>CM036605.1:9722500-10117500 GCA_020745705.1 Hemiprocne comata | reverse complement strand
TTGTTCAGATGAAAGCTGTTTGTACCACCCCTGAGAGGAAGCAGACTTGGGCGGTTTCTTTCTTTCTTACATTATTACATTGCCATCAAATGTAGTATTTTCATGACTATCATATAATGGAACTCAAAACTGATCATTTTATAGCCCTAGCAATAATGATAAGGGTTTGCAAACACCACAGAGAGAGACTATGGTGTCCTGTCATACAGCTGCATTGCACAGATTGAATCTGAAACAAAAAAGTGAAGTTATACATGTGTTCCAGGAGAAAACTTAATATCCAAGTTATTAGGCTGGGAAAAAAACAGAAGTTAAAATCTGGCTGATGCACATTAAAACAAACAGAGTCAATTAGTTTATTTAAATTGGCTTACTAGAACACTTTTGTTCTTGTTTAACTTGAGAGTTCTAAATTTAAATTATCTAATCCTTTCTTGGCATTCTTAATATGAACATTATATAAAAATATTATTGTACATAAATGAGATGTAAGCTTTCATTCAGCACATTTAATTATATTTTTTCCTTTTAAATAAGAGATAGGTATATTTGCATTTGCCTGATAGGTCCAGTGGTCCCAACCACCAATAACTGCACTTTTCAAGTAAGTTCCTTCTCCAAGAAGCATATTGGCATGTGTACCCACCAGGACGACATGAATGGGTTGTCATTTCAGCTTCTGTGACTGAGGTTTTGAGCATGTTCAGAGCTAGTTAGCATCACTGATACACTATTTTGCACTCTCTGTTACCTATGCAGCTCAGAAATCATAGAATCATGGAATGGTTGAAATCACAGAGTGGTTGGGATTGGAAGGGACCTCAAAAGACCATCTAGTCCAACCCCCCTGCTAGAGCAGGATCCCCTAGAGTAGGTCACACAGGACTGCATCCAGGTGGGTTTGGAATGTCTTCAGAGAAGGAGACTTCATAACCTCTCTGGGCAGCCTGTTCCAGTGCTCTGTCACCCTCACAGTGAAAAGGTTTTTCCTTATGTTCACATGGAACCTCCTATGCTCCATTTTGCATCCGTTGCCCCTTGTCCTGTCACTGGACATCACTGAGAAGAGCCTGGCTCCATCCTCCTGACACTTGCCCTTTACATATTTATAAACATTACTAGTGTCCTGGTTTGTTCCTAAAACCAAACAAATTTTCCCCTCAAATGCCATCAGTAAAAGACAGTATTTGATGCCAGGAGGTCACCATGAAACCTCAGGACATCTGGAGGACTGTGCTGACGGGCAGCCCTCAGCTATTGGAAATAAGCCAGATCATTCCAGTATTCCTGTAAAATGCAGGACAGTCTTTATCTGACAAAGCATTTGTGGGCACAGCATGAAGACCCTTCTCCCTCACAGCACATATGGGATGTGTGCTCTGTGGCCACACAGACACGGGCAACAGCACCAACACCTCCAGCTTCAGACTTACTGCACCACAAGAGAAGGCAATGTGTAAATCAGCCATTTTTCCTGATGGGGGAAGCAGCCTGTTGCCATGATAACACAGAAAAAAACCACAGACAATCCTAGCTTTGCCCAACAGATCTTTAAGGTCTTTCAAACGGGGCTTAGGCCTTTCTGTAACAGTGGCACTGCTTTTCATTATTTATAGCACATGGACCAGGGGGCAAAACCCTGCAATTTGGGCAATGAAAGAACATCTGATTAAAATCACCAGAATACGAAACAGTTGTACTTTAGCTTACAGTTGTAAAAGTTAAGGAAACTTCTGATTGTATTTAAGATCTGAAAGAATGCAACACATATTCCCCTTTGTTCCTCAAAGCCATCTCTTCTGTCCCCATCTGGGAAAATACAACTCTTGTAATTGCTGAGTTTACCAGTGAGAACTACAGGGACTGTGTGAGGGCACAGCTCTGTGACCTGCTGGGGGGAAAAAAGGGATGGGACAGGGTGTAAAAGACTAGACTTCATCAAGACCAGACACATAACATTTTCAAGCCTTGTTTTTCCATTTCCTAAGTTAAAGTAATATATATGTTCCTTTTGTAAACTCTCTTGAATGGAAATACCTAAATAAAGGAACAAATGATACTTTTAATCCTCAATAAGGATTGCAATAGTCCAACTAAAGCAGAACTCCCAGCAAAATGCACTGGCCTTATCCTCAACACCTTGCTCTGTATTAGATCAGTGCCTACCGAGGCAGAACACACGTGACCCTTCATTATGATTTCTAACCCTCAGAAACAAAGGGTGCAGAAACGCCAGTGAGTGCCCTGTGGCACTTAGGGCCCTGTTCAGCTGGAAAATCAGGCAGCCTCCCAAGGCACATGGGCCCTGAAAGGCCACAGAAGCTCGCAGATCCGTTCAGAAAAAAGGTCGGCCGAGTGCATGACTAGGAGGAGATAATAAAGGAAACATTAACCAGCTCCAAAGCAGAAGTAGCAATGAGCTCATCTTTGCCCCCAAGTATTTGTCTGTCTCCCTCCTCCTGCCCTACAGTGCTGCCTTGGAAGGAGAAAGCGCTCCTAAAATATTTGGGGTCTGAGGAGAGAGTTGCCATCTAAGCTTAGGTATACAGCAGTACTTAGGCTTTCAGCATCACCCATCTAGAGATGATCTCTGTCCCCTGACTGGAGAGAACCTGAGGAGACTACTAGCCACTGAGAAAAGGCAACCTTGAATATGTGTCTCCCTGAGACACTCAGGCTAGGTGCCTAGGTCCTTCCTTGGTATTTAGTAAAAGCAAATGGAAAATGAGACAAAATACAAATAAGAAAAGCAGAGAAAAACCAGAAAGCATCTTACTTTTCACATGAAGAGCAAAACATCCTTTCTCTGAGGCCATCTAAAGCTAACTCTTGCCATAGCCTTTGCTCTCCACCCCGTCTTTCAGGTTGCACATAATTCAAGTTGCGTTGCTAAAAATAACCTACTTATTTCTATTAGTGACCCTTCGTGCAGCCCTTTCGGTGGACGTATTTGTTCTGGCTTCTTCCATTTGGAACAACAAAGATACCTTATAAAAGGTAAGTCAAGGAATTTCCATAGTGGAAATCAAAACCCAGCATTGCACCCTCCAGTGTTATTGTTACAGAACCTCCAATGCTGCACAAGCCACACATTGGAAATACAGAAGCACCACGTGTAAAGGGTGCTGTTAGTGAAGACTACACTGAAAAATAAGCTGCTTCCCATCAGCAAGTGCATTCTTTATCTTTAGCATAACATTTATAAAGCTTGTTCAGGAAAAAGAAGTGTTAAATCTTTCATCAGGCTACAGACACTTTATTTGGAGTCTTCACAGAAACCCAAACTAGTGCCATAAGGTGCCTGGAATATTAGCCAAGATAAAACCTTCAGGGCCATGCACGCTACTGTTTTCAAATCTGTTCTTTCATCTGATGTGCCAGTCGAAATTACTTCTGCAACATGGTCAGAACCAACCTGGATGGATTTATAATGCCTCAAATTGCTATGGGCATATTTTTGTGAATCGCCTAGAGACAAACAGATAATTCTCTTTAGATCGTGCGAATTGCTAATTCTTATGCATGTCACGTGTTTTCCAAGTGCATGTTTAGACAAGAAAATTGCAGAATATTCCTGATGTCACCAGAGCTCTATGCTTAGAGAGCCACAGCAGTGTAGGACAGTGTCCCTTTACATATCTCAGTGAATAAATTACAAATAATTTTAAGTCAGACAATGCTTGCTCCCTTTTCTCACTACATGACTACTTGTGTAAGAGAGGAGTCAAACGATGAAAAGCAGATTAACAATTATACCAACACAATGTAACTACTTGTGTGAGTAAAGGAAACAGAACCAAGCCTTTTATTTGCTCTGGTTAGGCAATTTGAATAAAGAGTGTAAGTGTCATCTTTTGAGTCAACATGTCAAGTTTCATGATATTTAATCACTCTCAGTTGGCATTATTATACTGTACACAAAAACCCTCATGAAGACTTCCTTGCAGCATGCTTTCCTGATAAACAAAGCCTGTGCAATCAGTTCATGAAGTTCCCCTCTCTGTTCAACCTTCTCAATTTTTTTTTAACTCATTGGCCAATTTCACCCACATCTGACAAGAGATTTCAAAGATAATTAAGCTCCTGTGAGTTTTCTGAAGAAGGTGGCCAGTTGGTAGAGAGACCTGCTAAGCCTGTAAGAAAGGCTGCAGCGTGTGATCGCACCTGGCCTCGTACCAGAAAACGCACGCAGAAGAGAAATGTTACAACAACTCCAAGGAAAAAGCATCAATCAGAGGTTTCAATTAACTCTCTATGGAAAAACAGGCTTTGATAAGTTTTTTGCTCATGGAACTACTCATATTTATTCTACTGCATATGACTCAGACTCGGAGGTGCCAGCTTTTAACTAATATATAAATTATCCTCATCCTTAAAGCCAACAGGGACATCTCTGTATTGCGCATATTATAATGCATAATTATAGCTTTAGGGCATCATCTTAAATGAAAATGTAACATATACAATAAAAGAAAATTCCATTTGTATTATGACCAGATTTTGTTTCTAAATCAATGCTGTACACGTGGAGAACTCAGTAAACTGTCTGTCCAACCAGCCCAGAAATGATGGTCCCACACACATGGCTTAAAGCCGTAAGAGAACAAAATCCATGGCTTTAATTCCTGGCTGCCACATACTCTTCTTTAGCAACTTCAGGTAACAAATCCCTTTCCTCTCTTTCTGTGTCTGTATCCTTCCTCAGTAAAACAAGACTCTGTTTGCCCCTTTCCTTCAACTTCATTTTTCATTCTATTTGTGTTATACTGTCTTCTCCATAAACTGTGTGACGCCTGCTTTCCTCCGAATGCCTATTAAACTCTGTTTTCTAATTCAAACAAATCCAAACACAAACACACTGAATCCATTTTTCTGAAGTATTTTAAGTGGATTTTTGCTTTGTTTCTTTTAGTTCTTGATCACTGGCCATGAAAAAATTCCAGTGCCTCCAGAAAGATGGGTTTGTCCAGGAGAAGAACGCCAGCCTGACAAATCAGTAGCTTTGGGGTACTTAAGGAGATGCTAGGAATACAACAGTTGCTTTTCTTTATTGGAAGGGATACATGATTAATATACTTGTTTTAGAATGCACTGTGCATGTAGCTTGGCTTACAAGGTTTGGTTTTACAAGGAGGAGTAACAAATTATCAGCCACTGACTAGTCACTTTAATTTCCCTTTAGATTTCCTCACTGCTTTAAATGGTGTTCCACAAGGCAAACAGAAGAGAGTTTTATTTTCAAAGGGAAGAGAAAACAGTGTTGCTAAAACAGCGTTGTCCTCTATCCCTGCGGGATGCAAAAATAATCTATGACTGTGACTTCAATGAATTTAGTTAACTACAGCTAAATTGCATCACAGAGCCCCTCTTTAACAGATCTGCAATAGTTAATGAACATGGTGGGAAGACCAGATATTTCTTCAAAACAACTCATCAAGTAAGCTGCTTCTACTTAACAGATGTAAAGGCAGGGCCTGAAGTAGAAGCTGGCAGAAACAGATGGTGCCTAAGGGCAGCTTTCTGTTTCAGTGCTCTTGGGGGCTAGGTTAGGCAGGATGGGAGGTGGAGAGAGGTGGGGGTTGTGCTTTTCGGCAGCAGGTAAAATCCATTTGTCACACCAGCTCCAACTGGGCTTCCAGCACAAAAGTTTAATATCTGAAACCAATGAGGCATCCTGCTCTCCGACTGCAGCCAGGCAGGAAAGCTTCTCAGAGCAGTATGGAGCCCCAGCCTGTTCCAGCAGGGAGAGATGTCAAACTCCTCATTCCGAACCACCGGCTTTTTCTCGTTCTTTTTCAAACAAATAAAAAATGGGTATGCAAAGGGAAGTGTTTTATCTTATTACACCTTCAGGGAAAGAACACAAAATGACGAAAGTAAGTGTGTTTTCTGTCTCTGTTCTCCACAGAATAACATCAGTAACCTCATAAAAGCAGCCCCCGCTTTCTCCTGCTCTGAAATACAGACACATCCATTGCGGCACCAGCAATAAATTTCCATTGCCTCCAACTTCTAACACTGCCAAGGTATGTGCCACAGAGAGCATTTTTATGAGCTGGTCTTTGACTGCCAGGATTTTGCCTTCATAAAGAAGAGATTTTAGTCCATTCTGTCTATTTATTTTGTGTAGAGGAATCAAGGTCAATAAACCATGGAGAAATTCACTCTACCTTATTCCATTTCACACTTTTGTCATCCACGCTTTATCGAGTATCTGAATGAATTTTTAATATCATGCCACAAAATGCTTTGGTCTTCTATCATATGCTGGGACTCTATAAATCTGATAACACTTGGGAGTTCTCAATATACTCAGCACTGAAGAAACAGCTTTAAAGTTTAGTCATTCTGATGAAATGTAAGAGCTTATATCAGTGACAGGTTGACAGAAAAAGCTGTTTTCCTTTCCATTTCACAGACTTCCACGTATGAACGCCATGAAACATGTCAGGACTTTCTCTGAGTCTATGAAGACAGAGATGGCATCTGCTCCCAGTGGGGAGCCCTTCTAACCAGTAATACTGTAAAATTTCATGATTCTGAAATCTGATTGACAGCCAAAGGCAGGGCAGGGAGGAGGTGTTTACTGTATTTTATAGGAGAGCATCAATTGCTTGTCTTGGCACATGATGTATATTTTTATGGCATACAATACCACTTTCAGCATATTTTTTTTTAAAGTAAAATGTATTCATGCTGGCTGAACAGTTTATAATTTCCTATTGCTGGAAAAAAAATATGCATTTTTTAAAACTAGGCATTAACCCTCCACACTCAGCACTACGGCTTTAGGCAAGTCAGCAAAAGACAAGGACTTTGAGCCTTTAGGAAATAAATAGAGATTTATAATAATGCACTTCTAGAGTAGTACATCAGCTACTTACAGCACAGCATAAAGCTGACCCCAGCTTCCAATGACAGCAGATAAAGGAAATAGATCCACTGATTCTATGGTCTATTAAATATTATCTCATAATACTGTGGCCAAATTGAGATCTCATTAAGCAACTATGTTGTATTTTCACATTTGCTCTTTTGCCATACATGCATCAATACTACCCCACTGAATTTACTCAGCAATGTACACAACACTACAGTTTTCAGACACTTATTTAAATAGTACACAAATGCCTGCCCCCAAACTTCAGTTCAGACTCCCAGGCAGTTAAATCCACTGCAGTATGCCTGCATGCATGAGCTCGTGTTTGCCCATCTAAGGAACGTCATCGTTCCTTATTTCATTGCATACCATAACAGAGCAGTTTTCAGTCTGTGATCTGTTGAATCCTGAAATCCCAACAAACATCCTCCAAGGGAGATCTACATCATAAGGAAGAATAGCAAACCACTAGTGGGTAGCTTTAAATTTACTAGATAACTCTACACCTTCAAAAGAAAATTTTTAGGGATGCACAATTCAAAAAAACCCTTGGAAGCTGCTGCAGGGCTTGCAAACATACTAAACCCACAACTCCCTACTGTTCAGGTGATACAAACTCTTCCTGACAAGAAGGCAAGGGGACAAGCCTAACATTGCTGCTGTCCTGTAATTTCACTGACTGTAACAAGACCAAATACAAAATAGAAAGGCTGGCAGGGACTGTGCTCATTTCTAGGAGGCAGACATGAAATCTGAAGTACTTAAATGATCTTGTAATGGAAGACAGCAGCAAGAACTGTGTAGATACGGATTTAGAGGACTGATTTATCTGTGTACACAGAGCTAGGGCTCAGTTTTAGTTCGAGGAAGACTGATGAAAGCACCCAGAAAAACAAGACATTTTCAGAGTTGGATCTCCTATCTTTTACTTCCCCTGAAATCACTGTGCATGAAAGAGGGACAAGAGATTGAAATGCATTCATCAGTAATTATCCTCACATTAGTTAGTTTATTTTTCATTTGTCATACCAAGGTAGGTGTTGGTGACAGGGACTATGGTATAATAAAAATTCACATTGGCTGGGAATTCAGCCATGGTGCATGGCTGAGGTATTCTGAGGTACTCAGAATCTGGAACTACTTAGGTTAGACAGGCTGGGACTGCTAGGAGAACCTTCAATATATTTTTAGTAACACTGTCCTCTGACTTCTGGAAATGTAAGTATCTAATCCATGCACCTAATAATGTCCTAGCAACTCCGTGGGATATGTGTGCATTAAAGCATTTTAACTACTTTGCTTCTGATTCAGATAACATGATGGATAACTAGAACAGATGGCAGTCATGATACCACTGCTTCAGAAGATGAAGCCCTTCCAGCCAACTGCTACTTGTCTCCCTCCTGCTTTTCTTTTGTAAGAATATGTCAAGGTGAAATAAAGTAAGGTTCAAGCCTTTATGTACCAGCAAGCATTATCAGGGCATTTCCAATGCCAAATGGCATAGACCAAGAGAAATAATTAAATACAGAACGGGTGAAGCAGAAGTAAAGCAAACTACACATGCGAAACATGAGGGACACACCCAGAAACTCGGGTGGTTTTATTATCAAATTAGAAAATACAAAGTTATCCTTTTACAACTGTTCTTCCTTTTCACTGAGAAGGAAAGAGGCTGTACTTATAGGTGTTTATAGACACAATTCTGACTTAGGTGACGTCAGTGGGGAGTAAGCTATAACAAGAACAGGGTTCTGCTTACCTCGTGCACCTACTGATCAGTCAAAGAGCCATCGATTTTCAGCTCCTAGGAAATGCCTTGTTTCAAAGTACATCAAATACACACTCTACACTGCTGAAAACTTCCAACAGCATGGGTTTCATTCTTGTAATAATTAAGACGATTTTAGATGGACATAATTGTGAAAATTGTGAAGTTGTTCCCTATTTGTCATCACTGCAATGAGACCGTATTTATTTTAGCAGTTAAACAAGGTAATGCTAGCAAAAGTTCAGCTTCAAAGGACTTCCAAGTTAATGGTGGACTACAGCCTCCCAGGGAGCAAAAAAAATAAAGAAATATAATCTACACCTTCAATCTTATAAAACTGATTTAGAAACTTCAGGAGAACAAAGTGGGCTGGAATTTCAAAGGAGAACTCTATGGGGCTATTTTCTTATTAGTCTGATTAGCATTCAGAAATAGTTTATTCTAGGCTTGGTATGCATTTTGAGAGAGATTCAGAGGAAAAACAATTTTTAGTACTCTTTCATCCCTCTCTGTTTCAACTGCTTCAACCACAACACGATCTCAGTTGCACGCTTTTCCAAATGCAGAGCTGTACCAATTTATGGCTCTGCACTCTGCTCTATCATCACTGTCCATCATAGAATGGTTTGGATTGGAAGGGACCTTAAAGATCATCTAGTTTAAACCCCCTGCATGGGCAGGGACACCTCCCACTAGACCAGGTTGCTCCAAGCCCCATCCAACCTGCCCTTCAACACTTCCAAGGAGGAGGCAGCCACAGCTTCTCTGGGCAACCCAGGCCAGTGTCTCACCACCCTCACACTAAAGAATTTCCTCCTAATGTCTCATCTAAATCTCCCCTCTTCCAGTTTTAATGCATTACCCCTTGTCCTCCCACTATAAGCCCTCATACAAAGTCCCTCCCCAGCTTTCCTGGAGCCCCTTCAGGCACTGGAAGGTGCTCTAAGGTCTCCCTGGAGCCTTCTCTTCTCCAGGCTGAACACCCCCAACTCTCTCAGCCTGTCTCCAGAGCAGAGCTGCTCCAGCCCTCAGATCATCTTCATGGCCTCCTCTGGACTCTCTCCAGGAGCTCCATGTCCCTCTTATGTCGGGCGCTCCAGAATTGGACACAGTACTCCAGACTTCTTATTAATTATTGTTCTTCATTAGCACAATCTGTCTGAGGTGTACATTTTCAGAGTTTGAGTTCTTGCAAACTATTTGGATTATTTCACATGCAATTGACTGGCACTGTTAGGAGAGTTCTGTTTTATTCGGGGCCAAATAAAGAATGCAGCATATAACATATTGTACGGCACTGAACGCTATAGCCAGAACAGGAAAATAGTCTGAGTAGTAATTATCAGTTTGCTTTATAAGTATGTTATTTACAATACGCAACAGATGTTCCCCAAATGTTAATGGGGAAATACAGGCCTTTTATTTATTTCTTTTTTTTTTGACAGACTAAAAAGTGCAACTAAAATAATAATAATAATCTTGGAAAATCCAAAGATTACTTCACAATTTTGGAAAATGCTGCGTTGAGTCATTAGTCTTATTATCTGGTATTTTCATAACTCACTAGATAAACACCGCAAATTATGATTTCCTGGTAATGATCCTTTATATGTGCAAAAACAGGCCTGCAAGAAATGTCAATTAAGCCTAAGAGGCAGTGTTTTTAAATTAACCCCAGCCCCCCAAAGAAGGCAGCAATGTGTGTCTGTGTGTGTGCACACGTGCAGGCCTTCCCTTCCCACCAACAGGCAGGGTCAGAACTGAAGTCCCGTTTCCCTCCCTGCTAACTGCTCACAGAATGTTCACTCTAGCTCACTGCTTTTCAGTCTGTGGCCTGTGAATCCAAGGGATTCACACACTCCTCATATGAGGGTCTGTAACAATGGACTTGGTTTGTTTTCCTCTATTGGGTCCCTCATTCCATTGATAAAAGCTGAAGGCTGAAAAAAGTGAAAACCTCTGCCAGCCCACTGAGCCCTGCTCTTCAGGAACAAGGGCTCCAAGTTCATTGCTGATGTTTGCCAAGGAGTGCTAAACTGCCCTGAAGTGCAATACAAATGATTACTTAGGCAGCTAAAATTGAACACAGGGTTTTACACTTCAGAACTGTGATGTGATCTTACTTTGAGAAAATGAGGCACAGGACCATACCTGTGGCCCATGTGTTCTGGGTTTTGGGGTTTTTTTCCTGTTCTTTGTTTGGATGAAAAAGCTGAGGACACCACTAACTTTTCCTTTTCAATAGTATTTCATCTGGTTTTCCTGCATGAATAATATGCACTGACAACTGTCAGGTGCTACACAGGAGCATAAGAGGACAAAAAGCTTGATTATCCATTGTCTTGTGCCATGTATAGTCATTCCAGAAGCCTACAAAGTGTCTGTGAAATACTATTAACCTGAAATGGTATTTTTTTCACCAAACCTTCAGGGTTAAAGTCAGGCTGGTGCCTTTATTATGTAATATTTGTGTGGCACCAATCACACTATCGAGACGTGTAATTTTATTTAAATTTTTTGCCTGGGTTTTTAAGCAAACAAGGTGTTTGCAAACAGGCTGTCAGTCCACCCAGTAATTTTCAAACTCCTTGTCCCCTTTCAATTAAATTTGATAGAGATGTCAAAAACACCAAGTTATGAGAAGTTTTATGCAAAACAGCAACTCTAGTACAGGAAAGACAGATATGACAGCTCTAGCTCAGCCCTTTTAAGAGACAGTTGACCAACCAGCAAATAGTAAAACACATGATGTGTTGTTTGCTCAGCCAGAGAAGGAACATAGAATAGAGCCAGAAGTACTTCATGTGTGCATGGGCAGAGGGAGAGATGATGGTTGCACGACACAGGACACAAATCTAAGGCATTCAGACTTCATTACTCTCCAGGCTTGTAGCACTTTGTTTTAGCAAGGTGAGGAAAATGAGGTGCACTATGGGTGTATAGCACTGATTAAGTGATGCTCTTTCAAACCAAAAAACTCGCCAACTCTAGCCAAAGGATTGCAGTTTATGACAATTTTGCAAAGGAAGACATCTTGGTTCTTTCATAGTTTTCTTCCCATCTCAGCACAGCAGTCGGGAAAATAACATTGATCGCTGCTGTACATGACAGGTAAAGAAAAAAAGTAACAGCCACATCTGGTATCATTAATACTTCAGCAGACTTCCTATTTTTAAATTAGTATCATTCTGCAAGCAAAATGACAGCTCCTCACAGAGCCTATGAATCTGCAGAACCAAAGAAACAAACAAACTAGCAGTTTACTAGTACAGCTGCAGACAGGTCTGACAAGTTGTTCAAAGCACTCCAACTAGAAGAGCCTGATTCTGCAGAGGCACTGAAATGCCACGCTGGCATTTTCCTAGGAGTTTTTAGAGGTGAAAAGTGAGCTAATGAACATTGCCTGCTGCCAAGGGGGACGGGTGCACATTGTGGGGACACCTGCAGCTCCGCTCCATACACCAGGTGGACCCATCACATCTCCTGGGCTCTGACAAGGGACAGTTAACAGGACATCAGCTGGGTTTCTAGGGCAGCTTCAGTTAGCTCCCTGCTGAACCCTTCCAGCTCCTGCTTGGAGACCCCTCAACAAAGAGCAGGGCTGTTTCCTACAACATCTTCCACCAAAAATGAGATGGGGCGGAGGGAACCTGCCTCCCCCTCACAGCATAAACTTGGTCTAACTTACTATATTTCTCTTCAGGGGTGAATACCTGAAAAACATAACAGGAGAACAAAAAGGTGTCTGTAATAGCTGTGCTCAAGCAGGAACAGAACAGAGCCAGCTATGACCCTGGCACAGTCTATCTTTTGGCTCCAGAAGGCAATTGCTCACAAAATCAATTGCTTCTGCAACACAAACGCGCATCCACACAAATGAACTGTGGCACAGACTGCAGGAAATATCAGTCTCCTGAGGTAACCACAAGCTTAAAATTAGGCTTGAGGATGACAAAAAAGTCTGTCTGTCTGTGTCCTGACGTGTTCCATCCATCTCAGGGAGTTACCAAGGCTTCATCTACTCTGCTTACTTACGTCAATGAAATCAAACAGACTCTTGAAACGACCACAGGAAGCTCTCCACATGTCAGCTGAGGCATCTGGAGCTTTTCCCATTATTTAATTCTCACTTGGTTGCCAATTCAAAACACCAAAACAAAAAACAGAGACATTTCTCAATCCTTCCTCATGAGGGATTTACCCATGTAAATCCCAGCACAGAATAATGCCTCTGGACAAATTCAAAGATAAATTTTTCCCTTCTCGTTGAGCACTCAAATTTTCCCAGGTGCTCCATCTTACTGCCAGCCTGGTAGTACCTACAGCAGCACAAAATGAACTATCAAATAGTCACCCTTGGTTTGCATTGTGTGTTGTACATAAAAGCATTGCCCAAACTGATTTCTACTGCTACCTATAGTACATTTGTAGATAAAGAATTCAATGTACTGAGAATGTGAATAAGTCTTAGAAAGTCTCTGCTGGGAATTAATCTGTGCAGTTCTTTTCTGTCAGTTACTGCAGGTCTCAGAAGAAAAAAAAAACCCCAAACCCACAGAGGTCAGATTTTAATCTCTGTAATGAAGAAACGGAATCTGATCCTTGGATAGAAACCCCACCATTCACTTTTTCCTACCTCTGTTAAGGACCTTTCCATGTCTGGATTTCTTCAGCTCTACAGTGACTCTTGTTGCTTTGCCCAGACTAAAATCACTCTTGTGCAGCTGTGCTACCTGGAAAAGACCCGGTGGTTGTATATCCTAGGGAGGCTCCAGATGCTGCTTTTTTATTTCTCCCCAGCTTCTCTTCTTTTTAAACTAGGATATTAGTTCTCACTTATGCACCCATTAAATACAGTCAGAGTAGAGGATGCAGGGCACCTACCAGAACCTGGGCAGGCCCTTTAACTTTGTACCCTTTACCTTTAGAAATCTCCATATCTAAAAAGAAGTTTGTTTGCAGGATGCTTTGCAGAATATGGCATGTATTACCTCTCTATACCTTCTTTCCTGACTCCACTTTCACTTCAGGGCTTGCACAAGCAGTTGGATAATAAAGCACAAGCTGCATTGTGGACTGTGATCAGGCTCTCACTAAACCTGCTACTTAGCTGAATGTTTAAAACAAAACAAAAAAACCCTACAATGATTGTAATTGGCAGGGTGGGAAAAATCTACCCAGACCTCAGCTGAAGCAAAGTAGACAGCACCATAAGCACATCCTTGACCAAAGGAAAACAATGAACAAAGTAACAAGTAATTATGGCACTCTCAATTTTTATACCAAGACTTAGCATTTATCTGGACCACAACACTTCCTATGGCAGGCTATACACACCTCACCAGTTAGCAGACAAACCATATACCTCTAATAAACAAGTAGATAAAATAAGTGAAAATCCACAAGGTTACTTTTGCTGAGAAACCACAAAAATCTGGGGTTTTCATGGCTAGGTCTGATTTTCCATGTCTTGTAAAGCCAGAGGTTGGAAGGGAAGCATCACCAGAGCTCACAGTCAAAGCAGCTCCCAAGGAGACCCACATAGAGAAGGCCCAGCTTCTCTGGACAGCAAGGCACTGCCCTGAGGACCAGTTATGGGTCAAAATACTATATTAAGGCTGAGTGTTCTGCTTCTAGGTTGCAGTCCTTTTGATCAGGTTACTATGGAGCACGTTGGCATTACAGGCCCGTGTGATGTATGTTTGCTGTCAGTGCTGAAATAACACTAAATGCGTCTGAGCGGACCCCACCTGCCGAGCAATATGTTCCCAATCCCTCAGGCAGAGCTGTGTGCCACTCGGCGAGGAAAAACTTCCTCCCACCCAGCACATGGCACAGCAGCCAGATACACACTCACGTGCTCGCCTATGGGGAGTGGGATGTGCCACAGAACAGAGCCCCCCCTTTGCTGGCTGGGACAGGAAACTAACTCCCTCTTATGTATTTACAAAAAAGCAAACTTAAAACAAACAAAACCACCAACAAGAAAAAGCACAAAAGAGAAAAAAAAAAGGGAGGGGGGGAGAAAAAGGAGAAAGACTCACAGCCTGTTAATCGCATACATAATTACCACAATTGGCTGAGAAGTTGGCTTGTTGACGATTGATTCATGAGCTCCAGTTGCAAGCCAAGAAGAGAGAGCAAAGATGGAAATATCCTTATTTATTTATTTGTAAGTACAGCAGGAGGCTCTCCTTAACGTTGGTGGAGACCACAGTTCAGGCTAATACACGAGAGGCTGCTCTCTGCCTGCCACCAGAGCTCACACGGCGACACTGATTTCTTCCTGAATTGATCGACATGATCACTCTGTACCACCTGTGGTTTTCTCATCACAGACAAGAATCAGCAGGGCACGGAACCAGGACACATCCTCTTTTTGAGAAGAGGAGGTGTCGTGTTTTTGATGGCGCCTCTGGAAACACCAGCAGGTTGCATGCAGATGAGTTTCTTGCTCATTCATGCGTTATCACTGCCTGTGCCTACAACCTCTGCAGTGATACCTCAGAGAACCAAAGTAGTTCCCAACTCTCAACACACATAACAAATGGAGAAGGATGAGCTCCATCCCATCTGGTGAGCAAGCTCTCTGCAGGTCACATTAAACAGTGTAATTAATAGTTTTAGACTAAATACATGCAACACTGCCATTTCACTGAAAATAACACTTTCAAAGAGCAGTAGAATTTGAGGCTCTTTTTTATCATTTTGTGCTGCTACAAAGAAACAGTATTAGTGCTAAATCACTTCTTCCTCTCACACTAATTTCAATTGCAGCAAGAGCTTTACTGCTTCAGAACTGCACTTTGTGTATCATAATACAACAACACAATTCTTGAGCTTCACCTGCACAGCAGCAGGCTTTTGCTGTGCCCCATTTCCTATGAAACGGATTCTTCTGAACTTTCCCTAATTGCTGGCTATATTAAATTATATTATAAAATTAATCCAAAGTAATGAACAGTTATGGATATTTCTTCACGTGAAAAAGGGAGTAAGTTTCATGAAATGATGGCCAGGAAATGTGGACAAGAGAGTCCTTTCACTCCTACAGCTATTTATCCTGACATGATTTATATAGAGGGACACTTGTAAGTCAAGAAAGCAATTTTAAGAAGCTTTCAGCAATTTTCAGAAGTATTAAATGGCTCTGGATTTTGATATTCAAACATTTAGAAGTTCTGTTTCCAATTTTATTCCTTTGCTTATATATTTATATAGAATGTCTTAACAGTTTTGTGACAGCAACAAAGCCATTAACACATAGGTAAGGGAGCCACACCAGAGATACATGGCCAGAGTCTGCTCAGTCCAATTAGTCCAAAAAAATGCAGATGGCATTTTATTACCTTAGCAGCAAGAAGCTTTACACAGCCTGGGTGCTGCTTTTTGTTCCCAGTGCTTTACAGCTGAAGAATACATATGTAAGTATGTCCTACTTAATGTAAGTGTGGATATTCTCATTATTCATATAAGTAGAGACTTTAAAAGACAACTCATTAAGAGATGACATCCACTAACACATGGAACCAAACTTCAGACACCTCAAAACATCAGCCCTACCAAAGACAGAGTATGTGAGTGACTGATGGAGAACCAGAACCTCTCACTGACCTATGGATGTGTCATGGGTAAGGACTGTACAAACTCTCCTTGAACAACCTGGCTTCACACTGGGCTGGATGGACTATCCTCTGGTTGTACAGTTTGGGCTTTTTAAATTACATGGACCAAAGCAATGCTGATGGTTTCTCCTTTGGAGCCCCTTGCTTAGTATGCCATAAAATTAAATGAGCTTACTCCCCATCGGCTCCTGAACAGCCCTCACATGTTAAAGACTTATGGACACTGCTAATCTGTGACAAAACCAGGAAGTGTAATTAGTCCTGCCAAACCATCTGTCAGGCCTGAGAGACTTGGATGATATTTGGGAAAAGCATCTAAACATGTGTGTGCTTGTCCTAAGTCCCAGACCATCAAAACTTGGCCAACAGCTGGGGAAGACAGGATTTGACACTTATGTTGAAAAGGCCAGAGAAAGAAAATTGCTGCTAATACAGAGATGCACCCAGAATTACTCACTTCAAAATCCTGTTACAAATTATCAGCTCAGAACTGAAAGTAACTGACAGTAATTAAAACTGTCCTGACACTCCCACTCCACTCCAGCAGTCCTGAGCAGCACAGAAATAAATACTGTATGAGCACCAAACTGGGGAGACAGGCTTTACAGTCTGTGTTTTGGTGTTTTTGCCATGAAACCACCTTCCTATACCACACGTTCACAACACCTCTCAAAGAGGCGTTTGTGGGAGAGACAGAAAGACAAAGATGGAATTGAGTGGGAAGGTGTTAATCTCCAGGGAAAGGCCCAGCCTGGAGAGGCTTTAACATACGCTGCTCCTGAAGGGAATTAGCAGGATTGGTGCTCGCAGTGTCTGGAGCACGGCTGCTCTGTTTTGCCAGAACAACTCGAGTGGTTCCCTCACTGAGCTTCTCTCCAAGAAAACACTTTGGATACATTTCACAGCAGAACCGTGAACAGAAATGGAAGAGGAACAAACGTCAGCTTGAGAATATTGCTGCAACCTACACTTGCCATGAGACAAAGCACATGGATTTGGTGCTTGTGGATTAATGTACTGAATAACATAACGCTGGTTAAAAACCCATGAGCCTGGACAAGTCCAAGAGCACAAGGCAGACCACAACAGCAGCACGTCCAACTGACAGCAGACTCGTGGGGCAAGCCAAGTGTGCCCTTACCACTGAGATCTGGTAAGTCCTGTGGTCAGTCCATGCTCAAGGGCCAAAGCCCACAATGAAACAAACTGCATTCATTTAGAAACTCTGACTATAAACACGGTTACAATTATTTTGGTTCAGCTTGTATTTGCCAAAATTTGCTGCTATTTCAAAGTAAACATTTTTCACAAAAGAATTGCAACACAGTTGAGAAAAATACTGACAAGTTCCAGAGAAAAAATAGTTTTGCTTTTCCTTTAATGGTTTTACTGGTCTGGAAGAGTCAGTAGTGACAGCCAGCTAATCCTAACATTTTCTGGGAGGATGTGAGACGATCTCGCAATCAGTGACCTTATTTCAGTTCCAGAAGGGATGATCTCCAGGTTGCTCAGGAAGCAGTCATTTTTTTAACTACCCAAATTTGATTCCAAGTACTTGTCTGATTTGATTCAAATCCCTCTGTCATTTGAGACAGTTTCTGGATACTCGGCTGTGATCAGGCAGAGTAAGGACCAGTGTCTGCACCCCACCACACACATCACTGCTGCTTCTCACAGACATGATGCTCAAATACACAAAAACACACATACAGCCAACTCAGGTCTAAAAACAGGTATTTCAATGCAATTTCATTTTCACATGTAAGATTTTGTCTTGAGGAACAGTACCAAGAGGAACAGATACAAATTTTGAAACACTGTAAAACTGTCTAGGAGCACAAGTACCATCCTCCAGGCCACACTGCAAGTCACAAGATCATGAAATTCTGCCACAAACACTTGATGTCAAACAAGAAGCAAGTCTTAGATACACAAAAGCAGCCAGATCAGCTATTAGGTTGTTTGTTTTTATGTTAAATACTCAACACAAATGGCTGGTAGTGTCATACTAGGCATGGCTAAAGGTGCAGTCAAGCTTTATAAATCTCACAATCCAGGTATCTTTAAAGCAGAATGCATTCAACTGTTCAACTCTTCATCAGCTCCCTCAAAATTTGCATGTTTAGACAACCCTAAATAAATAAAAAAAAAAATCAGAGGATCTGATTATTTACAATCACAATCTAGCTATGGTTAAGAAAAATGACAAAGCTTTTCCATTTTCAGGGATGGAAGAGTGTCTGCTGTGATCTCTCCAAACACTGACCGACACTGAAAGGCCTCTCAGTTGATTCCTTGCAGTCACTACATGTAAAAGGAACATGTGCAGGGATATAAAGTAAGTGTCCCCATGGTACTGTCATATATGCCAAAGCTCTACAGATTATTAATACATGGACTTGCCCCCTTCATTCTACAAGAGGTCTTGTAATGCCTCAAATTAATTGGAAGAGAGTTTAGCAGCTCCAAAGAGATGATTAAGATAAATTATTAATTCATCTTCCAATTCTTTTATCTGTATTACACTTCAGGATCAGAACCCCACTAATGAAACAATAACTACAATAAAAAAGATAGTAAAAAAAACTAGCTCTTCAAGAAAAAAATAATTGGAAGAAACAATTTTTGCATGTCCTAAAATCTCTCAGTCAGACCATCCTGTTGCATTCAATATATATGAAAGAATTATAATTGTGCTTTCTCTTTGAAGTAAGCAGATGTGATTTTCTGATTTATCTTTTAGGGCAAATAAGACAAGTGGAGTTTAATGGGAGTGCCCTGAAGACATTTAGGGGTAGACACAGAAGGTAGGCAACAAACACTAAAAAGAGATGTCTTTTGTATGTGTATCTGAAAAAAGACTGAGAGTTTGTAGATATATGTGGTGGCTGAGGAGGTTGTTTGCTTAAAATCTGTATTTGCTGGAGTACTCTGGAGGATGTGAGAGTGGGAATGAGAGATCTTCACATCTTAACCGAAGAACCACGATGTGAGAAACATTAAGCAGGAGTGGTGCTGAGCTGGTACTAACAAACAGAAACAAAGAACAGAAAAAGGTTAAAAGTGTTATAACTAAAATCCTCTTCCTCTTTCAACTGCCTGAGCTTTAGACTTTTAATCCCAAGAGCTCTCCAGTTTTCTACTATGTTTCCTAGGAGAACCAGAGCAGTCTGTATATGATATTTCTGAAA
The DNA here is from genome assembly GCA_020745705.1 of Hemiprocne comata. Classification (NCBI taxonomy): domain Eukaryota; kingdom Metazoa; phylum Chordata; class Aves; order Apodiformes; family Apodidae; genus Hemiprocne; species Hemiprocne comata. The sequence goes on along the minus strand of CM036605.1, from coordinate 10,098,033 downwards.
GAAAGAAAAAAAAAAAAAAAGCAAGCCAAGAACTAAACAAACAACCTTTCAAAACGTTTTGTACAACCTAATGAAACAAATGGGACACAAGCAGACTGCCTTTCCCCCCCCTCCTCCCTTGCAGGTCACCTTTATCCATGACACACAGCAACAAAAGCAGGAAAATGAAAGTTAAGGCCAAGAGCCTGTCCTTAACTTGTCCTGCTGTGCTTTGGTACTGCAGGGCTCTCAGATTAATGTGGATGTCACACAGCATATGCTGTAGAAACGAGGCACCACAGGACGTGTTAAGAATGGAGGGTTAAGGCTTTGGGCACTCTTACCAAGGTAAAGCTCACAGCCCTGGAATGGTACATCTCCACGGATTTAGGCCTTTGTTCCTTGGATCTCTTCCCTCAGCCCCCCAAGCAGGAGCATGATGGTCATTGAACTTGTGCATCTGGCTTTCCTTAGCACTCAATTACGCAACTTGGCTTGAGCACTGTTGCCTTTATTTTTAAAACAATACATGCATTGCAGGTATCATGAACACACTGAGATCCCCCCAAATCTCTGATCTTCACAGCCAGGTGCACAAAATGACACAAAGCTTTTGTATGTGCTGATATTTAATCGTGCAGAGCAGACAAAGGATTTTTCGAAGAAGCAGAATGTAGAGAGTAATGTGTTGTGCAAATCCTAAAGCAAATTACTGGGGGAAAAAATGAAAGTCCAGTGTAAAAATGAGCATAATTTCATGTACTATCCTTGTTCTTCAAGATTTTTTACAATTAACAGAAACTAAGAGTTACCAAAGCACAAGTCTTCATACATTTTACTTAAGGACAATGGCTGCACTTTCAAAATGACATGTACTTCTTTTGCCTCTTGGTCAAAATCCATTGCAACAACACCTCAACAGTTTAAATCTGTTATAATTATAGTATCAGTTACTGGAATATCTACACTATAGCTCTAAAAATCACAGGCTGTGTTCAAAATTGTGCAGAGAAGTAGCATTTGAACAGCTAAAATGATCCTTGGAGAGTAAATCAAAGTAGAATTAAATCAAACTAACTTCTGAGGGCTACCTTCTGACATCAAGCTGCCATCTAAGTCAGTAAACATAACCCTGCACCGTGGTCTGCTCAACACATCTGCTCATGGGGAAAGCCAAACTGTGTATTTCTTGTGACCAACCTGCAGCAGGAGATGGTCAGGATCTCAATTTCCCCTTTGGTAGCCAGCCTGAGCACTGCAACCCCTGTGTGTGTGAGGCAGGGGACAGTGAAACAACTGACTTTTGAAAATCCCAGCAATAATTCCTGCCCTGTGATCAGGGAGGAGGAGGAGGGAGGGAACTGGGGCTGAACTTTTGTTTCTTCCCCATATGCTCCCAATATGTCAATACCTGACCGTGCTCTCTATAGATTCAGCCACTGAAGCAGATGCTAGCTGACAGAATACCTTTTTTTTTTTTCCCTCTTTAAATAGCAGCTCGTGGCAGTTTATAAACCAGAATGTACTCCTGCTGTATTTAGGATACCCCAGCAAACTTTGAGCTCCCTAAGAAAGCAACAGGGTGCTCCCTTAAGTCTCAATTACATGACCAGCACTCCCTGCTCCTAGTGGTAGGACTCCAAAGAGGCTGGGAGTTCTTTTTGGGAGCCTGCCTGCCCCTTGCAGCCTCTGCAAGGGGAAGGTAAAAACCCTGCTGGAGGGGCTGGACTGCCAGGTTCTGAATTTGCAAACAGGCAAGTCCTAAGTCAGAGAGAGAAAAAGGAGTAAAAAAAAACCTGAATCCAAACCCACACAATCCTTGTTAGCCAGTCTTCACACTGGAGAGGCTTTATATCCACACAGTTTAAGAAACGTGAAGGGAACCATAAACCAAATTCAATTTAATTGGATGCTCTCCTGACAGAACAGTTATTAATAAGATTGCATTGTACAAACCTCCGTGAAATCCCAGACGCAGGCAGATGCACTAGCAACAACATTTAACACCCAGCAACCAACATGCTGCTGGATTGTTGTTGCTCCTCTCCTTTGCTCTTCCCTTTCCAATTCTCTCTCTTCTTTTACCAAATTCTCAAAAAAAAAAAAGGCAAAAAAAAAAGCTCATCTCGAACAGCTCCTATAAATTATTCACATGCTATTACAGTGTGTGTCAGCAGTCTCACAGTGTTTAAAAAACTTAACTACAAGCCAATTAAAATGTAAACTGAGAAAGACGGATGGGGTTGGGTCGCTCTGGTGTGAACTTGAGCAGCTCATAACAATACACACAACTTCTAGACCTGCTAATTTGACAGCTACTTTCATCAGCAGATGCTTTTTCTTTCTTTCTTCTTTTTTTTTTTTAATGCCATGTTTCTCAGAGGACAAGCCAGTCTATATCCAGCAGATTAATCCCCTGGGTCTCACAGCGCCGTACAGACACTCAGTGTGTGAGTTACTAACAGGGTCAGATGAGGTTTGTGCAGTGGAAAAGGGGGCAAATGGGGCCTTCTCCTTCTGGAGACACCAGTTATTGAAATTTTACAACTAAATAACAGCAATCCAGGTGACAGATTATTTTCCTTAAATGAAGCCACTAGTTTCTCACCAAAATTAGAATACAGTAGATTCAATTGCTACAGAAAAATAAAACCCTTCCAATAAAAACATTCAGGATCACCCAGTGCATGTGTCAGTGCAGCAATGCTGGACATCTGCCTAAATTGCTTACTGCTGGACTACTAAATAAGCCAGGCACCAATTAAGCTTTTACAGTGATAATGACACTAATTTTAATCTTCATGGGTTAATTACAAGAGCACCATGAAGTCAGATGGTGAACTTGCAGTCAGAAACATTGCGGAAAACCTCAAAAATTGAAAGCATTATAGACAAAAAAAATCAATATTTAACTAGGGAAATTTAAATAATATCTAGCTAAAATTCCTAAACAAGGACCCAGAAACATCTTGATTTCGTTCTTACTTGATAGATGGACCATCATACACAAGCCACTTCCCTTATCTGTACAATGGGGATAATGGTGGCAGGATTTATCTGTAAAAATAGAATGAATGCAGTAAGAGAGAAGTAATCATTACTGTTACCTGCTTTTTCTCTCTCTCCCCTCTTTAAGAATGGTGAAACCTCTGAAAGGTTCTTCTTCCACGACCACCAGAAACTCATCTAATCTAGCCAGTTACTGCATTGACCACGTATGCCCCACCACACCAATTTGATCTGGCATTCTCAAGTCATCCTAAATTACAGCCTAATTACAGTCAGGTTCCCTTGGAAGAGCCCAAAAGACACACCTTCTGCAGTCAAGAAGGGTTTGCACTTAGTGGAGACAGTAGCATCAATGTAGGATCCTCCCCAGCCACATGTGCTGGGCTTACAAAATAGGAAGCAGCAGGATGGAGGCCAAGCCTACAGAGCCTTCCCTCACAGGAGTAGCTCAAGATGAATGAGTCCTTCAGCCAAGACATCTATCCCAAGGAAAGCTGGCCACAGGAGGATGGCCAGTAGACTGATGAAGGAAGAGAAAAAGGCCATTTTTTTACAACAACCAATGTTTTGTTGCAACCAGAGAGACTGTAGTTTGCAAACTTCTAGTTTGAGCATTTGAAATTTTCCATTTGGGAAAAAAAATGACTACATTTTTTTATCCCATTCTAAACCTGAAATAGAGTTTTAAACAATGTCTTTCCTGCAGGATGAGACAACTCAGACTCTCCAACAGCTCCCCCACAGTTAGAGAGGGGACAAATAGTGATGTCCAGCTTGGGAGGAGCACGGACAATCCGTGTTTGGAGGTTACAGCCACGTGCATCTCTCCACTCAGGACCTGAAGCAAAGCAACAGGTAAGCTCCAGGAAAGACTAGCTGGCTCTGTGCAGAAGCTGTCTTTATGCCTGGGAGTGCTAACCAAAGACAGCAGAGCAGTTTTGTTCCAAATGTTCTGTATAAAATGGGAAATGAGAACCAAGGCAAGAGCCATTTTTTGGTTCATATATTACAAGAAGAAAACCAATATAAGCAAAACACTGTAACTTTTATATATAAACTCATGAAAATACATTGCCTTAATATGTTTTTTATCCCCCAATTCTCACATCTTAAAAGTTGTATATGATAACTTCCTATAAATTAAATCACTTTGGAGATACAGTGAAACTACTTTTGGAAGGAAAATAAAACAAAACATAGGGAACAGCCTTCGAACACTCCTAAATCCTTTTTTTGTAGAAAGTGTGTGTGAGACAGAAATAAAACCACCTCACAGGATTCAGTTTTACTGATTCAAGTCATGCCACGATTGTAAATTCTTTGCTGGTCAGACAGCTGGAGGTATTTTCATTTCAGGCCTAGGAAGCAGGGCTTTATTTCTACCAGCATTCACTCAGTAGGTTTTCTTTCTGAAGAAAATGAAGGGAATTAGGATGTGGCAGTTCCCTGAAAATACTGTTTTCTGTATACCTGAATCTGAGTTTTTCTATTGATTTTCCTTGCTTTCCCTAATTCCCCTCCATTCTGATAGGTGACAGTGCTGATCAGATCTGTCATCTCCAGTTCCTCTTTACCCTATATGAGAGAATCTGAAATCCAAGACCCTAAATACAAACCATGAAAGTTCTCAGTGCACTAACAACCACACACCTGAAATGCTGTTATGAAACCAGCAGTGCTCTGGGAAGGGGTTCCAGCACTCCAAAATGCTCCCAAGTGAAGCTACACATTCTTTTCAGAGTTGCTTATTTGAATGAGGCCTTTCCCTTTTTTAAGAGCTTGCCACCCCTCTTATCAGTCTTCTGATAGGGTTGGTCTTCTTTCACTTTCCTTTACAGAAAAATTATTAGCTTCTGAAAAGTACCTTCATCACAAAAGCTACAAATTCCTCAAAACCAGGAACTTCTATTTTCTTCAATCACTCTCTTTTAAGCTAACTATTTACATCACTTGTGGGAATTTTAACAATTCCACCTTATTCAGATATCCAGTCCCTGCAAACTGACATTTCTCCCCAGTATATCCACAGAAACAGTGTCATGGTTCTGATTTACCTCACCTGATAAATACCTTAAAAGCAAGTTTCCTACTTAAGCTGGCTCATTACAGTAGAAAGCATTATCTTATAATTGATCAGATCTATATGTTAAACACTCTCAGCATCTTGTCAACCCTCCAGTACGGTCAATTACTAGGTAATAGTGCCCACTTCCACATGTCTTATTACTTAAATGGTAAGATCAATAATTAAGAGCACATAGAACCATTAAGCACCTGCTGATGAAAGTCTGCTGATGCATGGAATGACTAAAGGTAATTACCCCACCTATTTCTTTTGCTGATTCTGAGGAAACCAGACTCAGACACACCTAAATTCCCTAGTGCTTCAGGAAGGATTTTTATCCCCTGCTTTCCCTTCACCAGAATTTCATGATGCATAGAAAAAATATTTCAAAATCTCTATTTCTTGTGTGTATATTATCTCATTACAAAAAAGAAACAAAGTTCTGCCTGCTCTGTTTGAATGTTAATGATCCTGCAAGTGACTACAAAAGTTCCCTTGCTTGGTTTTTTGATGACTGGATACAATCCTCCTTCTCTTTGGTTTTCTTTCCATTCGGTGGGTCACAGTCCTTATGTATGATACTTGTGCCTGAGGATTTCAGCCTTCACTCTTTCATTCATATTACAGGATTTCCTTTCAGCCTTTGGGACTAGGCCATAACTTATGATAAAAAAAATACCTTAGCTTTAGTGGCTGAATTACAATAGTGATTGGACATCTAAACTGGGTATCAATTCACTACCTTACTAATGCAAAGAGACAGAATCCAGAATGTTAGTCCTTCTTTGAGACAAGTGATGTACTTCAGTACAAGCTAATTTTAACAGAATTTTAATGTGCTGTCAAGGTTAAGTAGAAGGCATAAAAACTCACACGTAAACTATATTTACTTGCACAGAGAAAAACCATCTCAGAGTGTTCATTTTGTCTCTCACGTCAAGAGATCTTGATCTCTTCAATGAAAGGACTATTTACAGAGTGAACAACTAGCAAATCATCCACTCAACCTGTGCCTAGAGATGTTCAAGGCTAAAAGGAAAAAACACTTGGTGTTATCTAGGAAAAACCTAGAAAACTTGACTTCTATCTTCCTTATCCAGTTATGGACTTTGGCATGTTGAAACTCTGTTTTTTTCTCCTTGTACTGATGACTAGCACAACTATTTGATTCAGTGCAGTTTACAATTGTACAACCAAGTTTCCATCATCTCCATGGCCTCCACATACTGAAAACCAGAAAAGTTTTCAGAGTATTTATTATTTTTTGCTTTTAACTCAATTTCACTGTCCAAACTCTGCACGGTATGAAAGCACTCCTCTCTGAGCTGAAAGGGAAATAAAATCTCTTACATTCCTAGGATGCCTCACTAACCCAGAGACAAATAACAGAAAAGGTTTTCACTCTTTTCAAATACTTCTTTTAAGTGCTGCTTTCTAAACTTCTGAATACTCACAGAAAATATCTCTTACATGAGGAAATATAGCTTTTTTTCAAATTAAGAACCTGCCACTTCTGGAAAACTTGTGTTCATGAGCAGCCTACCAGGTGTGTTAACGTAAGGATTAAGAATTATCTCCAAAATCCTCACATCAATTATCCTACTTTCCCCTCGATTACACAACAAAATGCCCCTTTGTGTAACCTCCCCTTTGAAAGGAACTGGGCATAATTCTGATACACTCATTGACCTCGATGAAACAAGATGCTTTCCTCATGTCAGAGAGTAAAAATAAGTATGGGAGAATTTACTGGAATTTTCATACTAAGCTATATATAAAAATCTGGCAAGAAATCAAACTTAGTCTATACCAGTTGTCTAATGCAGAATTATATCCTTAAGCCTTTGATCTTCTCCATTTTGCTGTATTACTCTTATTTTTCTCATTCTGGGATTCTTATGAGCTTATCTTCAGACCAGAAAATTACAACAAATGGCCACTGTTGCGGTCCGAGTTCAACGCGGGCTGGAAAGCTCGAGTCGAGTCACGGATTGCACTTTCTCTTCTCCTCAATTAGAGGAGGAATAGCCCCAGATTGGCTGGTTTTAATGTCCCAGTGGGTCCGGCCCTAGCTTGGGACCGGCTGGCTACACCGGGTGTTGCTGTAGAACACAAACCCTGCCCAGATGCGCGTCTGCACCGGCACAAACACAGAGACTATGTGCTTAAAATACCAGTTTACTGTAATAGTTTTGGAGCAGAGGGAGTGTGGGGGGGCAGAGGATATGCAAATGTAGTTACAGGAGACGAACTTGTGGTGTGTAACTTGTGATATGTAAAGAGAAAATAAGAAACACTATTATAGTTGGGGGTAGCGTGTCTGGCGAGTTCCCCGTGTAGGGTAACGAGGTGCGTGTGTGAATGTGGCCGATTACTTCTGCCCGGGGAGAAGAATGCAAAGAAAGAGAAAGATTTCTCCAGAGCACTGGAACAGGCTGCCCAGAGAGGTTGTGGAGTCTCCTTCGCTGGAGACATTCAAAACCTACCTGGACAAGTTCCTGTGTGATGTACTCTAGGTGACCCTGCCTGGCAGGGGGGTTGGACTAGATCTTTCGAGGTCCCTTCCAACCCCTAGGATTCTGTGATTCTCAGTGGGTCTCTCATACAGTATCTGGCTCAGAAGCACTGACAGGTGTGGCAGCGTCTGGGGCTTTCGGCGAGCGTGGCTTTGGCAGGCGGCTTCGGCAGGCGGCGTTGGGAGCACGGCGCCGGCAGCGGCTTGAGCTGCAGCGGGACACGGCGAGGAGGCCACCCGGCGAGGAGGCCACCCGGCGAGGAGGCCACACGGCGAGGAGGCCACCCGGCGAGGAGGCCACACGGCGAGGAGCGGCCACCCGGCGAGGAGGCCACACGGCGAGGAGGCCACACGGCGAGGAGCGGCCACCCGGCGAGGAGCGGCCACACGGCGAGGAGCGGCCACACGGCGAGGAGGCCACACGGCGAGGAGGCCACACGGTGAGGAGCGGCCTCACGGCGAGGAGGCCACACGGCGAGGAGCGGCCACACGGCGAGGAGCGGCCTCACGGCGAGGAGGCCACACGGCGAGGAGCGGCCTCACGGCGAGGAGCGGCCTCACGCTGGAGCTCCGTCGCAGGCGGCTCCAGCATGTGTTGGCAGCGGCCTGTGGCGGCTGCCTCGGCCTGGGCAGCGGCTGCGGTGTCGGCTGGAGCTGGGTTGGGGCTGCGGGGGCGGCACACAGCTGTGGCAAACAGCTACAACCGGCTGGAGCTGCACTGACTGGCCTGGGAGCACTGATGATGGGGGATGCTGGGGAGCAAGCAGTGATTCCAGCTCTTCTAGCTTTTTTAGTGTGCTCTAGCTCTCCTCTCAGTTTCTTCAGCTCCTTTCACACAGTTCCTCTGCGAGCAGGCTCCGCGAGAAGAGGACAGGAGTGCCAGCACGCAGGAAGCAGGGAATAGCAGCCGTCCTGGAGTGCAGGGGTGCAGGGAGTATAGCTGGAGTTCCACCCCAGCCACCGGAGGCTTTTTGTGATTCTGTGTCCTATCCCTTTTTCTTCTGTCTTCTTTTCTTCTGTCTTTTCTTCCAGGGGCAAAGAACAATGGACGCCGACGACCGATAACAATCCATAGTGACCGCCCTATTTACATGCCTATGCAGGCTGGTCTGGCCTTCTGTCTGCTCAGTCCACACCTCCCACCTGTGGCTCCTGTAACAATACTATGCTCCAGCCAAAGGCTGGGTGCTGGCTGCAAACATAGCAAAGGGGCAGGGGTCTCTGCCCTTCATTGCCTAAGTCCCAGCCACGCCACCCCCGGGCTGTGGCTGCTTCATTTTTTTTTTTTCTTTTTTCGACTTTTACATCTCTCTATTGCAATCAATTTGTGTGAGAGACATACCCTTTGTGGAGGCCAGTCCTCCACAGCCACTCACAAGAGCATTTAGCATAACTGGGTCACAGAATAACTAGAAATGTCCTAGAGAATAATAATTGTTGCCATATCATAGTGGTTCCCATCAGGCATTGATGCTGAAAGTTTGATTCCTAGATTTATATATTTAGTCAGGTGAGTTTACATGACATGACCCCAAGTGCTATGCTTTCAGAAATCCCACACAACGGCATGACTTGACCTTCTTATTTAGTAGGAATTTTTTTACATTCATTTCCAATCTGAGTCAAAGTACCCAAATGGATGAACACCTATTTTGTCCCATTCCCCCCTCTTTCCAAAGTGACCTAGACTTCATTGTGAGCACTAAAAGAGAATTATACTCCACTCACTACACGCTTCCAAGCCAGCTGTTTTTTCCCAGATCTGCTTTGCCCATTTTTAATTGCCACCAACAGAAATGTCAGAAGTGGTACTACAAGAAATGAGTCATGTCTGTGTTAATAACAAAGAAAATGCTTTATGGAGCAGATTCAAAGCTTGCACAACACATAGTCTTCTTTTCTTAATATGCTACAAAATTTCTGTGGTTCTGGACTTTTTAAAGAAAAGATCAGCAGGGCTTCTACAATAATCATTTGAGAGTACAGAACAGTCCTCCAGATTGGCAAAAAGCTGTGAAAATCTGCTTTAAATCAGTAATGTATCTTTTAGGAAGAGGAGGGAGGGAGAAAGGAGAAGAAAATAAGAAGTTGTCTCAAAGTAAAGCTCATATTTTTGAAGTTCTCTGCTTTTAGCAAGTTCTGTACTATTTAATAGCTTCCAGAGTCAAGAAGGTCTCAGGCAGACCTGAGTTACCCAACCACATGAGCAATTAGTTCCTCCAGACAGTATGTCTGTTGCAATGGAGTTCACTTAACTTCACATGGTGAATCAGTTTACTTTGATGGTGGGGTTTTTTTACCCTTCCCTCCTATTATTTCCCTTCTTTCTCTCTGGGCAGCTGCTTGTCTTGACATCTGACCTCCACTTGCTCCACAGGTTGAATGTTTCAGGTTCTGTTAGGGAATCAAAATCTCTGCCCATTCCCCTGAGAATCTCAATACACCCCAAAGTTCATTGCAAAATCCAGGTCTTCCAAATGCAAAATGAGCATTGCTTCTCTGGCTCGGTTTAATGTAAGTTTGATTAAGAATGCAGTTGCTGTTTCCAACACGTACCCAAAGGGAGACATCAGCTCCTGATAGATGCTGCGTAGGCCTGCAGTCTCAGCTGGTGATCTCAAACACATCCCAAAACTTATAAAACCTGGCAAAAACCTGCCTGACCTAGAAACAAAAATTAGCACAAAAGGCCACTTTGTATTCTTTGATTTACTTTAAAGCCAAATGTTTTGATAGTCTGCCTAATTGGTCTGGGATTTTGGAATAAAATGTTGAGATTAACTAAACAGGAAATAACACTAACAATGCTCCTCCAGATGAAGGGCGACCACGGTTAGTTGCACTGTTTGCTCAACTATCAGTGTATCCAGAGCCATGCTGAAGTGAAGATGTTGCCAAGTACTTGTCTTCCATTGTATACAAATGTCACTCGGGCACTTGAGTGCTGTTTCCTATTGTCTGTCACCCAGCACTTCTAACAGACACTACATGTTACTAAACCTCATCCACTTGTCATTGTATCTTGATCTAGTTAAGCATATTTTCGCTTTTATTTTTCAAAGCTATGTACATTTCTATTTCCTTCCCCACATATCACCTTAAGAAGACTAGCTTCAGGAACATGTTTGTCCCCCGGTACAAAGAAAACACTCCAAATCCCAGACTTTCCTAATCTGCATTCTTCAAGTGGTCAGCATGCAGAGGCAATGCAGTGAAAATCTACATGCCTCAAATTAGATGACAACTACATATATATATATATATATATATATATGCACTATATGTATATTTAACTAGATATAGGACTATATACCTATATACTTTTACAGTATATTTGGTCTGTGCTAATAGAAAATCTGGACCTGAGATTCCTTAGTGCTGTAACCTCCTGGAGACTAAAGCTGGAGGCACATCTGCTCCTTTGTAGGGCTGGTACCTCAACCCTTCTGGAAGATGCAGAGGATATGATCACCAAGCTTAATAACCTCCCTCACTCGTGCAAATGAAGGCAACAGAAACACTTTTTGTTACAAGGGTTGTCTATAGCAGGGATTTTAATGACAGCACCATGTTAATTAAGGATTCTTTTTAATCACTCCTTTTTTTTTTTTTTTTTTTTAGCATTGTATGCCAGTGAAGTTTAAAAGCCTGTCTGTACTTCACAGGAATCCAAAGCATATTGTGTTTCTGGCACCTCACCCCTCTGACACTCCTGATCCAGCACATCCAGCCAAGTTACTTCCCAGTAATGCACTGGTTTTACTGTTCATGCCTCTCCTGTGAAACACATACACCAGTTTTTTGTTCTGTTCAGGCATCCCTTTGGGCTGCTGCTATTCCAGAAGCTATAAGATAATTTCTAATTGCCAGGAAGCAGATTTCCCGATCTAACTTTAGCCATCTCATAGTGTTCAGTGTAGATCATCCTGAAGTTCCTTTTATAATCCATGGAAAAGAGAAAGGTGGAGTGAACTACCACTGAGAATGAGGTACTTATCTTAATGGTGGAGGATGACTCTCCAGCACTGTCTCACAGAGGGACTAAGCTGCAGGCAGGCAGTGCACACCTTTCCCACCCCTGGCAGAAGAGCTCTGCCCCAGGTTTCCATTTTAATGCTGGGACTGGCCCAACACCCACTGCATCATCTCTGCAGTCTGAATTCCCCATTATAGAACCCCAGCAAGATCAAAACATTAGGAACAGGGAGCAGCATGCATGGGATAGGGAGGAGGCAGATAAGGGAAAGGAAGATACTATCAATACGAGTCCTCTGAAATCCCAGTTATCAACCCAACATGACCCTGGGATCCTGCATCTTCCTGCTTCCTTACCCACCACATGTGAAACCTGATTGCCTGTCACCTACTCTGAAGACTCACCAGGCACATCCATGAAACTGCAATCACTACAGATGAAGGACAACTTCAAGTACTTGTTTGCAATAAAATTAAAATTTGCCCATACTGCAGAGAAACTCTGAGCGAGGTCTGACAGCAAATTTCAGTATGTAACATTAAAGCAAAGTCCTCGTATCTTAATTCTTTAAACTGCTGTCAAGTTAACAATGCTCTGTTCATTTAACTCTCACTGAAGTGTACTGGATCAATTTTCCATCTTGTCTACATGCACAGTGAGTCTATTACAATCACAAGAGATTTCTGTTGACCCCAAGAGATGATGTTTGCCTCATTAGTACATGCAGCTAAAACCCAGCATAGATGGTATTTCTTGGATGTACTTGTTATGATTTCAATCATCAAGAAACACTCATGCTCATGAAAACTCTTTTTCTATTGTGTCCCCCCATTCTCACCACCACAGCAACCTATTCAAGACCTGAGCAGTTGGTGGGTGCCACTGAACCAACAGCTGGCTGCCTACCAGAGCAGCTGCCTTCTGAAACAGGCAACTCCAGGACTGTCATCACAAATGGAACACAAACAGCTTCTAGGTAAATTAGTCATCTCCTTTAAGGACCAGTTTCTGGTACCTGTATTAGCAGTGAGTGGCACTCTTCCATAAAGGGCTGATTGCATAGCACTCACTTCACAAGTAATAGCTGTGGGCAAGAGTATCAGCATCTCTGATTTTATTCTTCGACTGCCATGATGAAAGGAGGCAATTTGGAGAGATTACGAAAAACATTTACCAAGAGGACACTGAATTGCACACGCACTATTTAATTTCAACTACTTTTGACCACATAATGTGAGCTACAGAGTCCCACATATTATGTACTTCTGATACTCTGAAGAAATGCACAATGCCACCCCTGAATTTCTAACATCTCCAAAGAATAAGGCTAACACTTGATCTGAAGCTCTTTCCAGAAAATGGAAACCCTGCTCTAACTGCAATGAAGCCATTAGAGGGGCAAAGAACCTGGATTAATGAGCAGGGGATTGACTGTGATGCTAGTGCCACCCTGAAGCAGCATCTGCCATGAATGCAAGGCTAAAAAACCCTTCCACAAACAAGACCAGTTCATTAAACATAGAACACAAACAATGACCAAAAAGGAAACACTTTTTTATAAACAAAAGCATTCCCCAGGAGGAGAAAAAAAACCAACAGAATTTCACTGCAGCAATACTTAATAAGATACAGCCCGTTCCAGTCTCTTCCTCATTTAATTTCAAATAAACAAAAACCAGATCTCTCCTATACAACACAATCATTCCCTCAGAAAGAGAAAGGAATTCAGAGGTCACCCTGGAAAGTTTGCTTGTTGGTAAACTAAGGAAGGGACTCTTGTCTATCAGTGATCCTTGAGGAGCATCTGGTCAGTTGCCCTCACACATAAACTGCAGGTCCCTTATTGAAAAAAATGCATGCAGCACCTCAGCTCCACCACGAACTCTCCAATTCCCTCAACACCCACCACCAGTGACTGCCCAAGAGCTCAGCACCTGGGGAGAGGCAGCACCCCAGCACCCAGCAGAACAGGTCCCTGCAGCACAGCAGGGGACCTCTGGCCTCTGCCTTATCCTCTGGCCAAGGCAGCAACTTCTTAAAATTTTCTAGTTGTTCATTCTAACAAGGACAAGGATCTCGAAGCAAATGGGAGGGTAGTGAGTCAACTTTCCAATTATTTGTCTAAAGCTATTACACTTTAGGGCAAATTGTGCAGAACACCCAGCATGTCATTGTACATCCCCACTGTACAAGCTATACAGAGTTCAGCCAAAAGCAGACATGCATTTCTGATTGCACCAAAACCCAGTAATTGCAAGACAACCCCCTCGCCGCAGTTTCACCTACCTCCATTAAACAGTTAGCCAAACAAATTCTCCTATTTTGCTATATCTAGTAACCAGAATAAATTGCAGTGTAGTACTAAAAACCACAAGGGTTCTTAGAAAGACAAGAGTGGAGGGAAGAAACTCTCCGTGCACCACAGCAGCTTTTACGTCAGAACACGGAGTCCACCCCAAATTCTCAATATGCCCCATTGGGAAGTCTAATGAGCGGCAGCAACTCACTGACCGGTCTGGAAAGACTGCAAGGAAACCTGGCAAGAAACTCTGTAACAACAAACCAGGCTTGCAATAAAAGCCATCTGCAAAAGTGCCAATTATCCTTCTCCTCAAATGATTATGTTCCATCCAGTTTTGCTGACAAGCAAGTTATGCCACATTTTAATAGGCAATAAAATGTATTATTAAATAATTAGTAGCTAAGAAACAGAAATTAGAGGGCACTTCCTTTCACATACATCCCCCAGTACTTCAAACTATTGATTTAAAGGCAACTCGATCCTCTAAAGAGGACAAAATGGAACCTGATACAGCAGTTTACCAGGAGACAATTACAAGGCTAATGATTGTTCGCAGAGAAATGAAGCAGGAAGAAATTCTAGAGAATTCCACCCTGCTCTGTTTTGTCTGATCTGTGTCTAAATCCCCCAAAGAGCTAAAATTTCTCCAAATCTGTTCCTTGCTCTGAGCCCATTAATTACAGTGTTAAAGGTAAAAAAGTATTGATGTCTTTCCTCTGCTCCCTCTATTCCCCCCCAGGTAATGTCTGGTACTTGTTCAGCCTTTAAGGTATGGATGCCTAACTGAAAAAAGCCCCACTAAGACCAATTAAGGCCTTTACTAAGAGGCTGAAAAGAAGACAAATGGAGGCAGAAAGCCCGATTACAAGGAACCTTTGTACAGATGTAAAGCAATTAGAATAGTCTCAAGGGCTGGCCAGTGCAGTACCTACTAGTAAAGGATTTTACAGCTTGTCTAAACTTGGAACAATCTGTCTCTCTCTCTTTGGCTGAGTGTAAAAGTGAGCCCTGTATTAGTGTCATGTATCGGTTGATAGGTCGGTATTGGTTTCCCTGAGCATGTTAAATCTGTAATGCTGGTCTCAAGATCCCTTGTGGATGACAACAGGGTTACACAGTCAGCTCTAACTTACAAGGAAAGAAGATATGCCTGATGTTAAACCATGATAAAAAACAGAACCAGCTCTTCCAAGCTTCTTTTATTTGCCTAATGCTAATCCCCAGAATGTCTCAAATTTACTGCACTGTGCTGCATAATTTGGCACAGAATGTGTAAGAGGTGAAAATGTTTGTACTGCAGTTTTAATAATAAAAATAAATTTTCCATTGACTCAATTTAAGGCAGCTTCAAATCTCGGTCACACTTGTTAAAGAACAAAAATAAAAGCCAAAAATACACCTCTAAGAAATGAAAACTGATCAATCAAATGGTACCTAAGTTCTCCAACACCACACATATCCCCAGATACCCCCCGCCCCAACACATGCAGACCCCCCTCAGCCTACTTTTCTCCTCCACAGCCCTATATATCATTTCACAAGCCCATGTCCTCCAAATCAAGCATAACTCCACCATAAGTGACTTAATTTGTGGTCTGTCTGCTAGACTGGTACCAATGCAACACTGCCTTGATCATGATGCTGGCTCAGACTGCATGAGCCACACTTATCTAAAACTGGCCTTGCATTTGGATGGGAGTAAGTGCCTGGCTAAGACATCCTGGATCCTTTGGTGAAGCACAGGTACAAAGAAAGTATCAGCATAAATGCCTTAAACACCTGGCAAACATTTCTGTGACTACCTGTCCTGGGTAGCTTTGACCTTTGGCACTGGTAGGACTTAATGCAGCCCATAAATTTGTAGCCAAGTGTATTTTTTTCATACACTCATTTCTGAGGTGGAAAGAACTTGTCTTACATTCTGGCTGTCAGAGCAACAAGCCTTGGCATTTCCATCGGGTGATATGCCAAAGGGAGCTAAGGGAGCAAAGTCACCCCTAGTCAGCAGAGGGAAGAGTGGAGCCTCAGTGATCAAGCTCTTCTAGGTCAGCTGCTATGCTTTCTGCACAAAATTAGTCTTTAAGGTAATTGACCCATATGAAACAAAAATTTGAGGTTACTGGTCTATGTAGAATTTTTTATTATTATATTATCACCTCTCAAGGGTTTTGCTCTTTCAACACTTGTTCAGGCGGATACAGAAAGGGCACAGGTAAGATTTAAAGAAAGAGGACACAAGTTGCTGCTAACTTGCTTGCTGTCCAGTTTACAACATCTGATCATAGAATCATAGAATGGTTTGGGTTGGAAGGGACCTTAGAGATCATCTAGATTCAACCCCCTGCCATCAGCAGAAACACCTCCCACTAGACCAGGTTGCTCAGAGTCCCATCCAACCTGCCCTTGAACACTTCCAGGGCTTCCCTGGGCAACCTGTTCCAGTGTCTCACCACCCTCACACTGAAGAATTTCCTCCCAATGTCTAACCTAAATGTCCTCTCTTCCAGTTTTAAACCATTACCCCTCATATCCTCTCGCTACAGATGAATGAACTTTTTGAGGAAGCCTCTGGAAAGAAGAGATTTCCTGTGACAGCTTCATCACAGACAGATCACAATGCAATGTGTTTAAGCCTGCTGTCCAATCCTTATCCATAATTATTGAGTTTAAGAGGTTTCCTTTAAAAAAAGAAAAAAGGTGGAACTTCTGAAAAAAGATTCAACATTTCTTATACTAGGAAATGTTTTTTCCAAAGTCCCTGCTGTGCTACCAGGCGTTGATTTGTGAAACTATCTCAGTTACCAGCCTGCTAAAATTCTCTTGAAAAGCTATTCCTTGCTAAGGTGCCTAGACGGACCTGTGCTCATCTAAAAACCTGGTTTATCCTAAAAATGTGCTACAGATTAAAAGAAAAGTGCAGTGATGTAGCATGCTGGTCCCTCACACTTGAAATTCAGGTTTAATGACATCTTGGTCTTAAGTAAAATAAATCTGGACATTTACCATTAACATCCTTCACATAAAACCCACAAGTCTAAGTTTTTGTTGTTGGCAAAACCAACAGCCAGCAGAACTGTTGCTGGTTGGGTATAAAAGTCAGTGCTATAAAAGTATCCTCAAATGGCCACCCCTTCCAAGCAGTCATGGTCCTAAAAAATTCAAAGACACAAAGATTATTTCAAACCATTAAGCCAAAAAAACCAGTACATCAGGACACCATCTTTAGTAATGAGGTCTGCAACATACCTTTGCTCTGTTAATTATTTAAGTGCACTCTACTCACAGGCTGAACTTTGCACTGAATGGCAAAGATGAGAGGGCTACCAGGCAGTGCAATGCAAACCAAGCTCAGCCACTTCACCTCATTTTAGCAGGTGTATCAGGCTACATTTACATTAGGTTCTCCAAAGGGAAAACTCTCCATTGCCATTTTTCCTCACTGTGCAATCAACTCACCGTGCATTCCCATCATTTGAATGCATCTTAAGATTTCACAATTAGATGCAGAGATCACACACAAGTTTTTATCCAAATATTAGTCCATGTCAGATACCTGCTTCATTGCTTTGTCAAGCCTCAAGCATCACTCTCTGTGTGCTCCATACCCCCCTGTAGTCATGTCAAGACTGTAGCCAAAGGCCTTCCATATTTGTCATCTAGTGATCTTAGCAATAAATATTTTTGATTCTGTGTACCTTTTCCCTCTCCCCCTCCCACACACACACACAGGTGTACCTTGCCCCAGGTAAAGCTGAGGGCTAACCTGCTCTCACTAGTGATACGTCCATGATCTGGTATCTGGATCTTACCCAGTGGAAACCACTTGCTGCAGTACCTGATCAGAATGGCTAGGATGCTTTCTTGCAATACTGGAAAAAGGTTTGGAGTGCTTTTGCACGATGCTGCAATTTGACTGAATGAATTGAAATTGCCTGTGTTTCCTTCTTCAAGCCTGTTCTTGAGAAAGGCATCCACCCATCCATTTATTTCCATGCTGCCCTGACAAAGCACCACAAAAAAAGCAGACTCCAAATTTTGCTCTGTTGATATATAAATACAGTCACTTCAGCTAAAGAGCCATCAAGTCACTCTGATGCTTGGTAACTTGATTAAAACTGTATTAAGGTAGCAAGTCTTACTGCACGGCCTTTAACACTGAGTCAGGAAATAATTAAGTTTTAAAGCTAGCTGGTGAAAGATAATGCCATGTCTGGTTTGCTGCTGCAGTGCTGATAAAGGAAGGGGTATACAACTGAACATTAATTAGGTACAAGCAAACATCTTTGCTAATAGCTCATGTTCTCATTCCCAAAATGTCAACAGCAGATATTAGTGCCAGATGCTGGTATAACATCTCCCGTGACTGGGGCTGGGACACGGGAATAGACTGGTGTGTTTGGAGAAAATGCCAGGGCTGTCAGGGGGGGCTGGCATGATGTTGTAAGAGTAGTAAACTTCCTCAGAAGGGATTTACCAAACAAGCCTCTCTTTTATTAATGATGATTCATGTGTCACACAGTGAGGCCCCGGGAAGCAAAATGAGAACAGTGAACTGACATAACCTGTGAACCAGAGACAAGATTAGTACTCACATGTAAATCACTGACTGCTTTTAAAGTTACCAAGCATCTTCCACTCAAATTGCTTTAAAAATGTTACTGCTGCCTCAGTTGCGAAAATAGAGGTTAAAAAAGGCTTGTTGTGTCACAGGAATCATCATAGCACTGGTCAGGTTGGTCAGTGAAGTTAGGACAATGTGAACAAAGGCAGGATATAGGATTTGACCACATTATTGTGCATCACACAGTTCCCACCACAGGGCTTCCACCATCCCAAAGTAAATAAATAAAGTGGAAAACCAAAAAAACCCAAAAAGAAATAAGCAAATTCTAAATCTCACTGCCATTGAAAGGTCAATAAATAACATTATCTAACTAACTTCTAGCCAGAGAATAGAATTCAACAGCAGATGCATTATTTTGGTGGGACTACCAGAAGTGGCTTCCTAACACCTCATCCAAAATGACAGTGACCCTTAGCAGGGGTGACCTGGAGCAGGGTGCCCTTAGCACAGCAGCACCCACCACCCACCCACCTGCAGGGGAGCCATGGGCTGAGCACCCACCCTGCCTCGGGCAGTGCCCGGGCTTCCTTCCAGAACCTCCCTCCAAACTGTGACCAGCATCAACCCAGCTTCGTTGCCCAGATTTGAGATGAACACAGCTCAGGATGGCATAAACAAAAGCTCTGAAAAACTTGTAAATAATGCATCTCTATAATGACATTTGAACTGGAGTTAAATCAAAGTGGGATCCTTTCAAATATCACTTATCCTGTAACTGTAATTTCCAAATCTCTCAAATCCAGGCTTTTCTTTTAATCTCACATGAAAATTGTATTACACTAATACTGTTTACATCTCATTTCCTCTTTTCCATGTAAAAATATCACTAACTACATTTCAATTCTCTCCCATTGCTCTCCTGGCATGCCATAAATCCCATGGGTGTTCCATGGCTCAGTCTCTGTGCTATTTGCTGCTTTCAAAGCAGCCACCAGCCCCTCAGCTCAAACCACCTGGACAGTAATGTCCTGTCCGAACCAGGTTCCTCCACTTCCAAGCTGGATGG
The DNA here is from genome assembly GCA_020745705.1 of Hemiprocne comata. Taxonomy (NCBI): domain Eukaryota; kingdom Metazoa; phylum Chordata; class Aves; order Apodiformes; family Apodidae; genus Hemiprocne; species Hemiprocne comata. Next base: position 10,078,557 of record CM036605.1, on the reverse strand, counting down.
TCGGGGAAGTCCAGTCCTGGATCAGGATATCAGAGTAGCAAATTTTACACCACTCCTCAGCTTTAACAGGAATGGACTAAAACCAAACTCTTCATTATAAAACCTGTAAAATCCAGCAATTTTCATAAAGTTATAAATCATGCCTATCTTCTTCCCTAAATCCCCTGTCCTGAAGATCTAGAAAGCCAGATGGCTTCAGGAAGAGAAGTACCTGATACAAGGGACATCCAGTGAGGAGTCCACTGAGGACTAAATTCAGCAACAAGGCAGTATTTTTATTTTCCTGAAAATGATTAGGAATCGCTGTATATTGTGTACCTAACTTTCCCTTCTCAGCTGAGAAGCACATCAGACAGATACAGCCTGAGGCCACAGAATGAGTGAGAGACATTCACCTGCATCTTTTCTCCCTCTCTCCTTACCTGCATTCAACTGCTGTTGGGGAAAAAGGCTCAGGGCTATATCGCTCCTCCCAGGGCGCTGGGAAGACATCCCTGTCACAGCCACTCCAGTAACACTGCCCTGCCTTTCACTCCAAAACAAACTACTTCAACTCATTAGCAGCTAAATGCAATGGCAGGCTACAATATTTTCAGTAAACCCACTTGGCAAAGGCAAATCCCCACAGACAGGGTTTGAATAAAGAAATTTTTAAAAGAGATAGCTTTAATCATTGTATTTACCTTTTGATTTTCTAGACAGAGACTTTCAAGTACTTAAGAAGTAAGGGCTGTTAAACTGCAAAGTCTTGTCAGGAAAAGAGCACATCGTGCAGAAAAGACAAAGGAATATAGAGTTACCAGAGACACAGGTCAGCATACAGTTCAGATTAAATACCCCTGCACTGAGCTCTACTTAGCCACACAAGTCACCAATGTGACACTGGTTGAGATTTAATCATCATTGCTGCAATGAGGGCCTGAGCTAAACACACACCAGGGAGAAGTGACTCAAGAGCTACGCAGCAGCTCCTGGTCAAAACACAACTGGTATCCTTGGCACTCCTCCTCCTGCCCTTCACTGTCCCCCTCGGGTCTCTGGGCATGAAGCTGCCTTTGTGGTCTGTGTCAGAACAGCTTCAGGGAGCCAGGGATGGGCCTCGCTGTGCCATGAGGCAGATCCTTGTACTTAACCTTTCAAACATTCCCAAACTGTAAAATGAAACTGTTATTACTGGTAAAGACCCATCAGTACAAACACATTAGGCCAAAACGGGTCCAACCAAGCTTCCTGCCTGTCCTTCACACTCGTATTCCTCAAAAAACCCCCAAAACACCTCCAAACAAACAACCAAAAAAAAAACCCAACCAAAAAACCCCAACAACAAAAAAGAGTAAACTTCACATTTTTAATGAGTTTAATTCTACTGTGAAGGTTGACAACAATCTATAATAAAAATTATTTGTTTTACCTTGCTTGAGACTTGTGACAACAAAACAAGTACAATTCTTGGGGTTTCATAGTAAGAGGAGCTACACAAGAAGCAAATGATGTTCTATTTTCCATCTCCCTTTCTGTGTTCATTTCTTAAACAATATCTCTACAGGGAAATACAGAGCTTAGAAACACTGGTACTGGAACTCTGTGTTCAAACTCTCACTTCTCATGTGGCTCCAAAATCTGATTGATGATTTTGGCCTTCTTACAGGTAGTGCCCCCATCCGATTGGACCTTTGCACCATGCAAATATCTAAATATCCCCTTGCACCACGAGGACTGCACGTTTTGATGGCAGTATTTCCTCTACGCTTACATGAAAATGCAAGATGAGGTCCAAGTCTTCTCACCCCTGCCAGCCCACCTTCATTAGGAAGGCAGGCAGGTTGCTGCTGCTTTAAGGAATTTCTCAGCAGAAACACACAAAATCCTTGGAAACAGCCTGAAAGAGAGGCCAAGGACATTCCTTCCCAAGCATTAGATTTGGTTTCACATGAGATGATTAGACTCATCCATGCTAATTACACTAGAAAGAACTAATTAGAAAAATCTACCATTCAGCTAATGAGGGCTGGGCCTTAACTATCTCAGTGCTTAATTTTTCAGGTTGTAAAATATGACTTTACCCTCCTTCCCCCCTCTTTCTGCGTGCCATCACCACGTTAATTCTTGTAATAGAGTTGATCATTAAGTATCTGCTAAAGAAATATTTGTTAATACCTTCAAGTGCCACGGTTTTAAAACAGCTGCACACTTACAGCTTCACTTTGTAATTAAAGTATCCATAGGATGGCCTAAATTCTCTGCCAGTTGAGGGGAGCAAGCCAAAGGACCTACCTGCAGCCTCCAATTCTGCCCACTTAGTAGAAAGGGGTGATACAGAACTGCTAATGAATTCTATGCAGTGTTTCAGAGCAGCCTTTTCAATAAATATTCTTTTTCCTCCCCTTGGGAATAATGCAGGATAAGGGATTTCACATTTAATATTATCAGTGTGGGAGGAGAGTTTATTAAAAAGCAATGATACCACCTGATAAAGACTAACATGTCTGCCAAGGGTTATAGTATTTAGCAGGAAGCTGATGGAATGAGCATAATGAAAAGCTAATAAATCAGAGTCCTTCATTATACAATAAACTCATTAAGTCACTCCTAGAAAATGGCAAGCCAGACATGGCACAATAATGTTAGACTACTAATGTTAAAAGCTTTCCTAGAAAATATAAATTCAAAGCCAGCCTTTGAATTTTGCTGTATTTACATACTTAGTGTCCATTTGGAAGTTTAATGAAAGATATTAGGAAATATCTATGTGCTGCAGCATCCATTCAGCATGGAAACTGTGCTTTTCAAAAGAGGGTTTTCAGACAGCCTGGCAGGGGACCAAACCTTCTACTCTGTAAGATGATGTGTGAAATTAGTGCAAATTGAAATGCTAGAACTTCCTTTTTTTTTTTTTTTTTTTTTACAAAACCCCTCAAATTATCAGATGTATTTCTGTATTGGATTTTTATTTTATTCATCCCCCCATACCCATTTTCCTCTGAAGCAACTAAACTAAATATATTTAAATGTATGACCAGCATGATTCTGATTATTAATAGGCTTAAGAAGACCCACCTTGGAATCCTAAGTGTGCAACACCACAGAGTATAATGAGAAATCCAAAACACTGCAAGGCTCTGATCTATTTGAACTTCATGACAGAGGCTACATAGGAACTGAAGATCATTGGTCTCATCCTTACTTCAGCCACAGTCATGCAAATCAGAATTAATTTATCAGAAATTAGTAGAATTAGGCTAATTTGTTTACATCTTCCATAGTAGGGCCAATGTTTTTTAATAAAACTTCAAGCCTTATAATCTTGATCTTTTAAAATATGGCTGAAAAGGCCTATTTACAAATGTTTGTGATAATCTGCTACTCTAGAAAATTAAAAATATTATCATTATAAATGCATAAACAGGGAAATAGAGCAAATGTTCCCCTTCATTAAGTGGCTTCATTAAAACATACATACTTCTAATTCTAAACAAGAAAATAGGGGCTTTTGATTGAAATGAAGAGCAAAGCAATGCAGCAGTGTTAGATGGAGAAACTGATCCCAGTGAAAGGGTTCCATGTGCACCTGTCATCGTTGGCAGCCTCAAGTACCCACAGGAATAAAGACAATGACCTAGACCCAGTAGAAATGCCTGGAAATGACCTGATTTTCCTTCACAGGAATGAAAAGCAGGAGCTACTTTTTTGAAATGAAGTCAGAATGATGTAAGAAGTCACAGTATCAGTTATGGTTTAAGTGTGCCTGAGTTCAAGTCACAGAGGAGGAGGGCACTGGTAGAAGGTTAGTTTAATATGGAAAATCAGTTAGATTTTGAATGGCTTTTCTGACTGCTTTGGGAACAAAAGCAATATATTTGCAGGTAGACCACTGAAGAGAACCACCCTGACTGCACCTTTGTATATGCAAATGGATTCCCTTACATGCTGTATATGTCTAGAGCATCTAGTTAGAAGCATTTGTTACCTCTGCCAATAGTCACCACAATCTTTTCTGTCAGTGAGGAATTAAACAGTTACAAATGCCTACATCTGTCCACCCTGCAAGGATTGCTCTTCTTAATAGCCTATGTTCACATCTTCCGGAGATCAAGTTTATTCACCATCTCTGCTAATGTTATGACATGTCCCATTTGTAAATGACCTTAACTTGTCATCAGAACTTTCAATAAAACATCCCTAAGGTATCTGGGGACTTAACTCCCCTGTGCATGACTATGACTGTGGATGGGGAGGTACTGGCTCCTCACAGACCCAGGGCTCCAAGCCTGCCACAGACTGGGCTGGCACAGTTTGGTCCCAAATCCAGCATGTCTGGTACTGGCAGATCAGAAGGATTTTCTTCCACTTTGTACAATTTATCTGGGGAAGACTAAGTGGTAGGTACTGGAATCACCTTTTAAAGTTCACTATAGACTACAGATCATAGGAAGAAATGTACAGTAAAAGAGGATCTTCCTGTTGTGAGGAAGTTATCAATCCACCCACCCCCTTGCACACCACCATCACGTGTGTCTGTGCACATGCTTGGATGAGGAAGAGCTCGCTTGAGCGCCACGTATTCCCAGGGCACAGGCACAGCATCAATATGACATGGAGGAGTTGTCTTTCTGAGGACACTCAATATACAAAATATAAACAAGCATTCCACAGATCTACCTGGAAATTGCCATTCTAAGAATAACAACCTTCCCTCCCTAAAAAAAAAAAAAAAAAGAGATACAGGTTAGGAGGAGAAACTGTGAAAACAGCTGTCAGGAGTGCATGCTGAACATAATCTTCAGAACAATTTTATGTCTTTAAAGTAAAGATGGGGAGCATTAAGACCTTACTAGCTCACAGGATTTAATATTGGGTTTTAAGACTTACAATAATAATAATAAAAAGCTTACATATTCCACCAAACAGCCCAAAACAGCCAACCTTTATTATCTGTTATGTCAGCTGTGCCTAAAAAGAATCAAGGGAAACAGTGTGTACCCTTTAATAGTTAATCCTCTAACATGTAATTAGGCATTCACATGACAATCAGAACAGGACTATATTTCATGTTTGCCTTCCCTTTCAAAGCCTCTACTAGAGGGGCACTTACTCTGTCAAATCTGCTATAGTAATCAAAACATTGAAATTACTTCTTTCCACACTAAATATACTGGAACTGGTTGTTTGATTAAATGTAGAGCAGAGAGTGCAATTTGCTAAATTACAAGTATTCTGAACATGTAAATATAGTTTAATTACTGCAATTAAAGAAGATTACTGGAGATTGGCAGATGGGAATGTAATGCTGTTTTAATTAGAGTTTTTAATGCACTGTAACATAAGCATAATATTAACCCTTTATCCTGGAAAGGGCTGGCTAGTCTCTGAAAAAATATTCTTTGAAAAATGCATTAGAGCTAGTGTTTCATAACAAGACTTCAAGTCAATTCACTGTAAAGCGCCAGGATGATTTGGGAGAGTTTCAGATGTTATTTGTAGTACATGCTCTGCAGAATAGATACATTCTGGAGTGCAGGCAGGAAAAACCACACGAGGTGGGCACGTTGTTAGTGCCCTAGATTAAAGGACATAGGAAAATACAGCGTTTGAGTAGATGGATTGTATTTCATAAAGAGTGCAATCATAGCTACATCACTAGAGATTTAAGATTCTTTCATGAAAGTTAAAGTACCTCACTGCCAAAGATTTACAAAACATGAAAAGAGAAAATGTTTCAAAATGCATTAGTTCAATTTTGAAAAACTGCTGCTCAGAGACACAGAACAATATTGCCCGGGGCCTGGGTTATTACTACTCAGGCTCCAGAACAGTATTTGTTTCGTAAGGTAATATTCCAGAATGTACTAAGCAATTTTTGTCATCTTGAAAGCTATTACTTGCAACATTTTATCCATTTAAGTCAATAGTCCATTAGAAATTCTAATTGAAAGTTCAATACTCTGCTTGGAATCTTACAATAGAGGTTGCCTTTGGAAAACCATTTAAAGTCTTAATCTCTTTATCATTTGGTATTTTGAAGCCTAACTTTGTTCTTGTTAGGCAGATCAATGGCATTAATTTACAAAATGGGGGAAAATGTCACCCTTCATCCTTTAAATCTCAGTGCGGCGAAGAGCAGCGTAAGCGAATCCAACCGTTGCTCTCCCATATTAGCAGAAAACGGTGCCATGGGAGGTCTGACCTACAAATTTTAATTACTGCATGAAAAATTCAGTTCCTGGAGATGAATAGAGACTTGAGGAAAAGCAGAAGTCCACCTTCTGAGTGACTGCAGAGCTTAACTCTTCAAAGGCTGCACTGGTGAATGAAGCAGCATGTGCTTGCCTTCAATAGGTAATGTCTGTAAGGTGGAAGATCAAACTGGACAAGCACCAGAAGAAATGTAAAGGATTCTACCCACAGAGTAGCTTTAGGGTGCCCAAAATAGATGCACACTGATTTCATAGTCTAGGGAAGCAAATGTGAGAATTTGTTTTGAAATGTTCCTGGCTTTAAGGTAACTTTACAGCTAGTGAGTTCACTGGTCCCAAACTCTTGGCTTTGCAGAAACCAAGGAAAAGCTTCACCATTTTATCACCAAAGGGAGGATCTCACCTGGGGTCTTTGCCTCCAAAACCATGTGAACAGTATGCAGCAAAGCCAAGTGGTTTGAACTGTAGCTGTTAAAATGTGCCACATATAAGAAAAAATGCAGGATTAAACTCTCAGTTTCTATTTGTAACCTGAATTCTGAGACTGGAGGACATGAACCACCAGCTTAATAGCAATATTAATTAATACCCAACCATAAGCATTATGCTTGTTGGTAGAAAAACAGTACTGCCCTTAGCTTCACTGCTAGATACTGATAGCAATTTAAATAAATGTATTATAGTAGTTAACCTTTTTCTACATTTAGAAAATAAACATTTCTTTTAATTTCAAAGTCAAGGATTTCTAATGTCAAAATACACTTCCCTCTTTTCAGAATTTCTTAGGTAACAGATTTGCTTTGGGGTTTTTTTAGGCATCCTTTCAGCTCTTTCTAGCTATTTCTATTCGAGGAAGGAGAATAATTCTAGATTGTGAGGGTTTCATGCAACTAGTAATATTTCCATGGTTTTGGATGGTTCTTTAGAAATCACCAAGATATTTTTTGGCAATGAAAAGGGACCATAAGAAAAGCTTGGCATACCTTGAGACTCTGCCCCCAAACAGAAAGCCTTAAGTAGGCTTTACTCCAAGCTTCAAGAATTCTCACCAGTGGCTGAGAGCCTCAAGCTTTAGTGCCCGAGGTGCTTCACAAAGTTCTGATTTCCCATTGCTGCCAAGTAGGGAAAAACAAGCATCTCATGCTGAGCATCCCTGAAGAGGCATAGCTGAAGTCATGGATCCCTCTCAACAAGGCTGGTGGGTCTTTGCACACTCCTGATTCTTGACTAGTTATGTGCTCCACTTCCTGAAATTGGAGAAATTTCCCAGTATAGACAAGGCCCTGGAGTTGTACCAAAATCTATCTGCGTGGGAAGGGTTAAAACAACCTGAGTAGCTCAACCCCTGCAGCTATCATATAAGCCAGGCTTTTAGACAAATTGAGCAAAATAGTCCTTTCAGCTCAGCAGGCACATGACTAGCCACACAAAGGAGTCCTTCTAGAAATCTCATGAATACCCCCATTATCCTAAGGATTGAGCACAGAGCCACACATTTCACGCCCACTGCCACCTGTGATTAGCTTTTTTACAGTTATTATGGAGTACTTTGATGGCGATGATTGTTTAAAGGCCTCAACAAGCGTGCTAATGTGACTTGAGGACTTGACTCCTTTTCATTCCCTGGTTGCTCCAGCTATCACACTAATTTACTTTAGGCAAAGGGGACAATAAAAAAAAACAAAAATCAACAACAACAAAAAAAAAAAACGCTCAAAGAAATCACTTAGTATAAAATTGATTCATTCTCTTAAAGAAACGCATGCTGGGATCCCATGTTAAAGTAAATTAGATATATGATCAAACAAAGCTAACTGTCATTTGAGCTTTGGACTCCTGTGCAGCACTTTAAGTTTTTAACAGCATCAGCCAAAGGAAAACAAAGGAGAAAGCAAAGAGCAGCTCTGGCCAATTGGTTTGTGTGGAATTTTCCTTTGCTCGGTGTTTCCCAGTGCAAATGTGAAGGAAGATGTTGGCTTCAGGGAAAACGTATTTCAGCGTTTGCAAGAAGTGGTTCCAGAATGGGTCGCACCGTACCACTCAGTACAACACAAAGTGACACGACAGAGCACTAAAGGGGACTGGAGAGCATGCAGGGAAACAAGGGCTCCAGTGGTGATGAACAAGAGGTAGGAGGACTTTTTTGCTTTCTATGGAGATGTTGTGCTGATCTTAGTCTTGCAGTTCAAAACATCATATAGGGGAACATACCACAGCAGGAACTGAACAGCAAGCAGTCTGTAACCTCTCAGTTTCCCTCCTGTTTCTTACACAGGCTCAGCTGAAGTGTTCAGCTGTAGCTCTCAGCACCCAGTAAGGCCAGTTGCTCTCCAGTTTCACAGTTGCAAATACAAATCTTCACTGAGAATCATTTGCATTTCTTTCTGTTTTCAAGGCAATTTCTAAGCTAAAGGCCTAATAAATACTCAAGGAGCAGACACAGTTGGCCTTCACCATTTTTTTACTGAAACTGAAAATAGATTTGTTGTTCTACCTTTGCCATTTTGTGTTGTTAATGTGTCCCAGAATTAGATCCACATATGATACCACCTGCTGCCCAAACTGCAGACCTGTGTCTGGCAAGCAGGTGAATATGGTCTAGAGAAGAACAGGTGACAGCGCCCAAGCCGACTGAGCTGGCTCTTCACTAACACTGTTCCCCTAACTTCAAACCAGCCATCAACATCCCCTTTTAAGCTTGTCATTGGTACCAGCATGACACAATGTAATTCATCAAATCACCCAGATTTAATAACAAAAATGTACTGCTGCAACTCTGTAAACAGGACATGTTCAATTACACAAGGAACTATTTTTCTTCAGAGGGCATTACTGTTCTACCCGAGCAGTAACCACAGCTTCCTGATGTAACAGCTACTGGAATTACATGTGGCACAAGTGTTTTAAGTATTTTCTAGACAGAAAACAAGATTTGTGAGTAACAGAGAACAGCAGATGAATAATAGGGGTAGTTTTGGCTTCTGGAATAGGGGGAAATATATTAAATTATTATACAGCTTTTCCAAGAGGATTTAATGTGTGGTCATACAGTGCTGATTCGCACATAGCTGCTGTGTCCCTCTGTTACTGAAGTTCTGGACTCCTTGCATTCACCCACACTCACCTATAAAAATCAACATAAACCAATTTGCATTAAATTGATGAAAACTGGTTTAGTGCCCTGTGTTTTCCTGGTACTTCCAACCTCCTTAGGACTGTGGCTTGATAAGATATTTTTGGCTCTAGGCTTATTAAGTAACTGCCTTCCTGTGGCATGGTGCCAGGCCCATCTCCATGGCACAAGTGTGCCACTCAGCCCACTGCCAGGCTCATCTAAAAAGGTGCCCACGTATGTTCAGTTTTCCCCTAAGTTATGGCACCACTAAGATCCTTTACATAGAGGCTTGTTTTCACAGTAGCTGCAATATGCAATGAGACCTTATTTTCCATCAAAACTGGCTGAAATATGTCAACATGCTTCAAAGCTATTGAGGAAACTGGAGCACTATCATTTTGGCTTTGCTTCCAAAGGATTACCAAATACAATCTCCTTTCCTTCAACCCTCAGGTTGAGTCTCATGCCATTGGTGTTTACCCTGAAGATGAGGTGGCTGAGCAGCCACAACCCCTCTCTGTGGATGCGTGACCACAGATCACACCAGCCAACAGCCATGGGAAGAGGGGTTAAGCATCCTCCATCTTCCCAGTACTCCTGTGCTCGGCCAGCACCATTCTTGCTTGGTTTCTTTAATGAAAATGGCTTTAATTGTGGTGGAACACATGATTTTCTAGTAATTTAATAACACTCGTATTTGCAAAAAGGCTGTGTAACATTTATCATTATCGAAAGATGTGGACAGGCAGGCAGCACTTCCATTATCAGGCCACACATTATGGTCTCTGGAGTTTCTGTGGTAATAGTCTAATTCAATTTGTCTTCCTAAAATTCTAGTCTCCTGTAACACATAACCTGCTTTTCCTTCTTCCAGGGATCACACTGCTTGGCATAGTCCATCAGTCTCTTCCACCACTAGCCAATCTGGGCCACAATTCAGGGAGAGTATCTGTATTTGGTGATAAAAAGACAACAAGGACTCTGTTTCTGCAGGTTAAATCCCAGTTCCATTATAATTCAATGGAGTTTTGCCACTGACTTCAAAGGGCCAGAAGGCTCCCCTGGCCATGTCCTGGGAGAGCAACATGATCCTAGTGGTGTCCAGGGGGCTGAAAAGAATGGCTCCTTTTGAAGCAAAACTTCACCAAGTTAAAGCAAATCTTTCATTAGAGGCTGCAAGGTCTGCTCTTCCTAAAAATACACTAAATAACTGTATCACTGGAGAATTTTAAAAGAGCTGTTATTTTATGCCCTAGTCATTTCAAAGCAGATTGGGTTAGTCTGGCAAAAGCAATTTCTAAAGGAGTAGCATAAAATATTTAAAGATTTATAGAACAAGTGGCCCACTTAGGGGCTCATCTAAGTTTTACTAAACATCTCTGGTTATGCCTTGCTATGTCAGCAAAAGGAGGCTGAGATTTAAATAAATAAAATCTACTAGGATGTAATAACATGTAGGGAAAAAAAATACAATACATCAAGTTAGTAGTGAAAGGAATATTGAGCTCTAAGTGATCCCTGTACCAATGGCTATGTTTGTCTATCCAGCTGAAGAGGAGACAGCTTTTGTCTTGAGGCTGCATGTTGTTTAACTAAGCTGAAATTGTTTTCAGTGATGTGAAGTGCACCTACTAAAGATAATGATCCCATTTTGGATTGGCTCTTCATTTTCTTTTAACAAAGGGGGACAGGTGGATATACTGAGCAGAAATGTGAACAGGTTTGTTTTTTTCATTAACTCCAGCAAATCATCGTAGTGTCTAGTTGCATGAAATATAAATTTGTGATTTTCTTTGCTACTTCTTCTTTTTCCTCCCTTCCCCTCTCATCAGCATGCCATGGCCTACTTAGGAAGGGATTTCCAGTAACACTGAAAATACCACTAGAGTTAAATAAGCCACCCACACCCAAGATCAGTGGGCCAAATCTTCACCTCCAAGAAATGACCCTGAATTATATCACAATCTATCTGCACTGAGAGTTTATGGCAATCCCTTTCACTTCACAAAGACATGCTAACTAAATGCCTAATTAGATACTTAAAACTTGAAAGGGCAGGCTCAAATACTTTCCTAGAGCAACGATTCCACCCCATTCTACTGTACTGAACCCCCTCTTTCTCTTTCAAAGGGAACTTGAATGACTGAGAAGGGCTGAGGGTGATGTCTAGCTTTGTGGTTTACCACTGTTCAGTCTGGATGTAAGCAGTATGTATGTAAACGTACAAGGAAATTTTTTGCAAAATATCAAGTTTTCACAGCAGAGAGAAAGACAACAGTAGTCTTAACCTGCTGCTTTTGCATTTTCACCAGCACAGTGTATTATGCTGGTGACATCAGCTCCACCTTCAGCTGACATGGCCTATCAGAAAGTTTCCAAAATCTTGTTTTTTCAAGGTTATCTTGAGAAGCAGAAATACAGCAGAATGCCACTAGCTACAGCTTGGGCAATGATGATATGCAGTGAGCAGGAAACATATCAGATGTCACGATTCCTGATTTCCATGTAGTATGCAAAGCACAAACCTGCAAGGGTCAGCATTTTCTTCCTGAGTGAGCAAAGGTCTTACACTTGCACTTCACTTCACTCATGCGTGCCACCAATTATTGCAAGGTACAATACATGAGTTTAAAGTGAGACCTACTTTTCTCTGCCTTGAGTAACTCGATAGATCAGTGATTTAATAAGGCCCACTGTACAGCTTTTCTTTCTAAATGCCAGAGGCCCACTCATACTAGTTTGAGGTTATTTGTCCCTATTCAGCTCTCCAGCACTCCAACGTAAAAATGAGAAATTTGCTGCAGTCAGTGACTCATTAGGTCAGGTGACCTAAAGCTGAGTTTGGGCCCTTTTAATCCCTGGAGAGACGCTGTCGGATAAAGCTTAGGAACCCCACAAGAAATGAAAGGGTATTATGGCAGTCCTAATTAATGGGTAGCACAAGTGCAGAGGGTACCCAGGGCCATATGGAGGCAGATGGACCACGCAATATATCTACCTGCAATACATCATTAATAACCTTCCTAAACTGCTGGGAGGCCCTGCATATACTGCCTGTGTCTGGGCTTTTATTATCCTACTGGATAATCTGCTGCACTAGTTTTGGTTCCCTGACCCCTCCTCGGTGCCAGATGACTTTCTGACCCTTTTGCAGACAGCACAACATGTGGCTTTGGCTTTTGACTCTCTGTGTACCACCACAACGAGACAGCCTGCATGCTGGGGGACAAATTGTTGGCAATGTTCACAGGGGAGGAAATCCCCTCCTGGCTCTTGTCGGAGTTGCTGTTTTAGCTTTGCCAATCGGGCATTTACAAGAAGATGAGAGACTCTTCTAACGTCACTTAGTATTTTCAGGTTAATTTATGCCTTGCTCTTTATGCCTTTTTGGTTAAGGACATGCTGCAGGTATGGAGAGAAAAATGTCACAGAATTGCCACTTAGCTCTTCTGTTTTGATCTTGCTGGCGAATGCCAGATCCTTTGAACAGCAGGTTGCTAAATAATAAACAGACTGTGTCTTTAAAAACACCTGGCACTTGCTGAAAATGGTCATTTTGTATCTGGTTAGTCCCTGGCACAGGTGCCAAGCTCAAAGGCACCAAGGTCCCCCTTCCTTCCTCCACCCACTCAAGTACAACAACAAAAGGTAGGAGAAGACACAATAGCAATTAAGTGTAGTAAAAGGTTATAATCCAGCCTACCAGCAACAAGGAACATGAGGAACAAAAACAAAACCCCTTTCCCAGTGTAAAAACTTCAGGAAAGGGAAAGAAAAAAAAAATATAAACAAGAATGAAAGAAATGCCCAGTGGCAACCATTTTCAGTGTGACCCAGTGAGCTTTCAACTTCAAACCAGTCAGATCAAGAGCTTCCCAGAGGCATCACCCAGGGATCTGTCATTCACACATCACGTCTCGTTCCCTCTGCCTTGTCTCACGCAGACACGCTGCCAGATACAGAAATATCACGGCCTTTGTTGCATTATAAGGAAAACAAAACAAAAAAAACCCAGACCAACAGCAATCCTGAAAACCAAGTGCACTGACAAGCCCTGACCCCATAGTCCACAAAAGGGCAACGTCACAAAGTGGATTAGAAAAAGGATGCAAACAGAATGGTAATTGGGTAACCATCTGCTGCTAAATCCTAGCTGGAGCCTTCCAGTAAGCATTTCCCACTCACAGAGATGATGAGAGCTGGGATTTACTGGAAGGAACTGATAGCTGCCCTGGGTGCTTTGCAAACTGAGGGAAACCATCTTCTTTCAAGCTCACCATTTGGCTTCTGAGCAACTTCCAGTGGGCTGCTGAGCTGGGTGGTGGTGTTTGAAGTAAGACACAAAAATACCAGTTGCACCTCCACTCTCACACAGCTCTTAGCCCACATGACTGTACACCAGGAACCTCTGATGTTATTCCTAATGTGTCTTTCAGCCTGACGGTTTGAGAAGAAAGCTCCAAAGTTAAAGACTAATACTTTTGGAGAAGCACAGAAGGACAAGAAGCAGTTGGGAAGGGAGAGAAAGATACTTATTACTGCAGTTAGAATATGCAATGTCTGGCTGAAGATACTTCTACAAAACAGTTGCAGTAACACAGAGCAAGCAATTTTTCAATGAGAGTTGCATAATTTATCAATAGCAGCCACAGTGTAACTATGCTTATTTTTGTCCAGTCCCTTTCCACCACATAAAAGTTAAAAGTATTCATGGAGTCTGGAGATACCCATTAGGAAAATATCTCAAGTACTGAGTGTGTAAGTTTGGCATTTATGGTCTGAAAGAGAGACAGGCAGCACTGATAAATCCTTGGCAGCTTTCTTGTTCAAGATGGATGAAAAACCCTGTAATTTCAGATCAGTGCTGGGAAATTATATACACACACACCCCACACTTCTTCCATGAATCCGTTAAACTAAGGAGTGAAAAATGGGCAGACAGCCTTACGTTTTCAACAGTTTATACAGCCTCTTGCACACAAAGTAGGCTCAATAACAAGTAACACCCACTCTCTAACAGAAAGTGAGACATTTTTCATTGAACTACTTCTCAACCTTTCCACTTGCTATTTTCAAACACTTGCTAATCAGCCATTAGACAAGTTTCATTTGAAAATTAACAAGTACTTGGAAAGCATTTACAAAAAAGCCAGTACTGCAAACCTGCACTTACAGCACGACTGAAGATGACTTACTTGTGGAGAGAGGTATAAGCCATCTCACATTTCTAGACAAAAAATTATCTAGTCACTACCATCATCTAAACATTATTACTAGGAAAGAATGATATATCTGACTATCAGCACCAGATAAATGCTGCAAATGAAACCATGTGATGATTTGAAAATACATTTGCATCAATTATGTTCCTAAAAAACTCAAGTTTTTCACGGCAATATTAGCAGGAAGAAGTTCCCCGGGTGACTATAGAAATATATTCCTTTACGTGTGTTCAGCAATATCTTTCAAGATGGTGGTCAACATCTGTGAAGTGCATCTAGGAGTCTTCTGCTTAGATACTATAAAGGATATTATTTGACAGGTCATGATTAAGAAATATTCAGATGAATGCATATTATGAATAGTTTGTGAAAAACACAAAGGCTGAATTTTTTGGGTTGTTCGGCCTGGAGAAGAGAAGGCTCCAGGCAGACTCATAGCAGCCTTCCAGTGCCTGAAGGGGCTTCAGGAAAGCTGGGGAGGGACTTTTGATAAGGACTTGTAGTGAGAGGACAAGGGGAAATGGATTAAAAGTGGAAGAAGGGAGATTTAGGTTAGACATTAGGAGGAAATTATTTTCTGTGAGGGTGCTGAGACACTGGAACAGGTTGTGGGTTCCATCCCTGGAAGTGTTCAAGGGCAGGCTGGATGGGGCTTGGAGCAACCTGGTCTAGTGGGAGGTGTCCCTGCCCATGCAGGGGGGTTGGATCTACATGATCTTTAAGGCCCTTTCCAACCCAAACCATTCCATAATTCTATGAAATAACAGAGTAACTTAAATGACAAAGCAATAAGCTAAGGTTAGCATGTCATCCGCAAAGAGATGACAGAACATACGGGTAGCTAAATTATTTCAAACGAAGAGTTTGTTACCACACGAGAAATGTGGTCCAGCTTTGACTCAACTGGCTTTAATTACCACTCTCTCATGACCAAGACTGCATGGGACCTCATTCTCGGAAGTGGGCTGATCCTACAGCAACCATGGGATGGTACACTCTGGATGGGGAGACTGTGCACAGCATGGCTTCAAATAAATCTGTGGAAGTCTGGAGGTGGACTCCAACAGGCTCCAGATCAGACTGTAAATGGAGAAGCCAGCTCTGAATGTCTTCCACCAGTTGGCAAACAAATGAGACATCATGTTTGTGCAGTTCAAGTGTTGTTGCCAAATTCTAATAAAATGAGAGTTTCTGTAATCCTGAAAAGGGACTATGTGATCCTTGGAAACGAGATTCTCTTGTCTGGCCTTCCATTCATTTTGTAAAACATGTTAAGTTTAATTTCAGTGCTTGGAGCTGCAGCTGGCCAAGGAGCAAAATCACATTCATGTGTTAAAAAAAGAACTGGAAATGGATGCAAGCTGCTAAATTTTGATACTGATCCGCGGCCAACCTCCAGAGACTGGTTGGGTCAGGACTTTTGGGCTTTTTCCACTGAACAAACAAAACATTACTCTCTTTTTTATAATCATAAAAGCAGATTTTCTTGTCATTTCTTTTTCTCAATGTACGTAATCTCTGAGGGGCAATGTCAAACATGCTTGCATTCCAGTGAAAAACACCAGTGCACTGCACACCCCTCCATGGTTCTTTTGGTTGTACTTAGCAATGCCAGCCCATGACCTCTGAAGCTACACCATCTGCAGAATTATGTTTTCAGGGCAGTAATTCCAGGGATGAAGAAATACCTGGTGTCATGCAAAGCAGCTGACTAGAGAATCTGTGAATGATGACAAACATTTTCTTTCCATGGCTACTGACCTCCCATGTCCATTCATCCCCCAATTCCCTGGCAATATCAATTACCCACCTATTTCCAAACCTCTTGGGCCAAAATCTGATCATGAGAACAGAAACAGGCACAGGAATGTATCAGCTTGCCAGTCACTGAACAAGACGTGGTTGGGGTAACACAGTTTAAAGTCATTGTAACCATCACAATTTCACCACTGAACTCTTCACACCAAACTGGTCAGTAGTGCTAACCACAACTAACTACCATGCCACAGCCAATGACTGAGGAACACTCTCCTAATTGTCATTGCTCTCTGAGGTCACCCTTGATTCTCAGACTCTTTGGAATTTAATCCAGGGCCCACTCTAGCCTTGCCAAGTCTTTCCAGAGAGTTGAACAAACCCTGCTTCAAGTCCACATGAATTCAATTCCTCATACGTTAGCTTAATCAAATGAAATTAATCTTTGCTTTATTACAGCTGCCAGGTAACATTTCTCACGAAAGGTTTTCAGTTTGGTACATACATCTTGCATATTGCATATACTCCAAGAGTCAGTCAGCATTAACATACAGTTGCTTGTTTATTAAGTGTAAAAGAGGCAGTTAAAGGTGTATGTTTCCAGCATGGCAGATCGGAGGATCACTTTTGCAATTCCCATTCAACTTTATGAGAACCATGGGGCTTGAAGCCAAATTAATTCTCCTATACCAAGATAAAAATGAACCCTTAAATGTTACTATGCCTGCCATGTTTGGTTTCTATATTTATACTTTAGGCATATAGTTACCGATGAAACTAAAAGCACTGATAGTATCTATCCCAGAAAGCAAGTATTCCCATGAAAGAAAGTAGACTGTGGTATTTCACAGTATTGAATGTGAACTCTACAGTATGTAGAAATATAAAGCCAAGTACCCAAGGTCTACAAGCCTTTGTAGTTGTTTGAAATTTTGTTAGTGAATGTTACATAGCTGGCCAGTTATTTGAGCAACGGGCACAAGGGAGAGAAGATTCTGCAATGCAAAATATTATAGGCAGAAAACATGGAAATAGGGAAAGGAAAAGGTTGCAGCAAAAGCAGAGGCTGAAGTGAGTATGTAGCTCATGCAACTGGGCTTAGAGGGGGTGTACTTCTGTGCATCTGCCTCAGAGCCCTGGTGTTCTGGTTTAAACATTAAAGATGAATCCAAAACAGAGGACACAATTGCTCTTTATTACCTCCCCTCCACCCTCCCAAGGGAAGATAGAAGGGGGATAAGAGAGACATAAACTTTGGTTTTTATATAGAAATATACAAAACCGATCTGGATGATCGCAGGGATATGGGAAACGCAGGGCAGCTCCAGGAGAGGCCCACAGCTCCTCTCAGCACCCGATGGAGTTGGATTCTGGAGCGAGCCCGTGGGAAGCCGGAGGAACCAGCAGCACACCCGGCAGGGGGAAAGGAGCAGGAGGAAGGACAGAGCAGCTCCTGGCTCTCCTGGGTTCTATAGATTGTGACAGGAGGGGGTGGGAATTCTGACCCTCCCAGTCTGTCAGGACCCCAAGGACCCTCTCTCTCTGATAGGTGTCCAACACCCTGCCGGGGTCTCCCAAACTGTACACACCTGGGAAACCAGAGGGACTTTCACACAACAAAATGAGCTTCTTGGAAAATACTTTTTCCCAACGCAAGAACTCCATGCTGCTGCCAGCACTGAATGGTCCATGCAGACCAGCACTGAATGGTCCATGCAGACCAGCACTGAATGGTCCATGCAGACCAGCACCAGGATCTTAACATAAAAAAAAGCACTAAGTTTTTCACTAAGCAGTCCAGACGAATGCTCTTGTCCAGAGCCTGGACACATTCCTGCCTGTTTCTCAGCTTGCACTCCAATATACTCCTATCCTTAAATATAGATTCCATTTTATATCTCCTATATACTTTACCCCCTCTTCTCATGTTTTCTGAATGGTGAAGGTGTTATAGTATATTTTATCATTATTGTGATTAAAAAAGCTGTTTTTCCCATTACACTCAGAGTACAGACAGAAATTTTCATTCTGCTTGCAATATTATATTTTAAGCAGAATTTTCAAGTTCTGATAAAGGCTATAAACATAATACAATTTTTAGGTAACAGAAATTCAGTCCTCTGAGACATTCAATTTCTCATCTAGTCACATTTTTTAATGTTATATTTGGGTGCTCTTTACCTCTTTTAGTACGGTGGACATCTATGAGCTTTCTACACTAAGACTTCTCAGGTGGCAAGGCCCTACTGTAACACAGCTTCCTCAGCTCACTAGCCACCCTTTAGAAAAAATGGCAAGAGGGTTTACATTGTGGTTACTCAGTTTTTCAAAGCAACCACAATAACAAATATGTGAGACAACGAGGCTTCATTCCTATCCTGGAATCTGTCTAAAATTCGATTACACTGGAGCTATTCTAGACCTCTTAAGATGCCTTTGTTTGGCCTCTTGGCTGGTTTCCAGCCATTCCATCTGTAATTACTGGACACTGCTACACAGCTTGCAAACAGAGATACTTCTTTCTGTCTTATTTCCTCTGCTGTTTCAAGCATTTGTTTTACTCACTCTTGCTAGAAAGAGTTTGGGGCTGAAGATAAAATTCTTTCTCAAGCTAAAAAGATTTGATAGGCTAGCTTAGAAACCCCAAACATTTTAATCTATTAAAATCTGAACCTAGTCCGAGATCATAGGCATACCTACAATAAATGTGACATGCAGGACTAAAATAACAGCTAAAAATTAAGGCTATAGTGACAAGGACAGGAAACTCACAGCAAAGGTTATCTTGCAGTTAGAGTACCTAGCAAGGGTGCCAGGGGTGGGTGTTCTCTGACTTCCCTCCACTTGTAAATAATGTATTCCTGGAGCAGAATGTTCCAAACAGAAATACACAGTTTTGATTGACACTGGTAATACAGTAACTTTTTGGAGAAACACAATTTCTCAGGTCTGTGACTGGGATGTCTCTAGGACCCCAAAGGACAGCCAACTGCCTCGTCCTTACCATTTCTCATCATCTGTAGAATTCTCTACTCACAGCTGCCATCTAACTTCATTCATCTCTCCATACTTCAGAAAAGCAGAATATTTACTAAAACACACCAGGTATATAGTTGCTGAATTTTGTCAGAAGTAAATTTAGCCTGATTGTGAGAAATAGTTTCTTTCTGTGTGAGATTTTTTAAGAGCTATTAAAATGAACAGCTAGCACATGAGAAGACCCTTGTATTTGGGCATCACACCTCCCAGTATTGAAATATTTAGACCTAAGGTTTCAGTCAAAGCCTTTATCAACCAACACAAGTGCTATCTGAAGAACTGAGATCCTGGACCAGATTCTGTACACGTCGAAGTTCACAGGTGGCTGGATGCAGGGATTTAACTCAGGACCATGTCATTTCAGGTTAATGTGAAACATGGAGCTGAGAGGCTGAAATAACTAAGAAAAGCATGTTTTTAAGCAACAGTTAAGTCAATGTTTTTAAACTTCAGTGGAGATTTATTTCAGGAGAAGCTTGCTTGTGTGGTGACCAGATCTGTGCAAAATCTTTGTTACAAATGAGAAAACACGGGACAACCTGAAAACAGGTTGAACACATGCCAAGGAACAAGTAGATTTGTCTTGATCAGTATTTTCAGATAGAAAGCACCCATGGGCTGATAATATTGCAAAGCTTTGACCTCAGCTATCAAAGCATGCTTGCTGACTTTGGCTGAGCTCCTCTTCTCAGATTGAAGCCCAACACAGGTTGAATGTATACAAAGCAAAAGTGGGAAAAAATAATGTTTGTAAAGAGTTTGGCAAACTGACCCATACTCAACTCTAATGAGAACATAATGGTTTACCCAGCTGCAGAAGAACAGAAACAAGAAGTGTAAGAGAAATGCCTCTGCTTTCTTAATTTTAAAGATGTGTTTGGACTTCAGCACACATGGGAGATTTTTTTTTTTCTGAATGTGGGCATGTGTACTTTAAAAAAAGTGCATCACTTGCATTTTAAACCACGTAAAACACGCTTCGGAATGGGAGGTTTGTTTTCACTGAGACAACTGGGGAAAAAAAAAAAGAAAAGAAAAAGAAAACCAACCTGCAAGACTGACTTTATAAATCTTTGGATTATCCTGCAGTCTGTGGGGTATCTTCTATCTAAACTACCGTAACCCACAGGGGATTAGAATGGATAGGCTCTTGCTCGCTTGCTCCTCTGAGTCCCAGCCCCAGCAAACAGAGCCCAGAGCAGTGTGGGCAGACAGGAAACCACTAAAGCCAGAGCAGTGATTATGTGCATGCTCTGTGCGACACATTGAGCACTGAGCCGAAATGTTTGTGTGTGTCAGATCAATCTTTTCACTGACCAGGACAGCTGTACTCACAGGGGGATCACCAATCATCCTGCTAGGAACTGCTTCTGTCCTTCAACAGGCAATTAACGTGAGTCCATTACAGCTCCCTGGAGGGCCCTGGGGGGCTGCAAAAGGCATCGACTGAAAGGTCAGAAACCTCATGAGGACAGGAAAGAAGCTGTGCCTGGCGAAATGGAGTGGAAAGCAGTAGCTATTTGTCACTCGCTAGTAATTCAAAAAGAGGGGGGGAGGAAGGGGGTTGAAGGGGGTCCAAGCTTTGTGAGCATGTGGCAGTAGCAAGAGCATAAACAGAAGCTACAGGAGGTTCTTCCTGGGACAAAGATTTTATCCAGTATCAGAGGTGGAGAAAGAGGCAACAAATCCCACTC
The DNA here is from genome assembly GCA_020745705.1 of Hemiprocne comata. Taxonomy (NCBI): domain Eukaryota; kingdom Metazoa; phylum Chordata; class Aves; order Apodiformes; family Apodidae; genus Hemiprocne; species Hemiprocne comata. The sequence continues at coordinate 10,057,538 of CM036605.1, read as the reverse complement.
AACTAATTCTACAAAGGAAGTGGAAGTGACAAAGTACATGAGCTAATTAACAGCCCAGTGTAGCCTCGAGAGAAACCATGGTAAGGGGTCCCTAGTGACTGAGGTTCACCACTGTGAACCAAACATTTTAGAAGAGAACCAACAAGAAATTAAGTGACCAGGAAGCACACAGAGAGTGGCATTCATAAGCAGCAATATTCTTCAAAAAGAAGCAACCAAGGAACTGTTCAGTGGTGGAAAAGCAACAAACATGGTGGCTTGGGGGATACACTACAGATTGCTCTCTGTTTCTATTTTAGACTTCTGGTGAAGACCACCACATTAATAAGTTTTTGGAGGACTCAGTTAAATGCTAAAAATGCCTCTCCAAATACACCACCAACCAAATTTGCAGTTCTACCATGGAAATGCAGTCAAGTCATTCCCGATAGGTGGCCAAAGGAGAGTAAGAAGAATCAGCACATATAGAAGACTTAATTTGCACTAGTGTGCAAGGAAAAGTTAGACTAAATTAGCTAATGATGTTAATTTGGAGTAATTTTCACCCAGTTCACTAGTTAACTTTCACCCACAGCATTCAACTGCAATGTTATCACCGCTGCTCTTTCCTGTGATAAGAATATTTCAGAGATCTAGCAGTACATGTATAATCAAGAGAGCTGAAATATTGCAAGTGTTAACTCTTCAACAACAATAGATCTTAGAAGGTCAATAGCCAGAATTATATTACAGAAAAACTTTTATCCATTTATTTGGACACAATGCTGAATTATTTGTTAACCTGAAACTTTATTTGATGCACAAAACCTAAAATGCATTTAAAAATGAAAGGACAGGAGAAAGATATAATCTACAAACTAGGTATTGGTACGTCCTGTGTTCACACGACTGCACAGGGACTGTAAACAGCAGGAGCTCCACTGCTTGCTGATACAACCCACAGCAGACTTTGCCTCAGTTTGCAAAACCTCCAACATGCCTTAGATGATGTAAAATATCTGTATTTTACTGCCACACAAAATAAATATTGGTGACTGTTTTCTTTGTTTGCAGAGAGATGTAGATAACAAGCTTGGATAATTTATAACGGTATAAAACGTCTGACCTTGCAGAGCACCCGTCACCAACTGATTGAAAAGCCTGGCAGATTGTGGAGTGTGGATTTGAAAACTGGGTTTTGTCCCACCTGCAGCTTTACCAGGCCTCTCAGCTACATCTGTCACAGGCAAGGGCAAGAATTTCCACGTTCACTGCAACATTTGCAGCTTGATCACACTGTAACAACCTGGACTCACTTAAGTCACCCACAGACCCAGCAGCATGTGTGTGTCTGTGTGTGTCTCAATGAACTTTCTTTCCCCACATGTAGTTGAGTTTAGTAAGCACACATCATGGATCTGGTTAAACTGAAATCCCTCTATGTGGTACATTATAGAAATCTTTTTTCCTACTACTAACTGTCTTGTCCCTCTCTCTCCCTTGTGTTTCCCCTCCCCAAATGCTTCTGACTACAATAAAGGGTCCCTCACTGGTTTATTCCTGAGGGCTCCTGCCTGCATGATGCCACCCCACACTGCAGGTCATCACCCTCTGTGGCACTGACAGTATCACCAGGTTGATGTTTAATAGGAGCTACTGATTAGTATCCAAGATACCAGCTAACAAGACAGTTTCTTTTAATGGCTTGTATTGATGAATGAATTAATGAAATTCCACAACTTCTTTATGTGTAGAGAGTACTCCTGTGACACCCTAGGGCAGCATACAAGCCATCTCCACTAACATTTGTGTTCAGGCTGTCAACAGGCCACAAGATGCAACAGGCTACAAGTGTGTCCTTTCACATGCTGTCTGGACAGCCCTGATGGAAATCCCTGGGAAGCTCCACAGCCGGTGAGGTCAGGGCAGCACTACTGGCCCACAGCTACTTCCTCTAGGGCCCAGTGCTGACTTCTAGGAAAGCTGGGAGAACAAAACTGTGGCAGACAAACAAAATGTCCTATGGGATAAGACCATCTGAAATATGGACACTGAGGGGAACTTGCTTTTACCTTTGAAATGATACTTCAAAGCTTCAATGGTCAACTCACTTCTTTAAGTGTGCAAAAAGATACATATTGGGATTAATACACTGAGACAAGTTTGCTTTGCCTGTAATTAGAGGACCATTAATATCAAGTGCTCAATTTTATTTGCTATCAAGTAAAGCTTCTGCTTTTTAAGGGCACTTGAACTTTTCTAGGAGCATGAGTACCAGCACGTATTAGAACATGAAGTAAATACTAACAGTGCTAACAATAGCGTTGCCTCTTAAAGCCAGATTTGCTAAGCAGGAAAGATTTGCATACATATCCATTATTTTGTAAAAGGTGCAGGTACACAATTGTGTAGCATCAGGATTTGGGTCACAGATCAAGTTTCTGCAGTGCTGATACATCACCTTGGCTGTGCTGAGGCCTTGTCTTCCTACGGACAGCTTGGTTTGCCTGAATAATCAACTGAACAAAACAACTTTCTTCCAGGCAACCAAAGGTGCCAGCAGAGAGCCAGGGACTCCCACCAGCCCTGTGTACTTTTCAGTGACACCTAGAAAATTCAACCAAATGCACAAGGGGTTTGAGACAGCGCACAGAAACCAGCTGCTCCAACTTGATTTTGGCCAGAAGAACTGAGGGCCAGTGGTTTTATCAGACATGGAGATCACAAGCCCTGAGATGCCATGCTCATGGTAAAACAGTTCCTAGTGAGAGATCCCAGAGGAACCTCAGAGCATGATGAGCCTCTTCAGGACAGCACAACTCGATGTCCTGCTGTGACAGGCATCTGGACTGAAGAAACAGGGCTGCACTCACCCAGATGAAGGCAGTGACCCTACAGCAGCACCACTTCCACCTCTGGGAAGTGGGGCCTTGTGCAGGGATATTTGTGTGGTGTTCCAACAGACTCTGTAATCACACCCTAAAACCAAAACCATGAGGATGCACCCAGATGCATATTTTATTGAGAGGACATTGTAAATTCTGTGCACACTCTATCAGGCTGCTGACTGCCACTTTCTGTCCCTCTCTTTCTTCCAAAAGAGGTAGAACAGAGAGAGTAAAACCTTACTGACTCCAGTCTTCCATTCACTATTTGGGGATAGGTCCTTATGAAGTCACCAGGCATCTGTTTGATTTATCACAGATTTATGAGGGTGTTTAAATCATGATTGGTCATGGGAACGAAGTTAACACAGCTTCTCTAACTGTGAAAGTAAGAGGAATTTGAGATGATGGGTAAACGAGAGACCACAGGCTACACTGGTTGAGAAGTGGCAGTTACATGTGAATAGCATGGGGGAGAGAAGCAACACAGTGGAAAAAAAACAACAGACCTTGTGATTTCTTTGAATCCAAATACTTTGGGTATATTAAGGATGAATTTTTTCACAATGAGAGTGATGAAAACACTGGCACAAGTTGCCAAGAGAAGTGGTGGACGCCCCATCCCTGGAAACATTCCAATTCAGGTTGGACAGGGCTCTGAGCAACCTGATCTAGTTGAAGATGTCCCTGGTCACTGCAAGGGGGTGGACCACATGACCTTGACCTTGCAAGGCCCTTCCAACCCAAACCATTCTAATCAGTCCATGATTTTGCTGTCTCTCTTACCCAGCCAACATGCACTCCAGGACATAACATCTCATGCAATCAGCCCTTTAGCAGAGAGAGGGAGACCAGATTTGCATTCAACTAACTGATCCAAAATTAAGAATTTCTTAATTGCCTCAATAGTTTAATTTTATTTGTCTCTAATCTAATTAGTAAAGAGAAGTGTGTGTGAAGGGGAGCTGATTGGTGGGGAGGGGAATGATTTCATGTCTGCAATATGGAGAACCGTCCATTCCCTATGCAGCTCAAGTGCAGTCAGTGCTGGATGTCAACAAATTTCTTTTTCCTTCTAATTACCCCCCTGCTTTGCTGGTCTGTCTGTGCTTGAAAACTTTCTTTAAAGGCTTTAATAGCAGGCATTTATTTCTGCTACAGATAAGGTGAGTCTAGCTTTTTATGTGTAGTAATTTAATAGGAACCTAGATCTAATTTAATAGATCCTTTATGTCTCTGTCAAAGGCTGTTAACATTGATTGGTGCAGTGTCTCCTAGAAGTCAGTAAATACATTAATCTCTCGAGAGCTTGCGACAACAATTCCGTTAGCAGCCTGAGCAATACAGATGGACACACCATTACTGAATAAATTAAGAACTGAACTGAAAACTTAGACTCAAGTAAGTTTGAAAAACTCTGGAAATCATGGCATTGCTGACTTGCCCTGGATCAGTCAGTAAATCTGGACCAGACCTACCGAAATTTCAGAAGTACCAGGCTGAATTAGTTCATGCATATATTGCATTACTGTGTGTGTGTATATATATATATGTGTGTGTGTGTATATATATATATATATATATACACACACATTGGACTCCCTATATCAGGAGTCCAGCCTGCAAAGGAATGGACATGTGATAGACCCATTCTAGCTATGAAACCTGGCCAAGGAAACTGGGTAGGAAACCTCTTCATGGCGCTGAGAGGACACAGCAGATGCATTTGTTATTTATGCACCTTTTTGTCTATCTACACCTTGTACAACCCTTCACTTTCTGTATGTAACAGTATGGGAAGCAGCACATGGGACTTGCTTCCTGCTGGATGCTGAACATCAACAACTCCAACTGCTTTAGGAGGCTGACAAAGTGTCCAACCCCTTAGCTGAAGTGGTCAACTCCTCCCAGCATAGATTTTTTTTTTCCTCTAAACAACTGGCCCTCACTGGTAACTGTACATTAATACAAAGAAGAAGATACATGTAAATCTTTATGACTGCTCCAAAGGCATTCTGTGCAGCAGATCATTGTGTCCTTTTAATTTCAAAGCCAGCTTATAGCAGAGCTTGGGTAGGAAGCAGAAGGAAAGTATGATGGCAGGAATATCAGTGTTTTTTGGATGCAAAGCAGAAGCTTATCTATTTTACTACTGCAGCACCAGAGAAAATCAATTCTGACACAGAACTGCCACTTTACAAGCAAATAACTATACTTTCCAATAACCTAATCTGTGCAAAGCCTACTGAAAATTCCCTAAAGAACCAGTAGTTAAAACCTCCATTAAATCAAAGGGTTTAATATGGGAAGGAAAGAGAGGATGCAGTTTTGACTTGGGAATGTAATGGACTCAGTGGGGAAATAAATATGTTGTTTTATGTGTACAGTTACAGAATTTGAGAACACAGCATTCATTTCAAAGGGAATTCTCTTGCTGTGCAACTTATTCCTAAACAGATGTGATTTTTGCTTATTCAAAAACATTTAGGTAACAATTACACCATAATAAATTATAATTGCCATCATCTTCCAGCTATGCTATGAATTCTATGCAAACACAAAGAAAATGCAATTATATAGAACTGTAAATCCTATTTTCAGGTAGCTCAGAGCACTGACAAACACTTGTTTATTTCACTTGGAATGAACAATATTTTAAAATCTTATCTATAAAAATGGAAAGGCCCTATCTGTGAAGCAGTCTAGCAGACTGATAAGGTCTATCTTAGACTACTAGTGCTCAAAGAGGGGCCCAACTCTAAGGAAGTTAATTATCTTTTTGGAAGCTTGTATTTTACTCATGTTTTGTATTAGGAGTCTTTTCAAACTAGTTTCTAAGCTGATAGTTTAACTAAGCAGGGCATGACCATTGTTCAAACACAGAAGGGAGAGAAAATAACTAGAAACTGACTGCAAAACAAGATTTTCATGATTGACTATTACAAGGGATCACAAATGAACCCAACTTTGTATGAACATAAATAATCCTACAGCATTTCAAAGAACTGTAACACAGGGGTGCAATTCCACAAGACAAAATCATCCCCCTGAAGACTGCAACTCTGTGTTAAACTTTACAAAGCTTCACTTCCCTTCCACACTATATTGCTGATTTCCTTCTCATTTACTTCTGTAGCATTAGAAACCAAGTTCAGTGTTTGGTGCTGAAAACTGTGTGTCAGGTTCTACCATCTATTTGTTTTTCCCAGGGTCTCCTGATCTGACAGTTCAGAATTTACACTCCAACTCCAGTTCCCAGCACCCAACGTCAATCTTGCACTGGCTGCAAATTTAAAAAAATTGTTCCTTTGTGAATGGCCAAGTCCACAAAGGGCTGTCAAAGCTTCTTTCATGTATTCAGCAGGTTACAGTGAGGTGTGCCCTCTGAACTAAGCATGGGTGTGGTAACATGGATGCCAAGGTTGGGAAATCAAAATCCCCCTCTACTCTGCTCTTGCGAGATCCCCCCTGGAGTACTGCATACAGCTCTGGGGCCCTCAGCACAGGAGAGACTTGGAGCTGTTGAAGAGGGTCCAGAGAAGGGCCATGAAGATGATCAAAGGGCTGGAGCAGCTCTGCTATAAAGACAGGCCCAGAGAGTTGGGATTGTTCAGCCTGGAGAAGAGAAGGCTCCAAGGAGACCTTAGAGCACCTTGCAGTGCCTGAAGGGGCCCCAGGAAAGCTGGGGAGGGGCTTTTCACCAGAGAGGGCAGTGATAGGACAAGGGGTAATGGTTTTAAACTGAAAGAGGGGAGATTTAGGTTAGATATTAAGAAGAAATTCTTCATCATGAGGGTAGGAAGGCACTAGAATAGGTTGCCCGGGGAGGTTGTGGATACCCCCTCCCTGGAGGTGTTCAAGGCCAGGTTGGATGAGGCTTGTGCAGCCTGGTCTGGTGTGAGGTGCCCCTGCCCATGCAGGAAGGTTGGATCCTGATGATCTTTAAGGTCCCTTCCAACCCAAACCATTCTGTGATTCTGAACCCATAAAGTAGTGAAAAATTACCTTCAGGATAACAAAAGACCATGATGCTAGCAGGAGGTGACCATGAAGAGACTCAAGGTGTTGCTTACAAGACTTATAGCAAAAGAGCATATTTTAGCAACAGGGAGAACCTGATTTGGTGTTGAGCCATCCAAAAATCAAAGCACATTTATCTGCAATGAGAGAGAAGCCATACGAGTCTGGAGAGAAGCCAGTGGCTCCATAAGGGATAAACTCCTTTGCCTTCTCTCTGCAGTAAGTAGCAAGGAACCTCAGGATCCTGGAAAAGCTCTTATGTGCCTGTGCTCTGTGCTTGCTCCATGTACCAGAAAAGGTAAAATACAAAGCAAAAAAGAACTCAAGCCTCGAGTGGGTTTCTAGGAAACATCAAAGAGGAGTTAGGGAAACTGAGGAAATAACACTACCTTCACCCAAAGACACATTGTAGAAGTTGGATCCCATCCCAGCTTGGCACAAGAACATTTTCAAAACCTTGACAATTTTTGAGAGACTGAGAAAACATTGACTACTCGTCCCATCTCTCTTGCTTTTTAAAACAGAATAAATCCCTCAACAGGCCAACTAAGAGCACTCTAAGGATTACTGTGAAAAAGCTTTTTATTTTCATGCTCAGGTTATGAGAAGATATCCTTCAGCACAAAGTTAACAATCGCCACCTGTCCTCCAGTGTCACAGGTCCTGGTGTCTGTCTCACTAAAACATGGAATCAGCCACTGAGACTGAAACTGAGAATGCAGACCAGCTGCATAACAATTAACAACATTGCTATACACAACTCTTCCCCTATTATTAAAGAAATTAATAAATATATTTGTCAGACATCACTAAAGTGTTACAGCAGTTATGTGAGAAACCAATTATGAAATGCAACTTCAATTATAATTAACCAAAGTTTTATAAATGATAGCAGTTTGAAAGCCTGATTCTGAAAAAAAAAAAAAAGGAACACAAATCCTGAATTTATTTAATGAACAGAAGGGGGGTTTGTTTCTTTTCTTTAAAATAAGAATGGGATTTTTAAATTGCTTCAGTAAGTCTATGCCATGTGAGATAAAGTCTATCCACTGGGATAGGGAGAAATACCACAACTTTGAAACTCGTTTCTAGAAAAATACAGAAACTATTCCAAGACCTAGAAAAGGTCACCTGACTGTTGGACTTTGGTTCTCCCCAGTGAAAGAGGGTTTGTAACATTCTGAGAAAGAAGGCTGAGCCTCACCAGTGTCAGGCCCTCAGGATGTCAACCTGCCTGGAGATCACTGAACTGCTCTGGCAGTATTTTCTTAATAGAGAGCCAGGATCCTCTCAGAAATGTGGCCTGCTCCCATGTTGTCACATACAGGAATCTGCACATAAAAGTGTTTTCATGCCTTACATACCTTTTTCATGGAAGACTTACTTTCATTTGACTTAAAAATCAGCACTTTGGTCAGTGCTGATCTAGTGGGAGGTGTCCCTGCCCATGCAGGTGTTTGGAACTAGATGATCTTTAAGGTCCCCTCCAACCCCAACCATTCTATGATTCTCCTGAAGAAGACAACCTTATAGTTACATCCTAAGGATTCCAAGGCAGTATTTCAAGCCAGTCTGAACTTCAGGAATGGATTTTAAGGCTGCAAAAGGGATGCTGTCAAGTTAAGAGGTATTTTACCAGCAGGAGTTTTAGATACAAATGCTGTTTTTGTCAGAGAAAAAGCAGCGGGCAAAAGAGGAAGGAACTACCACCACTGACAAAATCCAGCTGTCCCACATCAGCAGCTAAGGTTTCCCTTTCCACTTAATCTTTCATCACTTCTTTTGTTTCATTTAGAAAAATATTTATCCTTAACAAGATGCCGGGGTTGCATTTAACTTTCTACTGAGTAAAGTGAAAATCAAGTTCACAGTCTACCTAAATATTTCAAGGAGAAGAGAGGGAAGATGGTGAAACCAAACAAATAAAAACATCTTTGAAAAATACTTATATTTCTTAAGACCTTGGGGAAAGAGTTGAACATACAGGAGTCACAGAGTGAAAGAAAACATTTTATCAACTGGGCCACCTGGCACTCTGTCTAATGGTTTCAAAAAACCAATAGGGCAGGATTGTTGTCCCGAAAGATGACTGTCAGAAATTCATTTAAACAGTCTGTTAATTTTGATCCTCTACAAAAGGTTTGTAACCAATGCATTTAAAGGGCACAGGATTTGGTGGGTCTGCTCCATTTCAGAGCTACAACAAAGGAATCCATTTTCAGGGTTGGAGATTTGCAAATAGACTCAAAGGCGGGTCAAAGCCCGTGCACTGACCTGGAAACTAAATAATGCATTAAAAAAATTCCAGAGAAACAGGGTTAATCTAGAACTCTTGGAATTTCCCCAGGACCTCTGGGCACAGCTGTAACAGTGGTGAAAGACAGCAGCATCTTCACATTGCCTCCTGTCTCCTCTGTTGTACAAATACACGTATGTACTCCAAAAGTGGCACAGAATGGGACATAAAGTCAAAACCACGTCCCTGCCAGTCATTGATCAAGTGGCCACTTCAAACTCCTTAGACCATTCCCTCTTCAGCTACATTCATAGTTCAGTGTGGTCAGATGGCAGAAATACTTGCAGTGGCAACTACTGGAAAGAATTCTGAAAAATTACACATTTAAAGAATTCCTGGATGCATTTTAATTTGTTCTTCTGATACATTAGGAATCACTTCAGGAATCCAAATAATACCAGGAGACCATATCAGAAACCACAGTAATAAAGTCTTGAGTTTGAAGGACCAGGAAGTTTCTACTTTAGTCTAAGACATGGCTCTGGCATTAAAGAGTTTAATGCTGCCCAGCACTTGGAGTTTGTCTTACAACCTTTTCCCTTTTAATCTATGTCCTTAATTTTGTTCATCTGCTCCATTTCCTGACATGTCAGCATCCTGCTTTAGATCTTTAGTAGATTGAAAGGTGTGCCCTGTGGGTTACACTCTCTCTAAATCATCCATGATGTATTATGCTTGGCTTAAGTGACTGGGTCTCATTTGCACAACTGCCCTATTAATTTACTCACCATTGATTTACACACTTTTGCTGGAAATTCTCCACCAGACCTCTATGTAACATGTGCTCTGAAAAGCTCCATTCCAGCCTTTTTCTCCCCTATCATCTTCCTTGTCTCTTTTCTCTTCCATTTGTCTTCATTCATCTATCCCTTATCATCTTCCTCCCTCTCCCTCCCACTGTTCTGTCTTCCTTCTGTTTCTTCTTGGTTTTCCTTCATTTCCCCCACCCTGCAGGTCTACCTCCTTGCTTCAGAGCAGCTAATAAATTTACCATGAAAGGCTAGAAAACCCAGAAGATACAGGTGTAAAGGTAAAGGAACGTAAATAAATCAAGATTCCTCATTAAGAAGAGCAACAGCTGTGACTTCTTTTTGGAGAGCTCTAAGACTGATGGGTGACTATCATGATCTTTCTTACAGTACATTACTATGTCCTTGCATCTTTTTGTCTTCCTGAGAGGAGCTCAGTCTCCCAGTTCAGATTTTATGGTCAGCTTTCAGCCCTCTCAATACACTGCATGCCCCTCAACTGCTGCCCTGATGATCGGTTTGACTACCAAAGCCAAACACTTCCATCTTTTCTGTCTTTTCCTAAATAGTCAGCAAAGTACTCAGATTTGATAGCTTGCATATAAATGCCCATGTGTACATTTTAAAATACAGACAAATGTATCCATATATTAGAGGCATTTTCCAACTCCCATGTCTGTATGCTTTGTGTAAAAATAAATACATAAAAGCAATTGTTTCTGAGCTGAAAGACTCAGTCAAGTGTTTCTTTCATTCAAAATTTCAACAGAAAAAAAAGGGGCCAAAGTGCAGAGGGTTAGACTAAGAGGACTACAAAGATTTACATATTAATACTGAATAAATAAATAACCTAACCCTAATGCCACACTCAACAGGGCAAAGACAACAAGAAGGAGAGACAAAAGCATAAGAGGGAGAGGTTAAAATACTAGAGGACCCCAAAGAGCACTAAGTGCACATGAAGTAAATGAGCTTCTTGCTCTGGAAGTCAGCCACAAATGAACAAAGTCTCAAAATGTCCTTAAAATGCCTGGCCATGCCCTTCCAGCAAAGGCTCAGAACAAGTGCAGCACAGACCTGTGAAGCCTGAGAGTCTCGCTAGTGAAATAACACCTGACACGTATCTTGGAGAGCCCAAAGGCAAAAGAAAACCCTGGTTTTATTCTTGGCAGAGACACAACACTTGCTTTAAGCTGCTTATATTTGCAATAAATATAAAATAGCTGCAGTTACCAGTTACCACTTGAAAGCAAAAAAATCTTCCTCCCTGTATAAAAAGACTGAAAGACCAAGCTGACAATACTCTCCACCTCCTAAACCCAACCTGATGGCTAGAATGTGCAGCTAGCAGCTGGACAAGCCCACAAACTTTCACCACTTGGTTGTTATCTGAAAAATAGCATGTAACTACAAAGCAATTACAGACTTCTGGAGATAATAGGCAGCAATAATACAGTATGTGAAGTTACCCATTTTCTTCTCAACTTAATATTTGTGTAGTTTGCAATTTTAAGATTTAATAATGTAGCTGAGAAAACACAAATTGCTTGTATTAGCCACATATTTACACTGAACTGTACATACCATGTAATTACAAAGCCAACGTTACTATGGAGTTACAGAGTTTCTGCACAGTTCTTTGTGTCCTCCCATGCAAAGTGCCAAAAGAATATTTCAGCACAGTGAAGAACAACCTACAGTGACATGGAAAAAAAAGAAGAATGAAACTCCTCTTTCAGGATCTGTCTGGACAGCATAAGGGAAACGTCAGCAAAAACCTCAGCGCAGAAGCACCCACCAGCAACTTTCTTTGGTCCCCAAAGTCCTACCAAAGATTGCTCTGCAGCTTCTGATTAATGTTGTAGACCTCCACTGAAAGGATTTTTATACTGCTGTCCAAGAAATTGACTGATTTTGATTGACTCCTCCTGACCTGCCCTCTTCTTGAAAAATTAAGATGGCAGCTTGCCAGTTCCCTTTGAAGGACGGTGATTATTTTTTGTTTTCTTTACCACTTTTAAAAACACCCAGACAAGACTTACATATGGATGGCTCATCTCTGATGTCTGAAGGTTTGAAGTTGGAAGGTTAGAGCTAATCTTAGCTATGGCATTTTGTGCTGAATTCGGAACACAATTAATTTACAGGAAAATAAGCTTTACTAAGTGATTAGGGAAACAGAACATTGGCTTGTGAGAATACCCCAGGAAAAAAAATAAGTATTATTTCTGTAAAATAGACTGATGATCATAAGGAACTGTAAAATACAATGACAATATGCTAAGTATAGACAGCAGACTGTCAAAACAGTGAAGATTATAGAGGTCTAGAAGACAAGAAACCAAGTTATTTCTGATTTTGCCATAGTTGCGCAATATGACCTTGGGTAAGTGATTTCTTGTTTACTGGTGTCAAAGAGTTGAAGGTGGTTGTTGAGGTGCAGGCAGCCTGTCTTGTGGCATGCCAAACAACCTCTGGGTAGCTGATAGAAAAAACCTTTCCCCCACACTAACATCCTGTAATACCAAATTTCACCAGTTCATTTGGCTTCCTGAGCACATCAGCTTGCAAACTCCTCCCTGGGTACTGCTGAGCTTATGATGGGATGCTGAGAACTCTCAGACTTGCTGGGTATCCCAGCTGTAAGGATTTCTGTTACCGGAAGAAGGGAATGTTGTGTTTACTCCTGATTCTGAAATCACCCTCAACAACAAACATTCAAGTAACAAAGAAATAACTTACTACAGCTCAAATATTAGCATAACCATTGGGTTTTGAGGGAGAGATACAGAAAAGCAAGCTTGTCCCTGTTCATACATTAAATCAGCTCCAAGAGGCTCCTCTCTTTCTCTCATCCAGGTAAGAAATTATCAGGATGCTTAAATAAGCTTGTGATGCTTAAATAAGCTTGTGATCCACTCTAGAAAATGAACTCTCATCCAGAGCAAAGAAATACTTCAAAAGAAGAGGATTCCAAATCAGGGTGCACTGACTTACTAATGACACCATGCTCATCACAGCTGGCTCTGCCCATGGATCAGCTCATGCCACCTGTTCCCTTTGGATCATGCAAAGACAAACCACACTTCTACTGACTGGGGCACGGCCCGAATCATGGAAGTTAAGCTCACTTGCTGGTCTTGTTTTGTGCCTGCTGAGCTTAGTAGGACAGGGACTTTCTACAATAGAATATAAATTAGAATGCCATGCAGTGTTCATCCTCAACAGGGCACAACAACTCCCAACCACTTGTGAGGCGGAAGAGAGTTGGGTTGAATAAAGCTGCACTTTAAAAAATACTGTGAAAATGAACCTGGTTTTCTCCTAATATTCAGCTTACTTGACTGACTGATTTGGTTGCCTCCTGCACAGATTATTTTTCATCATTTTTATATATATATATTTTTTATATATATATAAAAACCACCTAAACCAGTAGAATTTCAATTTCAGTTTCATCTTTTTGGCACTGTGTGTCTAAACAACAGATGATTTTTATTAAAAAGGTCCTTACTGTGTTTAAGTTTGGGCTACACACTGCCCTCTTGGGTCTTCCACACAGGTGGATCTTACCAGCAGAGTATTTTAAATTAAAACAAATCTTGGATGCAGTACAATACATGGAAATGAACACAAACCACAGCTTTTTGTTGAACTTGCTAGACACTTCTTACAAGATCCTCCTTTTTCAGCTGATTATAACTTTGCCAAACTTCAAACCATTTGGGCTGAAATTTTCTATGCCAGGTGTCTGCCTCAGGCTGAGTAGAATGTGATCATGTAATTAAAGGCTGTATCATAATGCATACACAGAAGGGGGCAAATTAAGGTTGAACAGGCAACCTTAATTCTCACATTTCTTAACTTCCACAGGCTTGACTTTGCAACCCTGATAATGTTCTTTTAATGTACCTTTTTGTCTGAAATATTAATCCAGAGCTATATTAATTTATAGACGTATCCCACTGAGTACTGGATGTCTCAGTGGACTGGTAATAGGATACAAAGCAGTTCACCTCTAGGTCACTGGTTTAAATACAGCCTAGGGCTGAGGTGACGAGAAGGTATAACCACTGACCAGCTGTTGGGTGGCTTATATGAAATGATCTGGTGATCTGAGTCTCTGCAGGCAGGTGTCTACTTTGTACACTACCATCCATGAGCCCTAATGGAGAGCCAGGCTGCCCAGACTGTAAGCTCAACTGCCTCATATATATATACATGGATGCACCCACAGTTGCTGAGAGAACTTCTGCAATACATGGTTCCAGGTGGTCTCTCTAGGAGGAAGGGATGATATGGGAATATTCCCTCCCTCCAGGAAAACCCTGGATGGACAGCTGAAATGCCACAGTTCAGCAGAGCACTAAAGCACATGAGTGATCACACTGACTTGGTGCTGCTATTCATATACACAACATTGGAACCTTAAGTGTAATATTCCACGAGGATGGGAAAAGCCAGCAATGCCACAAACTGAGCAATGGCTGTGCTTCTGTGAAAAGAAGAACATCCTGAAAATTTGCTCAGTGATACTTCTTTTAAGCAAGATGAGTCAGGACAACATATGAAAATTGAATTTAGCCCGTCTGGTGCTGGGAAACATGAAGCACTCATATCACTTCCAAGTGGGATTCTGCAAAAATAGGGACAGTCATGCCTTAAGGAGGAAAACTGAACTGCTTCCTCCATCTCCTGAGGTTATAGTTGGAGGGAGCAGAGCTTTAGATCACACCAAGACCTTGTAGGAGACACTTGTTGAAGGAGCCCACAACGTGAACCATGATCCTCATGAACTGCACAGCTTCCTCTGCCCTCTGAGGAGGGAATTTTTGGCACTCAAGCAACTTAGTCCTTACTTTTGGGAGCTGAGATAAGTGTTCAGTGACTGCTCTCAGTGGGGGCAGCAGGGTTTGAAAAGATAGGACTAAACTACTGGCAAGACAAAGTTATAGAGAAACCATGAGAGACAAGAAATACAACAGAAAGAATTAGGGAGAAGGCAAACATATTTTCTCCAGAGCAAAGTTTCCTCTTGACTCTAGAGACACAGTAATTTAAGGCAAGAAATCATACACAGAAACAGTGTCCTTCAAAACTTCTTTTGCAGTCATCCCTTTATCATATTCCCCAGTCACAAGCCCTCCAAGCCCATGAGCTTCAACCCACGGGTTGCCTCTCTGAAAATGTCACTATTCCCCGCAGTGCTGGCACTGGTACCCAAACCAGGTAACTGAGGCTACAGAGCCACTAACATTTATTTTCCTCCCAACAAAGGTTTTTAAAATATTATAAATTACATAGCTTTGTTTCATTTTCCATTTACTGCATTCGTGTTCCTTTTGAGAGGGACACATTACTAAACCCTGTGCCCTGACACTCCAAATGGTTTCACCCACGTCATTTTCTGTATTCAGCACTCACACGCCTCCCTTACTACAGTACATAAATGATACAAACTTCTCATCAATAACATAAAAAATTCATACTCTGTCTACAATGCAGCTGCTATCACAGGTTTATGTCAACAATCACCCTGATTTTTAATAGCATAAATGTTTAAAGAGGTAGAATTCCTGTAAAGTATCTGCAGGGATATTTAGGGCCGACATATGCCAAAGCAATCCTGTTCTCATACAGGAGACATTGCTGCTCAGCAGGAAAACAATGTTTATCCTCATAAATGTTTACCCTGCTTTAGTCATTAAAATGCTCCAAATGGCTGGCAAAGGAAGGGGAGCGGATGATGTGGTTCCTTACCTCATGGTTGCCCCTCTGAGCAGAGAGAGCCAACTCATGCACGTTACAGCAGAGCTCTCTTGCACTGTGCACCTTGATGCCTGCCTCACAACATTATTTGCCATCTGACATTATTAGGGTTGGATTTGCTCTTTGCTATAAACATACAGAGACAGGTAACTTGAAAATGCTTTTATGCTTCATAATTCTAATGAGTAAACTGCCCCTTAATTTTCTCTTTATCATTAAATTATCTCTTTATCATCAACTTCCCTTTTGGAGGGGTTCCTACCTTAAAAAAACAATGCAAGCCCTTTCTTTTTATTTCTTCTACTTGCTGCCAACAGTATAAGGCTCTAAGCTATTTTAAAAAAAAACAACTTTGCATACAGGCAGCATAAAATATTTATTTTTAATCTAAGCAGGATTTCTTTACCTGCTGTGCAGCCACAGCTTCTGTTTAAGGCTTGCTTTATCATCTGTGTGTCAAGCTGAAACCATTCATCTCCTGATCTTTCATTCTAGCTCTAAAAAGACTCCTACCAGACCCCAGCTGACACATGACTTCTAACTCCCGCTTGCAATTTTCCTTCTGCCTTTTTCCCCCCTCACTCGAAAACCCACAACCTGGAAGTTCTTTGCTTGAACAGATGGTTTATAAAAATCTGGGACATGCTCATATGATTGAAAATAGGACTCCTATAAGCAACATCTCATGTAACAATTACGTGAACAGTTGGTCACAATGGTGACCCAGAAATTGCCCTGTCTTTCCAGCCCTGCAGCCTCAGTAAAGCTTTTCCAGTCCTTCACTGGATGTCTGACCTTGTGCAGCCACAGACTGTCACACAGCTAACTCTGGGAGAGCAGATTTCCCTGGTTTTCTGCATAGTTCAGCATGGATCCAGCTCCTACAGGAGGCCAATATGCTGCTGTAAGAGCACATCCTGCTGAATACAATTTTTAAATTAAAGTACTTAATATAAAGAAATATAAATAGCTATAAAACATATAAATATAGAAATATAAACCAAACTCTGTTTCCCATTTGTTTACTGTAAGAACTACACCAAATTCTCCCAGACTTTTTTCACAAACTTCTACATTTTGCAAGGTGCAAAATCCTATTCCTACCTCCCTGCCTCTTGGTTGGATCAAGATTCTGCTGCTGTTGCTCAGGAGGAAAGCAGCAATCTGACAAATACTGAATATTCACAGCTCCATTCAAGGACATTAAAGCAGTACATTGCCATGATCTACAGAAAAAGGACTTTAAAGTCAAGTACCAATCTGTACGTAGCAAGAAATTTGGGGTTAGATTGAATACATTTCCTGTCCCAAAGCAGAAGTTGTTCCCTGTGGTGGTTGGGGAGGTCATCTCCCTTCTCGTGGTTCCTGTTTGCAGTGGGTGACCATGGGGACCAGTCTGCACTGGACCATGCTAACTGTGTCACATGAAGTCTGGCTCAGATGCAGGACAAGGGGCCCACTAATCCAACTTTTCCTCTCCCTGGAGCAGAATTTAAGGTTATGCCAAAAACCACTGAGAACTCTGAAGCTTTCCCTAGCTTCTGACTAGGCGCAAGGGGCCAGTCTTTATTTAGTACTAAAACTGTAGGTACATTATATCAAAGGTAAATATAAAAAATTAAGAGTCAACATCTCCATTAATAAAAATGAAGCTGCCTCAATAGCCACAGAACACCAACATGTAACAATGATTTTAAAAACCTTCAAGACCTTATGGAACAGGGACTTGAAGAAACACAGCACCATTTTAACAAGCTTAATTTCCTGTCACACACAGGCTTGATTCCTGTCAGCGCAACACTCATTTTAGTCTGATTAAGTTGCTGTGATGAACTTCAGAGTTTAGACTGCCCTTGAGCCTCACATCTATCTGATCTTTAATTCTACTACCCACTCATTTCTTGCTAAGCACACAATTCTGAGTCCCACTGGAACAGCCTCATTCAGGCTCTGCATCAATATGTTCAGTGCTGAATTCATTTCTGCAGGGAGTCCAGTAAATCTGAACTTTCCAAAATCATTTGGCCCCTATTACTAGTAAGCACTGCTCTTAAATAGGTTGTAACTCCAGCTAATAGGCTCCATAATCATAGCTGAATTGAACAAAAGGGTCCAATACAGGCTGCCATCAGTCATTTTTATTCCCAATCAAATGTACTGCATAGAAGGAAACTTTTATACTTCTGGATGCTGAAACTAAGAAACTCAATTCACCTGAATGTAGTTTTTTTCTTAATAAAATGACAAAAGGCTTCCAAGGGTATCCAGAAGGTCCAGCACAGAACCAATGCAAGAGCTGGAACTGGTAACCTTTTCACCTTGCAAAATGGCAACAATCCAGAATATAAGGAGACAGGAAACACATTAAGATGCAAAGCCCACATAATGAAAAATTCCAATGCTAAGAGACACATCTTCTGCTATTCAAAGAGAACTGACTGTAAGTAAACCTAATGTAAAGGATTTAACAATAGAATTGCTTACATCTTGACCACATTTCCATGAAGACAAGCTTTGTGATATTGTTTCATCTAGTGAAAAAAAAATAGAAGCCGCCATCTAAATCTTATCATCGAAATTGATAGTGTTTACTTAAAGCTTATTTCAGCTTTGCTGACTTCAACAGATATTGAAGTCTCCAATACATCTATTTCAACATTTTTTTACAACTCTCTTCTTTCTCAACATATGCTCTGGCCTCACTGACCTGTAGTAGTGGACAGAAGACCAGATTTTTGTTTATGAATATCTAGAAGTTTCATTGCTATCTGCTGCAAAGCCTGGTGTAAAAATGAACAGCAAGTAAATAAAGCAGAAAAGGAACTTGATTTAGCTTTTCCCTCTTCTGCGAGGCAGCAGAATCGTCCTAGCTGGCACCATATTTTTTGTGTACAAGGCAACCTGCCACAAAAGGCAATGCAAGAAAGCTCCTTCTGTGCACTGGAAGGCCCAGCCTGCACACACCAACACTGCTGGCACCACGTGCACTTGCTTTTCACCACTGCAGAGACTGCATCTTCCCCCCAGTACTCCAGGCTCTAATGAGCTGTTAAGACTCAGAGACCCCTTGGGGACTCTTCCAGGACCAAGCACTGAGGGCTGGTCCACAGCTGATGTCAACTGCTGTAGCCATGGCTTCAAATTTGGTATCTTACCAGTACTCCTTATTTCTTTGGGTGAGTGTGGATTAATAAATAGGCCAAGGGATATGTCCAAGTGACTTGAGCATATCCTATTGTTCTACCCCAGAAGCAGAGGAAGAGGACTTGTTGAACCTCATCCCCAATGCATGGTAAAGAAGAACATGAAGTATCTCTAACTGGAAGCATACACGCATATACTTCACTCCAAAAATAATAGAACAATTTAAAAAAAAAAAAGAGAACTAACAAATTTTTGAGGCTTAAATCAGATGAGGTAGTATAGAGGAACTAGATAAAATCCTGAGAAAGTGTTTTAAAGAAGTAAACAAAAAGTCAAAAAATTAAAAAACGGTAGTTCTACCAAATTACTAAAATGGTGATTTTCTCAGCCAAAAACAAACCACAGAAATGGAGGTGCCTGATATTCGTATCATGTTCACTGGTTTAACTGAAGTAAGAATTCAATATAAAACAGAACAACTGCAACTGATACAAAGTGGTTCAAGACATGGAAGAACCAGACTGAGGTCTATGCACTTACGGAAAACTGCCCCAGGTAGAAGAAATACAGGCAGATTGATAAAGATTTTATATCAAAGTAGCTCAAAGTATAGAAACCAGGGCTGATATTCTCTTCAGCTGTCCAGATGGTCCAAAACATTTTTTTTGCCCCCATATATACACATGAAAATAAGAGGAAGGTTTGGAAACCTTCTCATTCTACTACTCCTCATTCTAACCACCACATGCCCTAGAACAAATGATCCTCTTCCATTCAACAGTAGCTTATGGAAAGAGCTTTCTCCTTTCTGTCCTAAGATGTTCCTCTAGATTGAAAAATCCCATAATTCTAACTTTTCTTTCTAGAAAGTATCACCATAGCTACTTTACACTGCTCAGAGACCATACACAAGGTAGAAGAGAGGAGTTGATCATTCTACTCTGTCCAGCACATGGTGCTTGAAGCAGGCACTGTGGCAGGACCCAGCAGCAGGAGGGAGGACTTGCTGACCTCATCCCCACTGTATGACTTGTACACCTGGCACAGTGACATCTCCACGACATGGATGGAGAAGCAGGTTCTCATGCACTTGGTACCAAAGCAGCTGGGGACACTGGGGTGACAAAGGCAGCAGGGCTGTTGCAGCAGATGAAGGTACACCAACCATGACATACAATTGCCCAGAACCTTGCAAAGGTACAACTAATGCTATTAGTCTGCTGCAATGATAAATACCAATATATAACCATAATTACCACTTGTTCAAAGCTGCAATAAAGGAAGGCAGAAAGGTATGCTGATACAACTCAACTCAATTATTTTTAAACAATATGTGATGGATTTGCAGTCCATCTGCAAATAAAAGAGGCTCATTTTCTACAAATGCCCACAAAGAGAAATGATAGAGCTCAGCACTATAGCATGGCACATTCCATTAGGAATTAAATCTCTTCTCTCTGATGGTCCCCTCCACATGCTTATTGGACAGCCAGCTGCTTTCATCTCCATTATTGTTATTAATTTATGAATGGGACTAGAATTACAGAAGATGAGTCTAAGGTGAGGCCACATTATAATAATAAATGAAAGAATGACTCCTGTTTACTTTCAAAATACTTCATAGCTAAAATGCTTACTGCATTTTTAACTGTGACATACTTCCTTTAGCTGGTTTCGGTTTTGAAGTAATGATATAAAATTCATTTCATCTCTTTTTCAAGCCTGACTCTTTCATACATAACATCAGGCTTGTCATATCTGAGGAATTATTAAAATAAGACGAAGCCTGCTGTATCTGAGCAGAAAAGCTTCTTTGAGCTGGCGTCCTCAGGAGAGAAGCAAGCTCAATCTCATTAGTTGGTGCTGAGAAGGCGTCCTAGTCACTAGGTTCAAGGTGATGAAAGATTAGGGCGTTTGGCCTCGGCTCATTTTGTATGCAGCTCACATCACTCCCTGCCCGTGAACACGAAATTACATTGAACCTGGGGAGTCTAACTCCATTAATTTTAAATGGAAGATTAATTTAACAATATGCGGCAGATATTTGTTACAAACCTATCATGTAAAAGTGACGGTTAGCAATAAATTGTGGTGACTCACACTGGCCGGTGGCCCTGGCTCAAATAAATCAGAAGGCATTTACACATAATTGCTGTTTTTAAAGACAGGGATATGGGAGATATGTTTCTTTGATGAAAGATTGGGTAACTCCATTCAAGGAAACAGCAGCCAATATTAAAGCTACAGCGTCTCTTTTGAAGGAGACGTTCTGTTTAAGCTCTTGTAAAGACTGTAAAGCACAGTTATTGTCTGGTTTTTCCTTAAGCTCTGCTTTGTCTTTTTTTTCTTAGATAAATTATTTTCCTTGATTTTCATGAAATGTCTGTAAGAACAATGCGGAAATATTTTATTTGAGATGAGGATAAGATGTTTATGAACGTGCATCACTGCACACAACACATGGGGGCTGTCAGCTGGGACTGTGGAGAAAACATGGAGCCTACACTTAAACAAAGGTTAACTGTGGTTCCATTTTTTTCTGTCAACTTTTTGACTCCTGAACAACACACAGAATTAATAGGTGGCCCTTCTCCTGTTACTGTTCCTTTTCTACTTGCATTGACTGTGCAAAGGTATGGTCAGATATGAAATGTCATCAATGAAAATGCCATTTTCATAGAGGAAAAATCGCAAACTCCCTTGAGAATAAACAATGCAGGGGGAGAAAACTAGAAGGATCAGATTTCTTTTTTCTTCCTTATTTAGGCATAGATAATTACTGTGCTTCCCAGATACTCTGATGATATCCATTGCTAGAACAGGGCCTGTCTACATGGGAAACAAAAATATCTTGAAAGCTAATGCAAGAGAGCAGAATTGGCTCCCTCAGGAAGCAGAATTATCTCATACCTGCTTCCTTCCAATCCAAGTGAAAGGAGAACTCCTTCAACATAACTTCTCTAAATATGCATCGGCAGCAACAAACACTGTGTGGGACTGCACAAGTGCATGTTTATCTACTTAAAGCAAAAAAATGTACTGCACATACTTTTCTTTCTGAACAGAAGATGAGAGAATGAACTAGCCATTATATCTAGATGTCAGCTGCAGTGTTTAACACACTGCTGGGAGATGCTCAGGCACGTTGCAGGGGAGGGTATCGTACAGACTCAGAACAAATCACTACATCTATCAGAGGCTTCTGCAACCTGTAGTAGTCAGAGATACGATGACATGGCTGAAGAGGCAAAGAGCCCCAAGTAGTGACATACCTAGGATGGCTCAGACTGGTTATTCCCAGAAATCTGTACATGTCAGCACAGTCCCACCCCACTAGAGCTATGTTACTCCTGCTGATGGCTCCACGGCAGCTCTGCACCATGGAAGGGGTGGAAAGGGTGGCAGGATTCTGTACTCTGTCAATTACCTAACTGTGATTCAAGATAAAAAAACAGTGCACAGCAAAAGGAGAGGAGCTGAAGTGCATCTCAGAACACCCAAGTTCAGTGCCCAAGCAGATAAGGTAAATTCATCCATTCCCCATCTTCTTTGGCCTTGAGTCTTTAACAAATGCCCTGTCCTCCAACACAAACCAAAGATATGTATCTGCAGAGTGACCCCATTGCTTCAGCACTTCACTGCAGGATGTGCAATGTGAAAGTAATTTAAAGTCTCTTGATACTTTCTGCGCTAGGAGGTGGGGAACAGACTTAAACAAAACCCGGCAAGATCAGTAAGGTCAAGAACCAGACCAAAACCCAGGCACATATCTCGCTGTGCTCCCAGTACAAAGTGCTCTCCTGGGTATGGCCAACTGCAACAAATATTTGTATTGTTCAGTATGGTTTATCTTCTTCCCCTCTTTGAGCCTCACAGACAGCAAATGAAATTATTCACTGACACACACATCACACTTATTCACAATGCAGTATTTGTTTATCTTTCTGACTTAAGAAAGGTTTGATGTTGGATCCTTCCAACACCCAGAGTGATACATCAGGATTTTCTGAAGACCCAAGGCCCACATCTGAGATGCGAGACACAAAGAAAGGTGCTGCCAGTGTTGGTACACTCCTCCAAGCCTTCAACCTCCTTCCCACAGCACACCTCAACACCTCCTAATTCTCTGAGTGTGAACCAGAAGTCAAGCCACAAGCCTGACAGGGCGTTGCCCTCTGAGACAAAGACTGTCTCTTGGGTTGAAGTGCTGTGCCAGTGCTCCAGCTGACACTGGCAAAAGCAGTGCCCAGAGCAGTTGTGCCAGGGTGGGAACAAGACCCAACCACAGCTCCATCTACAGAGCTGTGAAGCTCTAGGTTTCAACCATTCAAGGAGAAGGAAGCTCGTGCAGGTGTCAGCCACAGGACAGCCACTCTGGCCATGAACTGAGGGATGGATCAGAACAGGATCCAGAACAGATGAGCCACCCCTGACTTAGAGTAATACCTGATTTTTACCTCTCTTTCCTCTGCCTCTGTGTGTTGTCAACTCCCACCAACCTGCAGGGATGGAAATTTCTTAGCATGTTCAGCCTAAGCAGATGCCATGGAGCAATGGACTGCTGAGCTGTATGACCTCTTCTGTTTGCTGATTCAGCTTAAACAAATGATCTTAAAGGTCTTTCCAACCAAAAAGGTTAATTCTGTATATCCTCACATCTCTATAATATCTGAACACTTTGAAAACATTACTGTATTAAACAACTTTGTGGAAAAAACCCTAGTATCCTCCTTTTGTGTTTTAAGACCCAAGGCACAGGAGAGCTAAAGGCTCCATTTTAAAAAAATCTCCAGGTATATAATGTGCATGTAGGTGTCTAGTGCAACATATCTGAGGTTCGAGGTCCCAGATTAAAGTACTCCATCCTTTTTCTACTCCCACTTCCACTACCAATGTGACAAATAAGTTTTCTGTGGTCTTTTTAAGGGAAAATTAATAATTTTGTGATCCACTAATACTTTTCCTTTGAGAAGGAAGGAAAAGAGTGGCACAACCCTACAGATTCAATATGGTTAAGTGAGGCCAGGGCACCAGGAGATACATGTCTATGTCAAAGTACAGGTTAATATTTCCAGCCCTTAGCTGACCAGACAGAAATCCTACTGCAATACTGGGTTTGTGACCATTTGTGGTTTGTAATTTTAGGATTTAGTCTTTGGAACTTAATCAAAAGTACATTAAAAATCTAATTTAAAGCAGTATGGTCCCCCTGGTGTATTCACATAGTTTTCCTCCCCATATTAACACCACACACTGCCCTGCCATACATTACCAGCACCAAACTATAAACTCATAGTCACTGGATATTATTTTCACACAGATATAAATTATGGGATTGTGCTCTATGACTTGAGGAGAAGGGTAAAAAGAGATAAACTGTTGTGCATTTGCTTTTGTACACAGCCATTCCAAAACACTTGCAGAAACTGGACAACACTAAAATAAGATGCCTCAACCCTCTTTTCCTCCCAGCAGGCGAACGCATGTTCTAAATTGGGCACCAATAATCCTTTCCATATGGTGGAAAAGAGAAATGTAACCTCAGACACTGGTAGGAGGGAACAGCATTACAGAATCTGGGAAGGTGACTGAACTGTGGGTATCGTGCTTTGTTTCCAGCTCTGCTGCTGTGTCATATGACTGTGGGCAAGTTGCTTTTACTTAATGCTTATAAATTGCTATGAGATCTTCATATTGAAAGGGCCACTAAAAATGAGAAGTTTGACTGGCAGCTTTACTGACTGGTCTGACCTGTAAATGCAAAGAGCTCACCCTGCATCAGCTGGTTCATTGTTTGCTGGTATTTACACCAACTGCATGCCACAGAATTGAGCTTCAGAAAGCAAAGACATTCTCAGATAAATACACAGCTCTTCACACAGGCAAAAATAAATTAATTGCAAACAATTACTGTTGATATTTGAATGAATGAGATTGATGCAGAATACCTACGCAGAAAAAGAGCACCGTTGCTTTAAATTCAGTGCCAACACCCAGGTTGCCAGCAATTGATGCCACTAACTCATTTTTGCACTTTAATGTTAAATTTCTTATGGGACCACATCACCTAATTAGAGGAATTGATAACTGCACTGTTCCATAATGAGGCCAATACATTTCAAAGTCATTAAAGATAACCAAGGCAATAAGTCTGTGTTTAAGCGGCGCTTCCTTAGATTTCACAGCCTGCATGTCGCTAGCACAGGAAAAAGCAATCCCTGCCTAGTCAACTGTAAATGCTGGGTTATTGGAATCTTTAAAACAGGCAGCAAGGAGAAAATTACATGGCCAAATCTCCTTTTTCCAGTTAATGAAGAATTAAGACTCCCATTTACCATATTAGAAGGTTCATCAGAGGTCTCTACTCTCCATAGCTTGTGTTTGACAGCAGTGTCAATTTATCTGAGTCAGAACGCACAAGTGCTTGACAGTGCGTCATTCATAACTGTCACATCTACTTATCTCTCTCATTGTCACACTGCTAACGAAATTCAGGCCATGTTTTTCTGATCATGGCCTCTTAAAGGGAAAAAGATCCCCTTACCTCATCACAGCTGACTGACCGAATCATGGCTCTAAAACCAGTGTGCTAACAAATGGCCACACAGTGAGAGTAACAATAGATCATACAACTGTGTAGAACCAGGGAAGGAAAAAATAACATTTCCCAAATGCAGGCTTCCAACAAGACTGTCCCTGGCTTCAGAAGTAAGAGACACTAGGGTTTGGTGATGGATGGACATATTCAATATTCTACCTTCTGTCTGTAAGATCTGTTCAGGTACATTTGGCACCTAAGAAAAGTAGAGTGACCTTATTGAAAAGTCAATGGTCAAACTTCTGTTGGTTTCAGAAGCACAGGATGGGTTTCTAGAACTGCAACAGATGAAGAATCCCATAAAATTAACATTACAGCATTTGTTATCTTGGCTAAGGGAGAATATAAGTGGTCTAGCAAAACAGTCTCAAAATATCTTCTGCTAGAAGAACATGGACATGGTAAAGAAATGATTTTCTAAAAATCAAGGAAGCATCCCACTAAAATAAAAATAAACAAAATGAAACCTTAGGCACAACTGAAAGGTAAGTTAATATTTAAGGAACACACAGAAACAAAATCACCCGAGAAAACAAATAGAACAAAGCAGCATTCAGAGGAAAGGCTATGATTGAATAAAACAACTGTCTGCATAAATATTATAAACGTACACAGGTGTACTGTGAAGCAGTAACACAATAAACAGTCATGATTTTTAAAAGAAGCTTCCAGAATTGTCATCCTCTCCACAAGAAATGTGCATCTTCCCTCTAATCCCAGCTGCTCACACAACACAGCAGAGGGAGGGACCTAGCCTGATCTAAGTAGAGCAGTTCCTGTCCTTAATACTTGTTTCTTCTCATGCATCTTTCCAGAAGATTTTTGATATGAATGTTCCCATAAACTCAGCATCCCTCTTAACTGCAGGAACTTCTCTGCTCCTGAGTGGTGATCAGATGTAATCCATAAACCTGTACCCTCAACTGGGGAAACGAAAAAGCCTTCCCAGTGCCCTGCTCTGTAGGTCTATCAAAGCCTTCTGCAGCCCAGAGGACAATGAGGCTCAAGAATTTGTCTTCTAAACCAGACTTATAAGCACAACCCTTTCCTGCTGTTCAATGCCACTCCTATAGGAAAAGCAGCCCTCAGTTGCTGTATCAAACTTCCTGAGATTTACAGAACAATTATCATTTACCATCAAATATGTATCTGCTTAAAAGCACAGAGGTCAAAGCACGCCTTGTTCTGTATGTGGAACTTGGCTGCTGGGTTTCATGAACATGGAAACCAGGCTGTAGCCAGCTCTGGAAGGAAGAACTGTCCTATGTTTAAGAGCAAATACATGATTTAGTCTATTCTGAAGAAAGCTATTTTCCCCAATCAGAGACTCTAAAAATACAACTGGAAAGGAAAGTGGATTCACACTGTAACATCAGTTTTTAAGAAATGAACACAGCAGGCTTCAGGTGCTAGGGAATGAACAGATCTGAGAAATTTTTGAAGAGACTGGTCATATAAATTTGAGAAGTAGTTTTTTCCTTCCAAGAAAACTTTTGTTTCACAATATTTCATGAGAGGGTTGTTTTTTTTTCACTAGAGCTACACATAATAGAGCTGAAGGAAAATGGTGCCCAATTGGATCAAATTACTGGTGAAACAATGCAAGTGAATGTGCATTTAGGTCTGCAGTTCTGAAAACTTCAAGAACTAAAATAAATTGCATGACCCCCTAGTAACTTCCACTAGAACTTATGGGTACAAATTGTTTGCCTCAAGCTGGGTGAAATATACATTCAAATTCAGACTCTTGAAGGAAATTATTAAGTAGAGCCATATTAGCTTTCTCTGAAGCATACTCGTTTTCTATATTGCCACTGTATAGACCAATTATGTTACCTTTCCATGCTGAGAAATGATTGTTCTGCTAACACAGTTCTGGTAAAAATCAAAAGCACTACATTTTTAACCTTGGGGGATTTTTGTTATTGCTGCTCCCTTGCTAGTTCCTTCAAATGGAAAACATCTTCCATTAATCTAAATGCAAAATTTGTTCAGCTTTCGAAAGTTACTTGAAAAATGTTAAGCACAAAGCAATAAACTTTTTATGCTCTTAAGACCACTAATGCTTTGAGCTTCATATTCATTTTGAAGAAATGAACATTTTATGGTTCACAGAGGAATAGCTACATGAATAATATCTGAGATTATAATGCATCTAGCAGAAAAAGATTAAGTTTATGTAAACTATTTAATCAGACGTGAAATTTTCTCTAGAGGATAGAAAAAATTCTGACCTTATTTAAGTTTACTTTAAAAAATACCAATATCACATTTCCTCCAAGGGAACCCACCGATTTCCCCATTTATATTGTATAAATATTCATAGAATCAAGGGCTAACTGGACACCACAGCCCCTAGGAAGCAAAAGTAACTTTAGAGATGTACCACATCTGTGTGGTCTTCCCACAAAAAATATTTCATATGAGGTGTGACTGTAACAGCAGTGAAGGGAATCCATACCAATATGGCCCTGATGGTGATCAACCAGCTCACCACAAGGGAGATTTTTCAGCAGAGAAACTCCAGTTCACAAAGTGTTCTTTTCTTCCACAATTTTAAACTTTTTTTTTTTTTTTTTTTTCCAGCAGAGATTTGTTCTGTAACTGTCCCTTACCTCTTTCAGCACTACTCTTGGTGCAGGATCTTGCTACACCCTCATGGTGCACTAATTCTTTCCCAGGTTTAGTAAACCAGGCAGTCTATCCCAGGTAATGTCTGTCTAGAAATGTTTATAAAGTAATAATTTATTAAAGAAATGTGTGATGCCTAAAATGCCCAATTAAAGTGGATTTTATGTAAGCTAAAGTAATTCTAGGGAAGCCAGATTATTTGTACCCGATTAGGCTGTACATGAATTTGGCTCTCATTTCTGCTGATATCCGAAGTAAAACTCTTGAACTGTTTCAAATTAAATTAAGGGAAATCTTGGCATCCTAACTGTCAGCCCAGGTGCATTTATTTTTCTATTAAAAACAGAAAATTAAGGGTCTTTTGTAAGTACAATATTCTAGGATTCCACTATGTGTTTGTGTTCCATCTAACACACTAATGAAAGAGCCTCATGCAGAAGAATCCTGAAAAATCAATAGGCAGGACACAAAATAGTAATGCAGCTTAAACAACAACATGATTATGAATCACCTATTTTCAAGCTTTGTCACTTGGACGTGGTTTGAGAACAAATCACCAGGCTCTGGGCAGTGTGATTATTTTTTTTAACCTGTATTTGAAAGCACCTGGGAAGAAACAGTCACATCCCTGTAACACAGAACACCAAGCTGCTTTCAGAGCTTTTTGATTTTGAAGCAAATGTGAATGACTGAACATTCAGCCTTTTTTTGCTCTCTTTATTCCAGCAAATTACTCACTCAAGTCAAAGAGGTAAATAGGAAATACTCTACACCCTTGCCCCTTATGGATACACATTACCACCATGCCCTGTGGAAGTCTTCCTTTTCATTTCTCATAGTATTCATTTCTCTCAACAAAGAACTCGATTCTAAGAAGTTCAGTATCAGCCCAAATGTTCACTCCTGCTTTGGTGGCACCGTGTACTTCTCCCATAGAGAAAAGTCAAAAATGCATGTGGGTTCTCTTTTTCTTGCCAATCCTTCCTACCTTCTACAGTGTTAGAGAGATAATAGGTTATTTTCAGCAGGGATCTCCTTGGCACATCTCCCTTGACAATCTCCTGGCAAGCGTAACTGCTAAAACCATGAGGTGTGGCAGGCTGATATACAGACCTGTGTCTTCCTAAGGATTGCAGATTAATCCCTTGTGAGCAAGAGAAAGAAGCAGACTGTCCACAAAATGTTGTTGCATTAATAAGGGGGAAGACGAAGGAAAGGCAAAACTGCTCAGAATGGCACATCCACAAATGTAATTTTAAAGATCTTAAAGCAGAAAGGTAATTAACATACTGGGGGAGATACGTATTTGGGGAAGGGTACAGAAGATAAAACAACAGTAAGACATTTTTCAGGAAAGTTGCCATAAAATTTGACATATAATTTAGATGGCATTTCAAATCCTTTCCCATTTAATAACCCTACCAGAGAGCTCCAACCACACCACTCACATTGTATGAAAACCCGGCCATTTTGTTCAAACTCCCAACTGCACAAAATGGCTACACAAGGTGGCATCTGCCACAGAATGATTGGTATTAGGCATAACTCATTATTCTGACAACTCTCTGGCACACAAGCAAGCGATCTGGCATGAGAACCGATGAGATAAGGATTTGGCATAACCGCCGATAGGATATGAATTAAGCTCAGTGTCAACACAATGCACATGGTTTCCTCTCCATGGACATGCCAAATCCTTGACACAATAATGAGTTATGCATGATGCCAATCACTGACTGTCAGCTCAACTGCACATCTCTTTTCTGATGCCACCAAACTGCAATGGGATCCAAAGTCAAGGAAAAACTTCCCTGTGGGTTTTGGTGGGGGTGATGGGGTTGACAGCACACACAGAGGATGAAGCCTGTCCCCCCTCACCCCTTCCAGGCTCAAGGGAAGAAGGAAAGCCCACTGCACAGCCACGTGGAGTGCATTTACATACAACACCCTCAGTTGAGAGTCTAATGAAACAAACTCACTGAGAAAACTATCAAGCCAATGCCCAACAACTATTCTGTTACATTAGAAATCCAGTCTCAAACACCCTTTACTCAAAAATGCTCAAGTTTGTGTGTGCGACTAGTCCCTTTCACATGGGAGGAAATGTTCCCAGCATTGGAGTGAGACAAAACCACATATGTTACCTGCATGGAAAGGAAAGATCGTTACTTTCCAGTCCTCGCTGCGGGGGAAAGGAGCAGGCAGGTGATGTTTCTGTCAGCCGTAACATGCCTTGTCACTGCAGGCCACCAGCACATCTCTGCCCTACGATGCACTCCACCCCAACACCTCTTCACCCCACAGAGGTAACACCTCACCCTTCCATCACAACCCATGAACTAAACTTAAAATTAAAACTGCTGCCCTCTCCACAGGCCTCCTCAGAGCCTGAGGGCTCCCCTCCCCTCCCCTTCCCCTCAGGCAGGCCTCTGCCATTGCCCCACCTGCCTCAGCTGGAAGGGCTCTCCCCAGCCGGGGGAGCTGCCAGCCTCCCCTTTCACCAGAGGCTCCACACTCTCCAAACTGAGTCCCCACCTCAAGTACACACCACCCACCCCCATAGCTCTTCTTACTGTCAGTGCCACCAGCTGAGGTTTCTACTCTGGCCTCACCATGTGCCCAACTCAAACAAGAGGAAGCCGTGTGCCTCAGAGACAGCACCCAAATGCTAATCTTCCTAGACTTTGAAGCAGCAACAATAAATTTAATCTGCAAAAGCCAATTAGAATATTTTTATTTATCTCTTCCATCACCATCAAAACCCCAAAAAGCCAGTTTTCTTCACCGTGTGTTCAAGTTGTGGCTGTCCTCCTGCTGGCAGCTAACACCTGAGGCCAGGACCCCTAAAAACTGCCACCAGCACTGCCAGAGACAGCACACAGCACAGAAATAAACGCATTACTTTCTATAGTATATCTTAAAACTTTACATAAAAGGAAAGGCTTCCATAGAAGGGAAAGGCCGATGCCCTCAGAACAAAATTAAACAGCAGACAGATCTGGCTTGTGTGGATAGCCAGCTGGGCTATACTTAGTTATGTCTTAGTTGTACTTGCTATGTCTATGACACAGTGCCCTGAACTGACAGTAGACACAAATGTCTCTAATATCTGAGGTTGCTTCCAGATTTAATAAAGGCAAACAAATGCAAAAAATGTCCCCAATAACAAGATATCATGTATTAATAAAATGCCAGAAAGTGCTGCATAAAGACCCAGCCCTAGAAGTAAATTACTGTTAGTGTTTCATTAACTCAAGAGTTTGACAAAAGCAAAATCACCCAAGTTAGGCCTTTCCTTATTTATTTTACTGTAGTTTACACAGGCGAGTAAAAATGTACTCTTTTTTTTTTTATGGTGATGGAGAACTCCCAAATAATCTCCTTCCCCTTCCCATCTCCCCAAAAGATATGTGCAGATTTTGCAAATTATTGTATCCATTTTGGAAACATCTAATTCATATCTAGAAAGAAACACAACCCTCCAAAAAAAAAAAAAAAAAATAGAACTATAAGTTTCAGAAATACAGAGGCCATTTCTGTCTTAGAAAATGCTCTGATTTACTAGGAGGTTAAGTGAACCTAATCTTGTTATGAGAGGATTGGATGGCTTAAATGATCCACAATAGAAAACTGAGCCTTTTGCCTCTTCATTAAATATTAAAACTCACCCTAGGTTGATCGTGTTTGAAAGGCAAAAGCATCTCACAACTGTACGGTGACCTACTGTAACCTCAGTTTGGTGGTTTCACCCCATTTGCAACAGAGCAGAGTTTGTGCATCACAAAAATAGCCACAAAATCCAGTAACCTCAGCGAAGAGCTGAACAGAGTCTGGTTCCTCCTGGACATTCACCTGGGCAACGAAATGAGCCTATTATGCTCTGAACTGAGCCACCACTACCATTTCTGAGGACTTGTGTCCTCAGAACAACTGACACAGCACCCTTTTGGAGTAGCAAATGAATGGGAAAAAAGAAAAAACGAGAATGACAAAAGAGAATAAAAATAACGGCCAAACTTTTCTGGATGACATTTCCTGCTGCTGTGTTTCGCACTCCCCCCCTCACAGCTGCCCTCAGCACAGCCACTCCAGCGTGCCCTTCCTCAACCTCTGCAGTTGTTGTTGCTCAGCACAACCACGGCATCAACACTGTCAAACAGTTCTGCAATGACACCACGTCTCAGGCGATGTTCGGCCACCACCACCAAGTAGTGAGTAACCTGTGCTGACAAGGCATTACAAGCCCTGCCATAACCAATCACTGTCTAACTGGAGCAAAATGGCAGCTAAATTACAACCGAAGAGATAACAGCATGTTTATTAAATTGGCATAGCAGTCTGCTAAACAAAACAAAACAGAAGTGAGGATACTGGCAACATGAGTCAGAGCTACAAACCACCAGTAATTTCAATGCCTTTATGTTTGATGAGATTTGGTAAAATATTGGGTTTTAATTTTGTTGTTTTTTAATTCCAGTTAAAAGTACTCAGTAACAAAAAAATGGTTTAGTAGAAAACGACTGAGTTCAAGGAAAACAAATTTCAAATGTGCTAAATGGGGTAAAACATGGAGTGTATAAAAAGGCTACATTTGACCTGTCACCACGACAAAGTCCCTGAGTTTTTATTAAAAGGGGGCAGTGGAGAAGACAAGCGACTGTTTAGGGAAGCTGTATATTTAATTTTAGTGCCTATAATGGCATAGCCCATGACTATAAGGTATTATGTAAGGCCTATCATGCTATTTCCATGGAGGATATCCCTCTCCACTTTCACAGCGCACCGCAGTTTGCTAGTCTCTGTACAATTTAAGTAGTGTTTACTGATTATTATTGAGTATGGGACAAAATTCATCCTCTCTGGACCAATAAATACAAGATTTATACACAGAGTACCAAGATGTTTCAACTGCTGCTTGCCATATGATTCAGTAAACATACACTCTAAGAAAATGAAAAAAACCCAAAATAACCAAACACAGTCACCATTTATTAACACAACATACTGCAAATCTAATTAAAAGTCAAATACGCAATAACCTCATCAAAATCCAAATGTTCTTTACAGAAACATCAAGGAAGAAGGGGCATACAGGGGACAATACCACAAAGGTAATCAGAATTCATCTTCTGGGACTCGTACCCTATTACTCGAAGCTCATTAGCAGTACTCCATGCAGTAAAGCAACACCTAGAGACTACATCATTAAGCCTCCTACACATGCATTACCCCATAGTTTGAAAAACTGTAACAAAAATCCCAGCAATTCACAAGAAAAATCAGATTTTTTGTTTTGCATGATACAAGCCTGCTGCAGTTTTAAATAAGATGCTATTAAAATCCTACAAAACAGCATCAGAACCTTGTAAAAATGGGACTGGTCCTTTCTAAATAGGAGTGTGGCCTAGTAATGAATATACCCTAGCAAGTAAACTGTTCTAATATCTAGATTTTGTCTGTGAATACTTATGTACTGATAGAGCCATGGCTGCTTCCTTTTTCTCTTTTGGATTCTTTGTTTGCTGATCAATCCCTCTCTGTCAGCTGGCAAAACATAATTCATTAAGCGACTAAACATAACTGACTACTCTGAAACACAACACCTAATTAATTGAAGGAGAACACTATCTCTTCTCTACATTAACTGTCCAAAAGGAAGAAAGGAAACCTCTAGTCCAGAGGGAGAGGAGACATGAAAATAGAAATGGTCACCTTGAGTTTTACATGCTATATAGTACAGAAATACTCTCCGCCAAAAGAAGTTAAACAACACAGCTATCACAATATTTAAGGAAATAAACAATACTCCTCACATTAAAATACGGTTACAGAAACACAGGCTTAAAAAAAGTCAAAACCTAATTCAAACCAATAAACAACAAACCATCCCAGGTGGAACTAGCACTTTCCTCTTTTACTGTGAAAATGGTGAGGAGAAAAGGGCTACTGAGCAAACAGAGGTAACCTCAAGATGGGAATGATGACGTGATTAACTTTACAACAATGCTACATACCCTATTTCAGAACCCACCTTGCAGTACTCCACAACCTGCAAAAGTCTGTGCTCCCATTTATTAGGTTTTACTGTCAGAGGTAATAGTGACAGTGATTAACACACAACAACTAGTGGTTCTGTGCTGCTCTATCTGTACATCTCAACAGAAACAAAACTGCGGTACGGTGCAATGTAACGACCATCACCCTGCAGACCAGTGAAGGATCTGCAATACCAGAAGTCCTGTCTGTTGTTACAGGTCAAGATAACAGGATTTGGTAACAAACAGGAGCCAAAAGCTGTAGACCTCTCCTAGGACCCAACCTACTAATGTGCTGAATTTTCTTTCTGGTTTAATCTCTTAACTGGGAAAAAGGAATTACATTATGCAGTTGTTCTATTGTCACCCTGACAAACGAGTTGAGAGTCAGGGATGGCACATGGTTGGTGCCAGGACAAGTTCAGTCCCCTGCAGTGACAGAGACGCCCATTCTGGTCCCTAACTGGGCATGCTAACCCAGCACACGGAGAAGGCATCTAATGGAGCATGACTACTTTAGAGATAAGACAATCACACCTATTCTGGTACTTTTATGGTGAACAAAAGAGTTCACAACAGCACCCAAGTCCTAGATACAGTTGCAGAAAGGGCTGTTGAAGGCTATATTCAGAGTTTCTCATAAGCCCAATTTGCAGGAGGGCTCATGGTATGGATGAAAACTCTGAGCACAGACACTAGAAGTGAATGAGGACTGCAGAAGCAGGACAAGGCCCCAGCACATGTTGAACAGATTCTGGGCACATTGCTCTTTGTAATACAGCAAAAATATTGCTGTGCCTAAGGAGTCACTTCTGTCCACAGTGGACAGATTTGCCATCAAGGGCAGCCTTGCTTTCTCCTTCTCCCCTAAGACTGTATGTTGTGCTGTGAGTCTCAGGAGCAGAACACAAATTATCAACCATGGTACCATTTGCTTCCCCAATTTGTAAACTCAGTTCAGGAAGCTACTACACCCTGCCTTCAGTCCTAGTTCTTCAGGGGGTGAGAAGCACTGGGAACACAAAGGAGTAAAGATTCCTGGGGTTGGGAAACAAGCACATCTGCCCAGCATGCCCCGTCCCAGCTGCCCCACTCCTGAGCACGGCTGCACAGCGGGTGCTCATTAAGGCATAAAATCAGGACAGGCCACACTGATGGGTAGAGCACTGACAGGAGGAAGGCATCTCATCTGCTACTGCATGTCCTGGTGCTGTTCAGGATCATTAACCCACCCGAGGGCTACGAAAAGTTGGCAAATCTATGAGTACCCATTCAAGGTGACAAAGTCTCTGCATATCAGGCTGCATTTGGGTTGCCAGGTTGGTCTTTTAAATGAAACTCCCAAGGTATTGGCACAGGCCTCAAGAAAGGCTCACAGATCTAATAGCTACAGCACTGAAATATATTCTGTTGCTAACTTCCACTAAGGGAAGATCCTTGCGCATTTTGCAAGTCACAGAAACCTGATTAAGCTGCAATCTGCTAATAGCTTGTTAGAGAATCATACTGCAGAGCAGGTATGAGATAGAGTCTGAGCATCACAGATCAACCTGAAGTTCAGTGAAGCAGAAGATAGCTGCTTTCCTGAACTCAGGGTGACCTACACCACCAAGAACACCAACAAAAGGTGAAGTAACGTTAAGGCACTGCATATTAGAAGTCCTATATTGTTTGGGGGGTTTCCCCCTCAAGGGAGCTGCAAACTCTTGCAGTTCCTTTTCAGGTATGACACCAATGTGACCACAAATACCACATAAAATCCAGGTGCATTTCCACCTCTGTTACACGACATAAAAAATCTTCTGAAGATTTTAATGTAAATCAGAAGGCTCACACCTTCTGAGCGATTATAAGAAAGCAGTAGGGATAAACTCAGGCAGAAGCCCAAGGCATCAAAACTAAACCACAGGGATGAGCAGTTGCACCAGGTGCTGCAGAGGCAGACGGCTCTATGGCGGTGCCTGCAAGACAACAGCCTTCATAGCCAAGAGGAAGCCTCGAGGCCCCAAACTTCACTCTTACTCCAGCCAGCTTAATTTACTTGCAACTCAATACACAAGCTATGAACTGCAATAGAAATATTTTACCATTGACAGCAAGATGAATTTAAAAATAAATTAAAATACATTAAGTAAGGAACAAATGAGCGATGGTTTGCTCAGTGATAAACAGATTTTTACACTATAGATGAGGTCTAAGACTTTCAAATAAAAACAATAGTTTGGGGTTTCACTTTCTTTGAGCATCCCCATGTGAGGTAGCCCATGTCCAGCCTTATTTCAACAGGTCTCAGCAGCTTTCAGAAGTCTGCACTCTTCAGACATTGCAGTTTGGCCATCGGTGCTGATGCTTTTGGTTGTGGATCAGCCTATGGAATTTCTGCTTAGCAGGACATTCTGACATTTCAGCGCCTCTTGCCTTCCCACGTTGGAAATAAAAATCAGTATTTCAGAGGTATCTGTGAAATGCAACTGAGGAGCTTCATTTTTAAAAAAGCGAATGACAAGGTTGAAGGCTGATTATCATTATATAATCTTGCAATAAAAGCATAAATTAAATCAATCCCATCCAGTTCCCTTCCCAATCCAATGAGCTCAAATCACCCATTCCAATACAGAAAATATGTCAAAAAATATCGACCAGATATCTTTACTCATTACTTTGGTGCACGTTTATGATGTGCAATGCAAATGGGGAACACACTCCTCTGCAACCTTATACATTTGTTCCTCCACACGCCATGAATTTCAGCTTGCCCTGTTTGGAAATACCTGTGACTAACCTGCATGCTGCAGCCAACTCAAAAAGGTGCCAGAGAGGGAAGCAGAGCCCTGCACTGTTTTCTCTCCTTGCCTACTTCTCCCCCGCCCCCAAATTCTTACCAAAGAGTTGCACTTTTGTACTTTGGGGCCTCTTATTTTAATTTATGCAACAGCTTAAAACATTTTGTTAGGGCTGAGTGAGACCATCTGTGCAAGAAATAAAAGATGCCTAAGGGTAAAATAGGCAAGAGCAGTAATGCTGAATACGTGGAAGGCAATCGACTGCCTATGGATTTTGTATCTACCGCTGTGACCTTTCCAAGGATGGAGTACAGTCAAGGGTAACTCCATATCATGTCTGGTCCAGAAAGAAAAATTAATCCAGAACAGCATTAGTACCTTCCAGAAAACTGGATAGCCACGATTGCCTGTCACTTCTCAATGCCTACATACAATTTAGCATCCCACTTGCATAAGATTATAAAAAAATCTCCTTCATTGTGTCCTACAAGAGGATCTGCCAGCATGTTTTCCTGAGGTGAGGCAGGGAGTCAAGTTGATTCTGAAACATAAACTTTTTGTCAAGGATGGCAGTGTTGCTCTTTAAAATGATGGATCACTTCTTACAACTCTTAAATTACCATTACAAAGCCCTGACCTTGTGTGCATTAAGTATTCCCTGAAGATGTTGAGGAATATTTTACGAGTTGTTTCATTTTGCTATCTTCTTTCTGCTTACCTTTGGGGCTTATTAAGAAATTGTTGTTGTTGTTGTTGTTTCTTTTTTTTCTTAAATAACTTAGAGTGGTCCAGGACAAAGAGGGAAAAGGAACCTAAATTGGGGTTGAAACGTATCTAAGTTCAAAGATGAAAGTGTTTTATTTACAGAAAACAGTTTCAAGGAAAGAAGTGAGTACTTTTATCTAGGGAACCTCCTCTCTTGTCTGGAGCAATTATATGCATGCAAAGCACACAGATGTAAAGTTTTGTCTCAATGTTGACCTTATATTCCGGAAAACAAAAATCAGCTTCAAGATGACAGGTAACAGTGGGCAAAGTTCATCAGTGGTGTAGGGTGGTTTTCAGAGCTTGAGGCACAAGGGTACATGGGAACACCTTCAAGAAGGAACACTTCAGGCCAGAAAAAGGACATACTTGGAATCAGTACCAGAAATCTACAGAAAAGGCACTAATGGAAAACCTGTTTGCTATGTAGCAGCAGTCAGCTCTGCTTGCAGATGAAGGACACATCCTTGACTAGTAAAGAATAATCAAGTACCTTCAAAGGTAATTTAATAATATACCACTCCAGAGAAGTTAGAATCCCTTTTTTGGACTTGTGCTGTTCCCATTCCCAGGTAAACATGACAGTCAATAAAATTTATTAATTCTTCTCTTCCTTTTTCTTTAAACCTTTTCTATCCCTTGTAGAAGTGTCCAGGATTAGGAAGAAGAAAGAACCCAAACTGAGGCTGGAATATATTGCTAGGACCTGGACCTCCTGCATTCCAGAATGGCTCAGGATAGAAGAAGCACTGTCCTCACCTCAAGCCAGAACTCTGCAGTCCATGCATGTGTAGTGGCACAACAGGACAAGTGGTGATACTGCCATACAGCTCTTTCCCCTCACACAAACTTCGAATTCAATGATTTGCTGCAAGTAGAGATGAAAATAGATTGCAGTTCATGTGGGGTCTTTCTTACGTGACTCCTCCCTTTGCAATACTCTGATGACACATGTGCTGTTATTAAATGTGGAAATTAAAAAAAAATAAATCAAATCCACTTTGTAACCAACTGTGGGGTTTTGTTCTACACAAAAGACACAAATAATCGCAAAAGTTAAAGCAACTTGTGGATTGGACTGCTCAGAAGGCTGATAATGCCTTGGTGGTCATTGGTCTGACCAAGGTCTGCAGTGACTCCTACTTGACAACTACTCTCCAAATTATAATTTCAGATTTTCTACAGGGCAAGCACACTTGTGCCTGTAACTGCAAACAGGACTTCCAACAAACAGGCAGCCTGAGGGGCCG
Source organism: Hemiprocne comata (assembly GCA_020745705.1). Lineage (NCBI taxonomy): Eukaryota > Metazoa > Chordata > Aves > Apodiformes > Apodidae > Hemiprocne > Hemiprocne comata. The sequence goes on along the minus strand of CM036605.1, from coordinate 10,018,634 downwards.
AAAGAATGTGGAGGCTGGGAAAGCATTAAGTCAAAAAGTAATCCTGTGCAACCTGAAGACTGAAGGAAGACTGGCACTGTGCATAGCCCATCACATCTCCCTGCTGCTTCTGCCAAATGAAACCAATTTCTGCTAGATAGTATCAGTACTGTAGTTGTCAAAAACCAAACCAAAAAAACCCTGGCTTGGACACCACTACCACCAAAAAACAATTTGTGGAATTTAGAATGTGAATGTAAGTGAGAAGAAATCTTGAATGTGAAAAAGCTATATGCATCTATCTTCCTCTTTTACTGGTTACAGCTACCTCCCTAGCAACATATGTTTCTGTGAACTAGAGCTTTGCCATGAGAAACAGGTTCTTAATTAGGAGCTTATAACAATTTATAAACTGACAGCTGTGGCACAAAACTAGCTGACCAAAATCTAAGGATTAAAGCAAATAAAACCCCACCCAAAAAGCAAGCCAAACAGCAAAACCCCAAACCAGTAGCTTCTTATCCTGAATTTCTGCAGCACGCACCTGCACATTCTGCACCTCAGCTGGCCCATGTGGGACATGAGCTCCAAATGAGAGAAGATCTGTGGTGTGCCATCAAGAGGACTCAGTAATAAGGTCTAATACCAGTGTTGTTTTGTCAGAAGCAGAAACAAACATATCCAGGAGATGTTTTTTTGTTGCAGGCGATGCTAAAATTCTCTTAGCTCCTTCTAATGGGATAGAAAGGCTGGTGTCATTTGGACAAGTGACTAAAATGAGGTAGTAGGAGGTCTAAGTGCAGGATGGAATCTCCTTTAATGATCCGTTTGCCATCACAGGGAGCAACAGCCTCAGTGCATGCCCTGCCGAGGAGCTAGCCCAGCCCAGCTAAAGCCGAAATCCTATGCAGCTCTCTAAGCCTGATGGAGACACATAATGAAATACAATCCTGTCAAGCTTGGCCCCTGGGTAACATTTTCACTTCTACATTCCATTTTCAGTTTAGGTCGAGATTTTTAAGAAGACAGCAAGCAGCACTCCAGTCCCAGGTGACAAGATCTGCTCAGATTTAGTCTTTGAATGTTGCAAATTAAATTCCCTCATCAGGCCTCTAATCACTCTTACCAGATGGGGCTTGTGCTCAATTTTGGATCCACAGGAAATTTAATGGTTATTGTTTCTGTTTAAATAGGAGATTATTGCATTTTAATAAGTTCTCTTTGGGACTTGCAGCAACAATAGAGCACTATGAATTACTGTAGATAGCTGTTACTGCATGCTGGGGAAAAATCAAGTTACTAAGTGTGACAAGTTGCTTTTTCTTCCCTTCCAGCAATCGCTCGGAGTGTATTTACCACCAAATTAAGTATGTGCCGTGGGGATAATATTTTTATCCTGCCGAGGGGGGAAGGCGCTTGTCTGTGGATTTTCATTAAAATGACACATCTGTTCAGCAATTTCACAAAGTAATTCTGCTGAAAGTTTTATCAGCTAATTTTAATTATTCACTCCAGTGGGTTGAATACAGGATTCATCATGTTGAATTAATACATTTGACGGGAATTTCACAAAGAGGGGGGAGAAAAAGCAATCAACAAATTGAATTGTCATGCAATATGGATTAAATTGAGATTCTTTAATTAGGATAAGCCTGAGATTTGGTATTTTGAAGGTATTAGAAAGCTTAGCAATACAGTGGTAAAGATTAAGAAAATGCAATTAAATATTACACTTTGGACACAGGCAGCGTATCATGTGAGCAGAAGACAAGGGTCCTCTTTTAGCAGTGCAGTTACTAGTGTCAGTTTCAAGAATTTCTGACTCTCTGAGTTACTGGGGATGCCAACCAGGGATGACTTCTGCCTGACAAAGCTGAGCTACGAGGAGCGGGTTTTGAAAAGGAGACTGTCCTTCTAAATGCTGGAACCAAACTCCTCTTTTAAAAACTACTTCTAACACATTGCGCACAGACTATGGATCATTATACCATGTTAAATGTCAGTTTATCTCTAAACACACACACAGACTGGGTCTGAAGTCACACCGACTGCGTTTGGCAGGAAAACCAGAAACAGGAGTGTACATTTACAAGCAGCAGCAGAAATTAAATCAGACCTCCAGACCAGTATGATTGTGGGTGACACTCAGCAGGTAGATTTTCCTACATTAAATGTCCCTGTTGTTTTGTTTAGCTGTAAATGATAAATAAATTTTAAAACATTTTATTCGTGGAATCAGTGAAATTACATACAGAAATTTGTCTGCTTATCAAAATGTAAGAGAGAACTAAGTGCCACAGAAGATTTTCTGCTAATTTGAATGTGATTACTACTTCCTCCACTTCCAAAGCCAAGAGATGGGACTACTGAGAGTTCAAACTAGTTCTAAAGAAATCCAGAGGCACTGACCCTCACTGGGAAAACTGCTGTGAATATACTGATACATGCTGATGGTGAGCTGGCTGTAAGCAGTATGACAAATTGCATAACAAAGACATATTTGGCAGCAACATTTATCTAACAATACATATTTTTTAGTATGCTGATATGGCTGCTTGTTCCCATTGCTTCTATCATATCCTGAACGTACACTGAAATGGGGTGTGATCTTACACCTCACCAGTGACTGTGGTCTCCAGTGACAAGGTAGCATCATCATACCATACTGCAACACTCTGAGTTTGCTGGGAACGGAACATTTAAATGTACACGACAACTCCAAAACTACTGAATTTCAGCAGGCTGTGTCTCCAAAAGAACAGTGATTTCATCAACCTTTCAAATGCAATTATTTTCCTCAAGAATAATGTTTTCATATACCATCACACTATGGTTCAAATCTAGATGAACATGGGCCCATCTAGCCTTAGGAGCATGAATCACGTTACCTAACTTTAGTAATTAAAAATCTAAATGTCTGATCCAAACTAGTTACCTGAGCTTTCTCTATAGACAAATGGAAGAGCCAGACATCATCAGAGGATAGCTCAACCCATCTTTCATAGGTACACAGCTAAAGACAGGATGGGTCATTTTTTGGAGGTGAATTTGTCTGTGGATGGGATGAAAAGAGAGATCTGAAAACTAGTTTACACTAGACATTTCCAATTCTCGCTCCTAGCATCTACCCTGGATGTACAACCCTACTTCTTTTCTGGACCTGGTACCCAGCAATGCATCAGACATGATCACATATGTCAAAGTTGTCTGGCCTCAGTCCAAGTTTCTGCTTCCCTTCCCAGTCTGTCCATCCTTGATTAGCATTCCTGACCTCATTCTAGCCCAGTGACTGAGGCCTGTACCTTTCCTTGACCTGACCACACATGGAGCTAGAGACAGCACCATCAATGCCTAAATACCAAGAAGCAGGATTCACCAGGAGCTTGCTTGGAGACCACTGGTAATGGGGTTCCAGGACCTGAAGTTATTACATTTTGCTGTTTCAAGGAGGAAGAGCAGTTAGCTTAGTGCCACCTGAGAGATCTGTAACCAGTGCTACGCTGAGCCATACAAACACGACGTTGTATTAGAGGTATTTACAGCCTTTTACATACAACAAGAATAAGTATTTGTTATGTACATGTCTGTGCAGGACATTGCCAGGGTAAACAGGTGTACAGCACCTCCTTATCCATCCCTCTGAGCATGGAGCATATTCAGTTTACACCTGTTAATTATTACTTTAGGAAACATTGAAAATAAGGACATTTTCATCACGTTAAATTCTGTTCAACTTAAAGAATTTTTTTCTCCTTTCAAGAAGATCAGACTTCTACTCAGAGTAGGTCTCAGTTTCCTCATCTGTGTACTAGGGACAGTAACAGAGACAGAGATGGACAGCACAGCAGAATTCAGGACATTTATGTCCCAAGGGGTCAAACCCCCCACCTGGCTACAGGAAGGCTTAGGGAAGGGGCAGATCAGGGTTTTTCAGGCTTTTAACAATAAAAAACCCAAACCTGCGAACACTGTGATGCCTGCTTCACTCAGCTTTATGTGCCCATGAAGGGGGTCCTGCAGACCTGCAGTAGATATGTGTGAGCACCCACATGCCCACAGGGCTTAGCACCAAGAACTGCCTCCAGCCCCAGGTCACCAGGTCAGGATGGGCTTTGGCCCCACCTGTAGCACTGTACCTTCTCCTCTCCTCACAGTCACTTTTCTGAAAGGTGCTTTCTAGTATCTTTGTCTACCTTAAATACTAAGAAAAGGGTAAAATAAAGAAGCATAAGAGAACCAGGGTGCTGTTTGGAACTGGTCAGATTGCAGACAGACAGGGATATTGCCCTCCACTGTGACTTGAGAGGAGAAAAAATGGGAATCCTTTCCAACAGCATGAACTAGCCATCTAAAGAGAGGCCCACGGCAACCATCACTGCAGGAAAGGAATTTCTAGAAGACTGAGATGCTGAAGTGATGCCCAGCTTTGAGCTTCAAACCCACCCATTTTCAACATGTTAATCTCTTTTATTTCATAAAGACTAACTTTCCTTTAAGGTATCATGTTGACTATAGGGATGAAGTTTTAATTCCTGCTAATATTGTCACATATTTCCTGTGTGATCCTGGGCAGGTTTTGAGATTTCTAAAAGCATTCATCATTCTGCCATCTCTGCTTCTGAAAATTAATGAAAATTTTACCATTCAGTGGACGAAGCATTAGGACAGTTCCAAACTCTGGTTTTTATTGAATTCTTACTTTGTTTTTTCTCCGAAACATTGAAAGAATCGATTTATGTCTGAAAATGTCTTGGAGACTCCTGAAACATTGTAAATCTGAATGACAAACATTTTTATTGTGACTGATTTTTAAATAGTCAGCAACTTAACAAGTTGTACATTATCTAGAACACTGGGGTCCAATCTGACCAAAATGTCTATTATTTCAGTAGAAATATTAAGTAAATTATCACCTTAACAGCAAAAATTTGAAATTTTTCATGCTTGAAGGTCTAGAAATATGACATCTAAATTAACTTTTGTAATACAATGGTCACTGAGTTTTGGGGAAAAAAGGCCAGAATGCTTTGATTTTGAAATTTGCTTTTAATTTTTTTACCTCCTAATTGCCAAATGAATCACTTGTTGAAGGTCTGACACAATGCATGTTTCAAATCTACAGAACTGACACAATGCAGTTGTCAATTTTCATACTGATATAGGTCTCCAATTGCATTTCACACATGGCTTTGTCAGTGAAAGCCTAATGTGCCTTAAATGGCTCTCCTGCCCAAGCTAAAATGCAGCCTCTCAACTGTGGATCCATTGCAGTGAAAGAAATACCTCCCAGAAATCCTTACTATGCTTTTATTATCATCCCCATCAAAACAAAAAAACAAAAATAATGCAAATGCAAACGTAACTCATCTCTCTCTCTTTACATGTAAAAAAGGAAGAATTACTTTATTAATGGAAAAATTTGATAAAAAGCTGAAGATTCAGTCAAAACCTGCAAGTTTATCAGCCTGCAATTCCACCTCCAAAGTTGGCTGCTGGAGTTCAAAGATTTGAAGGCCAGGCTTCAATTACATTGGACTGTTTACACATTTCTTTCTCTCCCTGCCCTTCTGCTGCCCCTGTGCTCAGATGTCATATTATCCTTATCAGCAGATTAAAAAACCTCTTGGCAGAAACACTTATCTGTATGATGCCAGTGATGACACTTAAGCTTCAACTTTCCTATTTAACACTCCATGTGCCTTACTGATATCATCCTGGACAGATGAAATTATGTGTTCAAGACTTTCAGGGTCAGAAGAACAGGCAAAACAGGTTGGGATAATGGTCCATCCAGTCTAACCTCCTGTCTCCAATCTGTTTCAGAGGAAAAGACAGAAATATATCCAAGTCATAGGATAAACCTCCACTGAATAAACTTTCCTCCTGTCACACAAGATTTATAGCCTCACTAAAGCCTGGATTTTTGGCAGTTCCCTCCTAAAACTCTTCTTTATTTTTAGTATTTACTGTAACAGCTGGAGACACACTTCCTGTTGATACACATCAACACCAAATCCTGCTCAAGCCTCACCTGGGAAATAATTTTTTCCCTGAGCTTAAAAAAAGAACTAACAACCCCCCCTTGCTTGCTGTTAATTTTGCAACTTCTATTTTCTTTGAATTTCTCCTTGCTCCTGGGTTATCATCCACTGTAGCAAATAACAGCCGAGGTGAGCATTTCTGAAATGCAGAACAGAGCTCCTGAATGCTTCCCAGGGGCAGTGTGGCCCACTGCACCAGCCAGTAACCTCACTGAAGTGCCTCAAGAAAGCAAGACAGCAGGAAGGCAAAACCCAAGCCCTTACTTGAACAGATACTGAACAATCTTTAACATACTTTCTATTGTCAGATAATTAATAGATGTTATGAACTTTCTGTCCTGTTATGGTTGAATACTCATTAACATGTTAAAATTAATACAGTAAATTTGATTCCATTTTTTAAAAGGATGAAATTTATGCCTAATATTTCTGGCTTCACAGCCAGCCAACCAAAAGAGTAAGAGAGATGCTAAGATAACTGCTTCTTTGTATTGTCCTGCTCCTGAGTGACAGCATCGAACTGCTTAATCTAAGGCACAGTCTAACAAAAGGCAAAGCGACCCAAACTGAAACCCTGAAGGATCAAAATGGCTTCAGCAAGGTGTGGTGCTATGATGTAATCTAGGAATACCAGTATTTGCTAATTGCATTAGCACTCTGTGTGACCTCATCAGGAAAGTAAAATGACTATATAATTATATTGGCTCATTAGCATTTCCTGTAGGAATATACTACTCTGACTTCAGTTGCAAAAGCAAGCAGGAAAACGCCATCAAGACTGTACAACTTCCGTCCAGACCCTCAGGGGCCAATTAGGACAATAGCCAACTTCCACACTTGGGCTTGACATTATGCAGCACTTTTCCAAGATTAGGATCATCTGAGGAAGTGAAATATCTAAGGGCCAATGCACCATAGAGGTAAAAGCCTCTCTGGGGGAATGGAACAGTTTGTGGCTTGAGAGGAAAAAGTGCTCTGTAGACCCCTGTGGTGCCTCAACACCACAGGAAGCCAAGGTGTGTGAGGATGGTGATGGAAAAGACAGGCACACAAATGACAGAAGTAATATGCCAGTTTGTACTTTGTTTCCTAAAAAATGGCTTTTCTGAATAGAAACCACATTGCTTCAAAAAGGATGCCTGATCACAGGGTAGACTTCTGCTCACAGCATCCAGAGGAAGAAAAAGGGAGATGTTAAGCCTATCCTAGTGCTGCAGAGGTACCCACAGCTGATACACAAGTCAGGGCCTGGTCTCAGGATGAGAAAAATGCACCAAATTCCCAAGAAAAAGGAAGTTCCAGCCACCTATCATCCAGAAGTTGGAAAAACTGTTTATCTGGTACCTTTAAACTGTATTTTTCATTCCTAACTTATCTTGCCATGCATCACACTTAAGAATTAAAGAAAATGTAGAGAGAACTTATTTTTATACATTTATTTTGCATTTTTTCCCAACTACTTTACTTGTTGAAAAGAGCAATTACTAGTGATTTCTGAATATGGGTCTCTGTTAGCAGGCTCATCTCAATAAACTTCCACTTAAGAAAGTAATTGTAAAAGCCATTACTGTATTTTGTTTATTTCTTAATGTACCGGGTTTATTTTTATGTCTCTTTTAAAATAAACAAAACTGGCATGAAAGCAATCAGTCATACTGTGTCAAAACTAAAAATATTGAATTTTACAAAATACGATAGTTATTGACAAATGCAGAATAACTTTATATTAAGTATTCAGTGAGGGAACTGGAGCCATCTTGAATCTTTTTAGTTAAAAACACAGCTGCAGCTATGAACAGAAAACCAAACTTCTGAAAACGTAAAGAACTCTTACTTGTCTTTCATTGAAGGGAGTAAGGTTCCTTTCAAGACATTCTCAGCCAACTTTCATTGCCGGGAGTGTTTTTACGGCCAACTTACAAACTCCTCCAAACAGGTTTTACTAAGTAATGAAAATACAGCCAGGACCTTAACAGTAGCAGACATGGCTCAAGTACTGAGCACATGGAGTTCACATTCAAGCCCTCCAAACTGCAGCTTACCCAAGTCTCTTGAGATGGGCCATCCCTTCCCCTGCAGATGGTACACCTATGCAGTAGTCAAATACGGGTGACACATTCAGATCATGACAAAGCACTGATGACAAATTTCTAGATGGCAAAGATGAGACCCTAAACATTATTGCCAGAGCATATCCAGAGAAAAGGAGGAAAAAAGCCAACCCAGACACTATCAAAAAACCCCCAAGAACAGCAATAATCATAAAAAAGATTTTATCTGTCTCAAAATGAAAAACAGGACTTTTCTTCAGGCAGCCTCTCAGGGTGTAGCAGCACAGGCAGAGCACAGCTCGAGGTGTGCTCCTACCTCTGCCCCACTTTCAGTCACTTGGGTCTTTACATTCTGGGTGATCTCTCCCACAGCATCTAAGATATAACAGTGAGTTGAACTCTTTTTTAATTTGTTTTAAGCTAGACAGAGAATTTCTAGGTTTACTTTAACATAAATGCTTAAAATCTAATATTTTTTTGTGTGTGGTTTCTGGCAAGATATATTTATGATTTCCTAGGAATCTACACTACTGTTTTGTCATGATGCTAGTATGTCACCCATACTCAACAACTACTTTTATCTACAGTAGAGCTGGTAAGTAAAAGCAATCAAACACCATTCCAAGCCCTTTGGGAAGCTGCAGTTTGTAGCAGTCTAAATACAACGTTCAGACTTGCTTGTCAGTATTGCAACAGAGAAGACCCTGGCATGACAACCTGCATGACAAGTCCATTTGCCGTTGAAAACATTCAATACTTCCCATTTTTAATTGGTCTATTTTATTACACTCGCTGTAAAGAAGCAATCTGGTGTGGACATGTGATTGTATGTCCTGAATCTAGTCAGGACTCTTTAGACCTATGCTGTTACTCCTGCCAATTTGCTGGAAATCACACAAGTCATCATTTGGTTAGGGAAATCCATGGGAAAACTCTGTGATTCTCCAGTGTTGCAAAAAATAATCAGAACAAAGGAACACAGGGCCAACAAATCTTGCTAGAGGGCAAGGAGAGCTTTACTTCCCATCCATAATTGACACTCCAAGAAAATCCAGCTGTACATCAGGGCCAGGCTGGGAGGGGTTGCATTCCCACGTATCCCAGATCCAACACAGCTGGGAAAGATGTTCCCTGTTCCCAGTGAGTCCCTCACACCTTGAGCACAAGCTCTTCCCCTGCTGCCACCTCAGCTCACACAGCTGCCTGCCCACAGACCACACGTGGGGCTGAACCAAGCACAGATCACGAGGGACGAACCAGTCCTAAGGGTTCCATCTCCTCCTGCACCAAGGATTTCCTTCACCAACCTGAGGTGTCTCCAAGTACAGCACTCCCCAGTGCTAACTCAGCCTGGCTTCAGCCAGGAGAGAGCTCATCTAGTAGACAACAAGAGACATTTTATTTGGTGCTGGTGTTTCCTCAGTGACTCTACAAGAAGCCTACGAATCTTCATCCACCTTGGTCAGAGTCAGCTCCATGATCCCCAGTGTGCTTTGCATCTCCACCTCCACAAGGAGAAGTACTCCGAGGGATTCTGTACCATGTGGGTAGGGCACTGCCTTACTCAAGAAAACCTAAAGCAGCTCCTGGTGGGAAGTCATGACACTCAACCAAACCCACTGGTGGCATCTCACTCTTCAACAGGGGCCTGCATGCAGGAATTCAACACCCTTTACTTTACACACATCAAGTTTAGCCTTTTTACTGTTTAGCATTTGTCTCCATAAACTAGCCAAGGGATCTGTATATAAGAGAGGAGAAACTGGAAACCAGCTGTATCCCAGTTAGTAAATAAAAAGAAAATTGAATATATAGACAGAACCAATTCATAGATTTTCACCTCAGGCAGGCAGGTTTTCCTGGTTTCTAGACATTAAAGTAATTCATGGCCTCTGTGCTCAACTGGTACAGAGGTCTGCTGTCAAACTTCCCTCATACAGCACACATATAACCCCTCAAAATCTCCCATATACTGGGAAAAGATAAACCAACACAGCTGAGTTTCAGCATTGATACAAGAAAGTACCTGCTGTTCAGTAGAAGGCCTGATAGAGTAAGTGGCAAATAAGGATTTTGGCCATTAAAAAAAAATATTTTGGGGAGTCATCACTTAAAAGGTACTCAAAAGCTGTTCATTCTGTTTGATGACTTCAATAAAAGTTTCACTTTGGAATAAACATTCCATCAATAACTCACTTCAAGCTTTTTTCTGGCTTACAGGCAAAACCCATGTCTTTCTTCTTCACGTATTTAAAAAACTACAGGGTTCCCTCAACGTTTGACTGCAAATAGAACAGGGAAAGATAATTATGCTTGTGACTGCTGTCTCTAGTATGAAGCCAGTTTCTTGCTTGTACAAATGCAAACATTTAAAAATGCATGAATAAAGTTAGTGTACACAATCCATTCCTGTTTACCGGAATAATTACTTTCACTGTTTTTTAACATAAAGTCTATTTACACTGAAAACTCATTATACACTGAATATTAAAAAAAAATAAATGAATGAACCCTCTCTTATTTGGAACAACAGGAAACAAAAAAGCTGATATCCAAAATATATTTTCCTCTAGTAATTCTAAGCTGCTCAGTCCATGGAGAGCCACATCATGTACTCACAGAAACATGTTCAGTGTCCCATCAGCATTCCTCTCACAGGCAGCCAGGCAGATGTCAGAGCAGCAGAAGGAATGCCAAATGTCTATCAATAAGATATTACCATGGCCAGAAATAACTGAGTTAAGATGACTGTGTGGTTACTTTGTAAGGCAGTCCAAGTGGGGGAAATATTTACTCTACAAGTTGAGAATTCTAAAATCAATCTAATGTCACTTAAAAATAGGAGACACAATGTGACTGATATCGTGATCACAGAAATCACTCAGGGAAGATGCTGCTATTTCTGTAAATACAAGAGGGTAATGTAACGTGGTTCCACTGAATTCAGGAGATCTATACTCATTTATGACAGATGAACATCTGGTCCTTTATATTTGGAGAAAGGTAGGATAAATACTTCACCACCATTCCAATAAATTCCTAGTAACCCCACCAACTTAAATAGATTTACACCAGAATATATTTTTTCTTAAGACTCACAAGTTGAAAAACTATGCAGACATTAAAAAATACTTGGCAACATTAAACATAACCAATCACTGGCACTTCCTGCTGGAGTCTTCTGCAAATTCAAACTATGTGGAAAAGTTTCAAATGCACATTAGTGGTCTAAAACCCAGCTTGTATTTCCACAAGTCATTTCAGCCACTGAGGAGGCTGACCTCTGCCACCTTCCAATAAAATTGAGGATTGCAAGACATTAGGCACCTTTTGATAGAAGCCTTAGGCTCCTAAAATCTGAAGCCACAGCTCAATTGTGAAGGTCAAAGACAAAATTCTGTCTTCTACTACCTTTCTTCAGCTGCAATTGCCCACACACACACGGGACACTGTATTACACTGTGTCAAGGTCTGCTCACCTGGAAACAAAGAGGTCTTAAAAATTTCCCTGGTCCTGAAGTGAACTGCTTGTTTTGATGACTGAGTACCACTGGGTAACTTTTAAATCCCTTCAAAATAACTCAGCAGCAACGACAACAAAAATCTCAAGCCCTTCTGGCAGGACAGGTGGCATGTTAAAGTGGCTCATATTATCACTTCCCCTCACATCCAACTCATCTGTTCTTTTCTTTCATCAAAAAACACAATCCACATTGTCAGGTTTTGTGTGTGTGTCTGGCTTATATAACATTTTCTGCTGTCTAATTAGTTTACTAGGAATTAAAAAACCAGCCATGGCAGAGCTCCACTTGCCAGTTTCACCTTGTCACAAATCTGCTTGATTTTCACTGTGTCTTAAATAAAACGTACCACTAGCAGGAAGATCTTTCCCATTACATTTTTTTCCACCATTTGGTATCATTATTCCTGACAATTTGCCCATCACACTATAAGAGTCTTTCCAGAAGGAGAAAAATACTACTTTGTGTTCTTGTGATCACAAGTTTAATTGAGTGGAAAACAATCTGCTAAAAAGAAAAAAAGAAAAAAAAAAAAAAGGGAAAAAAAACCCTTAAAAAGAGATTGAAGAAAGACAGGCTAATATTTCACTCAGTTAAAAATAATATAATACGATGAGCAAAATAGCATGGAAAAATGCTACCAATCACTCCTGGAAATCTTAATAGATTTTCTTCTCCTGATTTCCAGAGGAAGTCTCTACAGCAGATGCTGTTTTCATATAACTAATGATGACACTCAGGTCTATTTTCCTGTGACGTACAGCTCCTTTTCATGGTTTTTAATTACTCCTATCATTATAACTTTCAAGCTGGGGTACAGCAATTGCTAGGTCGCAGTGGTGCATCGCTGCTAGTGCCGATGCTGACTGGTGGGAAGGCCACTTTCCCTTTAATCTGTGGCAGCAGAAAAGTAGGTGCCACGTGTGTAATTTAAACTGACAGGAAACATTAGCATTACCGCACACTTTGTCAATTAAATGATGGTTTAATCAGTACAAATCTGAATGGTCAAATAATGCTATAATTAAAAGGAAATAATGGAAAGCGGTTTGGTGATTAATTAACAGAACAGAAAGTACCAGCCACACGCCTTGTATGTGATATTATTTCTCTGCTGTTAGACACTGGCTGGGGTGGGGGCGGTGGAAGGCGCGCTGACCTTGCAGCCTGAGAAAATCCATTTCTGAGCTGCAGATCCAGCAGTAATGGCAATTTTCCCCAGCTCAAATAAATGAGGGGGAGCTTTACCTTTCTACCTTCCCTGCAGTGCTCTTCAAAGCACTGCCATATATGATCACTAGTGACTCTTGACTTTTTTTTTTTTTTCCCCTTCCTTGCCTTTACAAATAGGAGACTGGATACCTTGTAAACCCTGGACACCTTGACACATATTCTGGAGCACCAGAAAATAATGCACTGCCTTTATCTCCCACTGGTTGATGGCTTGATCATTACAGCAGCTTTCTTACCACATCAGCATGCAACAAGCTACAGCATAGTATGTTCTGGCAGTCTGTGAGACATACTGTAACATACAGCATTAAATGCACAGCAATATCCATCACCAACACAGGGCAGCACTGATGAGGAAGCACTTGCTCTGGCATGTCTAACACACATCAGTGTGTACTGAATAAAGTAGGAAAAGGTGCACTTAGGACGTCAGGAGGCCTTTTATGATTCAAGAACAAAAAATACCCAGTTTTCCAGCAGTGGGTGCTAGTCTCTAGCAGGGTTTAACTTGCAAATATTCTCAATATTCACACCTCTAGAGAAACTCAAAAGTATAAGAGGTGTTGAAAGATAGGCCCCAAAAGACAGAATGTAAAATTTGAAACTTTTTAATTCCAGAAGCTTTAAAAATCTGTGCTTAATTTGAGGCAGATATGATCAGACCTTAGATTTGAACCTACTGCTGAAGTGCATCCCGCTGGCCTGTCACCGGGATGCCAGCTCTGATTTGACTGTCTGGCCTCCAGCAGACAAAGGCTGGTATCATAAATATCATCCTTTCACTTTGGGTCATCAATCCACCTCATAATGGTCAACAAAAGACCAGCAGATGGATGTGTTAAAAACAACTAACTGACCAGCAGGAGTGTCAGGTCAAATCCTATTCTTCAGAAGGGGGAGAGCTGCCACAGTGCCAGTGTAGCACAGTGCACCCAGCAAATTTTCTAAGGTCCAGGGTTAGTGAACAACAGAAAGCTGAAGACTTCATTCAAATTTGTCATGTTTTGCCTTACTACAGCATATCGTACAACAAAACAGCAACATGCACATTCAGTCACGGGTAAAACGAGGGTGGGATGTTACATTTAATATTTATACGCATGGCATACTGGCAAAATTACTGGCATCTGTATGTGTGTGAATGACTGTTTTGAGGAACATGTGTTGTGTGCAATGCTGTTTATTATCAGCAAATGAAGCCAAAAGCTAAGTTGAAAATGAATGCTAAATTAAAAATTATATAAAATGGAGTGAAATGATTTAATTAGCAGATTATAAGTGACATGCTTTACTATTAGAACTAGCTTGGGAGGGATTGAGGGAATGGAGGAGGAAAAAATACCCACAACTTGACTAGACACAGAAGGGTGGAAAAACATTTCTTTTTCCTCTGTCTGTGGAGTTACAAACACAGAAACATATTGTCCTGGTGTTTATAATCAGACTCTGCTGCCATCACAGTCCTTGCTTAATGAGGCAGCCAGTTAGAAATAATGAGACTTTGAAACAAATTGTTTTCACTTCTAAAAAGGGAAAGAGAAAAGATGCGTGGTGCTTTAATACAGTGCAATAGAAGTGTTTTGGTTGCATCTCTGTACTTAACTTCTCATGCTGCTTCCCTCCAAAGGAATTTTTGAGTTGAGAAATGTGTTACAGTTTCTTATAAGACTAAGAAAAAAGCTCAGAACTATATTTATCCTCAGGTTTTGCCACTAACTTGTTGCATGACTTCATTAAAAAAGCATTGCTTGCTAAATTAATTAACATATGTGAAATGCTTTGAACATTTTTGCTTCGTCTCTACCTTTAAAACGAAATATTTCACTCCTATAATGATCTTGTATTAAAACTGTCAATATTCTCTGCCAGCAGAAATTGATTTAGCTTCTCTGTGCTTACAGGAGCTCGGCTGGAAAGTAACCTGCCACCCCACATGCTAAATGGCATGTAGGGGTATGTTAAAAGGTGGGAATTCCAGCCCTCAAGCCTACACATTCACATGACTCCCTGGCACCACAGGCAGTGGAATAAGGTAGATTCACAGATTCTTTTCCCATCATTTCCCTGGACACCCCATCTTGTCCCAGCACTATCCTCCTCCACACAGACTTTTTAAACAGCATATGGAGCTCACAGCCCAGCTTGCTCTGTCCCCAGCGTGCAGATCCCCTGGGCTGCCTGTCAAATTCCTACTCCCCTGCTCCCAAAGAGCAGAATCATCTAAGTCTGCTGCACCCTGAGAATGCTCAATGCTCAATACAGCCTTAAAAACACATTACCACACGCAAGCCTCTCTTTGATAAAATAATCCTGTTTAAATTCAGAACCCAGAAAAATATTACAACTTTAGTAAGCCTTTAAACTAAAAGCCTGTAACTTATTTTCATCTCCAAATACCAGAAGAGTATAAATGCAAATAGATCGGGTATAAATGGGCACCAATACTTGCATTTATGGTAAAAAAGACCACCAGCAGCTGCCCTGGGATGATCAGCATTACTAAGCCTCCCCTGCAGCCTAGCAAAGAGAAGTTACTTCAGGCTCCAACTCTGCTGAGCACACAGCTCAGCCTGACCTAATGTTGAAACATTCAGGCGCAGAACGGCCCTATCTGGAGCAAACACACCAACAAGGTGCAGGCACAAGGTGCAGAACCACAGGTAGACAGAAGCAAGAGTCTAAGCAGGACACTTCAGATGCAAAAATTCACTGTCCACCAAATGACAGAGCTGAGATGCTGAACCCCCAGGCTGGCCCAGCACCAGGGAAGGAGAACTCATGCTGCCAGAGGGAAGCACATCCAGTCTGAGCTTGTTCAAACAGCTGAGCAGATGCTGGCTGTTCAGACAGCCATACGGCTGCCTCTGCCATCTAACATACTGCACCAAAATGCTGAACAGCAACTGCAGAAAACAACAGAAGGGAAATAAGAAGGACTATATATTATGTGTAGGTTAAAAAAAACCACAACGGTTCTCCAATTCAGCATGCTTGCACCTTTTAGCTACTTCTTAGTAGATCCAAGAACAGGTGTATGAGCTCTGTCTCTTTCTCTGAGTCAGAAAGGCCCCAGATTTTGAAGTCTGTATGTAACACAGTAAGCCATATTACTCAATCATAATCACAGACTGGTTTGGTTTGGAAGGGACCTTAAAAATCATGTAGATCCAACCCCCCTGCATGGGCAGGGACACCTCCCACTAGATCAGGTTGCTTCAAGCCCCATCCAACCTGCCCTCCTTGAAGGAAGGGAGCATCCACAACTTCCCTGGGCAACCTGTTCCAGTGTCTCACCACCCTCACACTAAAGAATTTCCTTCTAATGTCTCACCTAAATCTCCCCTCTTCCAGTTTTAATCCATTCCCCCTTGTCCTTTCGTTACAAGTTGTTGTAAATATATGCCTTTCTAGGCATCTATTGTTCATTGAGGAGCCTCTGATCAATTTGCTTTCCATACAACAACCTGCTAATTTGAGAAGAAAAACAAAAAAAAAAAAAAAAAAAGAGATTGAACTTCATAGAAACCACTTTAGTGTGTGTTTATAGAAAAAACTGAAGGCTGGAATGGGGGGTGGAAGGATTTTTTTTTCTAATCTCCCATGTACTCCTAAAATGGTCTGTGCTTTGCCTGGGAGTAAATCAATACTAAGCACAGTCCAGGCGAGACTGCCATCTTACATGAAGCACTGACTGTAAAATAGACACAAAAGACACATGATACTCTCTAAGGTCCCCAGCAGCTATAATATCCATCCTTGGCAGCTCGCTTGACATTTCCTTGCCCTGCTTCCCAGTCCTCTCTCTTCCTCCCTCCCCTCTCCTTCTCCCTCCCTCTCTCTAACAGCTATGCTCTGCCTCTCAGGGGCTCGCCAACCGGGTGAACAGATAACAAACCTGTCAAGAAGGGTTTAGCTGGGGAATAAATCTTGCATTCGCCAGGAAATGATGTGTACAATGGGAAAATACAAGGGATGACATGAGCCTTCCCTTCTGAGAGAGTGGCCAAGAGATGCTTAAAATGTTACAGCGTGTGCTAAATGGACATTGGGATGGCTGATTAGATCCTATCTCGGACATTTCAAGTGGCTCCTTTCCTCCCCACTTTTCACGACTACTGAAGACACAAAAGAAAGAAGACAAAGCCCATCCCTACTTCTGCTCCTTAATATATATGTTTTTTCAAAGGCTTGACCATGAGGAAGGTGGGGTTGGCATGTACTAAGCTTAAGGTCAAGGCTAAAATCTTTTTGAGTGGCAGGAAAGATCACATGAAATCCACTGGGTAGTTCCAATATCCATTTATGAAAATATAAAAGCAAGAACCATATCTTGGTGACCTAATGCACATCTCTGCTTATTACTGTTTTCAAAGGGCCTTTTGCACAAATCTGATTTGCACTGGTGCAATAAAGATTCATTATCCTTTTACACAGCAGACTTTGCATTTCAGCTCAGGATCTAATTATAAAAAACAGGAACCATCCCATAAACAGACGCTAATCATAGTAGGAAAGTACTTTCATTTGAGTAACAAGGTAGCTCAGAAAGTTTCCTTGGAAGATTGCTGCATCAGTGAGAAGAGCCATTGGGGAGGGGAAAGGGAGGGAAGAACTGTTTCAATACTTTTCACAGCCAGGACATAGAAGCTGAGGAATCAGGGAGCTGGATTTTGTTGGAAACAGAAGAAGAGCAATTACATATGTCAGTAAGTCTCCTCTCTAGCACACACGTGTGATGAAGAACCTTGTCTCTAAACGCTTCTCAAGTCTCTGACACTGGGTGGCTCAAATCAAAACCTTGGATTGACCTCAAACTCAAATCTTGGAGAACTTTGGGACTGGGATTGCATCATTGGTTTCCGTTTTAAGAAAGGCAAAACACGTTGTTGTGTTTGCGTGTCTGCAGACTGCTTTCCCCCTACAGCCAAACACACACCATGGCTCTGACGTGGATTTTTTTACAGCAATGTCACCCACAATGTTGATATTTTACAGAGCTGAGGAATCTTTCAAACTGAAATTGCTGCCAATGCATTGTCAACCCTCCAAATCCAAGATGCTATTTTTTTATACTCTTTTAAAATACCTCTCTAGATACTGATAACACAGTGTAAAATGTGACTCCAACTGATGGCTGGTACAGAAAAGCATGCCCCTTAAGTGCACAATGAAAACTGGTGAGCCAAACTGTGAATAATGCAACAGTAATTTGCACTGGGAATGTTATCCACACAGAAAATCTAAAATAGTTTGGTTATCGCAGATCAGTCCTGTAACAGTTCCTTAATGTTTACTTTCTTTAACAATCAGCAAAACTTGGGTTTTTGGTAACTTTGCAAGAATTGGTGTTTAAGTACACACTATGAAGTTAAATCCACTATGCAGTGAGCAGGTAGCCAAATATGATTGCTTGTAATATTTCTCAGTTGATTAAGGAAGCACTGATTTATTCAGAGCAATGACAGTGTCTTCCAAGAGAAGCTACAGCCAAGTGTCCCCTTGTCAGTGACCAACACTATGGAAACAGACATGATAACCTGAATGAGAGCTTGTTTCTTGCTAAAATAAAGGCCAGGCTGTCTTCAACAGCTCTGCTTATGCATCTTTACATTCATATATAACATCTGGCTACTGGTAAACTCCAAAACCTTGTCTGCAACATCTTGAAGGAACCAAGCCTTCACTAATGATGTTTTAATGAGGAAATGTATACACAAATTACTGCTGTCTTCTAGCTGGCCTGAGAAAATCCTGCACCCAGGGAATGCAATCTTGAACCCCATTTTTCTGAAGTTTTGGGGTTTTTTGCTTTCTTTGGTTTTGGGTTTGTTATTATCATTCTTGGTGGAACAGACAGGACTAAACAGGAATGTCACATCAATGGCTTAATCTAAGAGGGAAAAGGAAGATTACTGTTAAGTAAAATCTTACCTTCCTGCTTTATTCTGTGTTTTCTTGATTTGCAACTGATATTTTAAGGAAGAGACACATAAGGTACTTAGCTATTATTAGAGGAATTGGGCAATTTAATATGATCCTGTTTATGCACCGGTAGTAACAAGTGATGTATCAGTTTGCCACAGACAGCATTTTATTACTGCAGGGCCACAGATGGTGGGAGTTGCAGTGACCTTACTCTCAGAGGTTCACATCTTATTTTCTACTGCTAAGTGTTGCTTTTTTCCCATTTCTGGAGGGGAAGAAGGTCACTTCTCACTATTACTGTTCCATTAACTTCCACTACAGCATACACGTTCTTAATCCAACAGCATCATACATTATGCTTTTTAACTCAATAATGCATTATTTTCTGAAGTCTTGCCTACACTGACCAAACGAATACCTGAGCTGTTGCAGCTATCAAAAGCAGAACAGAGAAAATGTTTAGCAAAAGTATTGAAGGGCTTAGGCATTGTTACACCAAATCTACTTTTCTCTCCACCTTTGCAATTGGTATCACTGTGAGTGATGGGCTCCCACACATCTCCAGATCTGCAAGCACTGGAGGTTGATTCTCATTCACACTCGGTATCAATGAGAACCAGACCAAACATGTCATTTTTTCTGGCTTACACTTACTGAGTAATGCTGATGCCTCACATTTCTTAACACATTAGATGAGACAAAACCTGCATTTTAGCAATGTTGCATTTTATAAATACCACTCTTTGGTCAAGATCTGATTTGGACACAATGGGAATGCATGGTATCCTTGCCACACACGTTGATGGGAGTGTTGGGGCTCAGTTTGGTGCAATTTTACCATACTAAACAGTGACTTGGCTCACCTGAAAGACATGACACAGCCATTATTTGTGATTCATGTATGCATTGGAGCCTTTCAGTATTATTTGCAACAGAATTTTATCTAGCAGTTACTCTGGGTGCAAAAAGTTGCTCTAGTTCAACTTGTTCTGCCATTTCTAATTTATCTCCTTTAATAAATAAATAAGAAGAAATGTTTTATTTAAGAATCTGATTCTAGACATATCAATGCATTAACACGGATCCCTGCAGATTCAGCCTTTTCTGATTGAATTCTGGATCATTTTTATTCAGTGAATGCAACAGGGAAAGTCCAAGATGCCAAGAGAATAATATACTACAAGTGGGTGTTACGATGACATGCTCCAAATACTAGTTTGCCAAAATTAAATGTAATTATAGCCATTGTTTGTATTATTAAAACGACTATTGACAGTAAATCTATCCAGCATGATGTTTTCTCTTTGTATTCACTGCAGCCTTTAGACTGGAAGGGAAAAAAAAAAAAAGGAAGAAAAAGGAAACGTTTTCCCCCCTTACTCCTTCCCTGGTATCAGGCTACACAAGGCCACTGAAGCCCAGTTGATTTCCCAAGTCCAATTATTTTGCAGTACACAATCCTCTAGAATAGCTCTCCTCACCTGGGGACTCTGTCTGCCTAAACACACTGCACTTAATGGAGTCCCTGAAGTTGTCTCCATTTCATTGCTTCTAACTAATAGGCTGTGATTTTTTTTTTCCCCAAATAGACCACAGCTCTTCCCACTCCCCTTGCCCATCCTCCACATAAAATCAAAGTGGCTAACGAGGCATTAGGAGACTGCCTTCCCATTTCCCATTGCCGTATCTTCACTACCACCTACTGACTGCAGGTCTTAAAGCCACAACAACCTCATCTGCAGCATCTCTGAGGTCTCCTCCCAGCTCCAGGTTTCTAATTCTTAAAAACAAGATAGAGAAAACATAGCCTCGTAGCTAGTGCATACTGGCATGAATGCTACCAGACCCCTTCAGGATTAATAAAAAATGCTCTCTTAAAATGTTGGTGATCTTAATATATTCCGGCTTATTTTTACTTTTCTTTCACTCTCAAGTTATTGTTTGTATTCACGTGCAACAGGCCATGTTTCCAACAACAGAAAGAAAACAACAACACAAGAAAATGATGTGAATTGTTCATCAAAACATGATCTTCTGCATCCCTCTTCTTCTAAATCCCACTGTTGGTGCTTTTCTTTACCATCTCACTTTCAGTGACTGTCTCAGCCAGCCAAAGTCCAGTTACATAGTGCCTGTTCTCAACACATCATCTTGGAAGAAATACATTAATCAAAATACTAAAATTGCCAATATTTGCAAGTGTTGAGGTTCAAAACGTAGGAGGATTTGGAGAGGAAGATGGTAGGAAACATTACTACCATGTTTAAATGGTCCTGCAGAGCTGTTAGGGACAGAGTAGTGCTCACTGAAGAGTGCAGGCAGTGCTGAAGTGGAGCTGCCTTTTCCATTTGTCACTGGAGGGCAGGTATTACCCTGTTCTGAGGCAGGACACAGTGGAACGTTTTTTACACAGTCATTCAAAGAAAGTGAAACATTCTTTTTTTTCCTTTCTCTCCTAAAGAAACTATCGTGAGTTACCTTGAATGTAAAATGGTTAGGGGAGAGACAAGACCTCTGTGTCTCTTCACAGGGAAGGAATAACCCTTTGCAAGGCTAAAGGCTGGGGACAGCTCTGCAGCAGAGACCCTGAGGGACACGAGCTGTCCAGCCATGGACCAGCAGTGTGCCTGGCCACAGAGAAGACAACTGCACCCTGGCCTGGAGGAGCAGCAGTGCAGACAGGAGGCAGGGGGAAGCAACAATTTTTAAGCCCTGAAAGGATGAAGCCCTGAGAAACCCAGTCTGATCTCCCAGCCAGCCCTGCCTGAGCAGGAGGTTGGACTACAGACAGCCTGAGGTCCCTTCAACCTGAATTATTCTATGATTGTACAATTCATTACAGCAGCAGACTAGAACTGGATTGATCGAATTTAAAACAACAACTCACTGCATTTCAAGGCTGCCCTAGAGGAGGTGGCAGGGATGTATGGGCACAAAAGGCTAAAGAGGCACAGACAGCCCTGTTATGAAGGGCTTTGATTTTGCAAAATCAGCTCCCACATATGAATCCCTCTGAAAACTGGAGGTCTGAGGAGAAATGAAAGGCATAAGCCTGATCCTCCCCTGCCCTGCAGCTTTCAGGGTCACTGTGCTGGCAGGACACATTAAGGGAGCGCCCTGCTCCCACGGAAAGCAAGGACAGAAGCTCCAGTGACTTTGGGGATCTCACTCATCATCTGCTGCTGCCTGACAGCTGCCTCTAACCTCTGCTACGCTGCAACAGTGGAGGACAACATCCAACATTTTA
Organism: Hemiprocne comata; assembly: GCA_020745705.1. NCBI lineage: Eukaryota > Metazoa > Chordata > Aves > Apodiformes > Apodidae > Hemiprocne > Hemiprocne comata. The sequence goes on along the minus strand of CM036605.1, from coordinate 9,996,637 downwards.
TAAGAAAGAAAGGAATATTTTATGGTCATGCTTTCACTACAGTGATGCTTTAAGGTATTTTTTGTTCATTACATTACATACTGATTCTCAAAAACTATACATAAATTAATGGAAGTAAAAAACCACACTTTTTTAGGACAAGTAGAAAATCCATCCTGGGTCACTTCTCCACTGATTATCTACCAAAATGTCTAGCTTGATTATCTGTTGTGAATAGGAAGTGAAACAGTTTCCCAATCTCCTATTGAAAATACTCAAAATCATCAAGATTCTATCTTGTGAAAGCTGCCTACTGCAATGCAAGATTTGAGAAAATAAACAAGGCTCTGGAAATGTAAGAACTTGAACTGAAACAATAAAGAACTAAATCACTAATTCTATAAGCCAACGTAGAACACCTATTTCTATATTTTACTCCTCAGTGAAAGACAAAATTCAGCTGAGGTGGAGGTAACAGGCAGCATCCCAATACCCAGTACCCCAGACACCTTGGCTAGTGGGTGTTTCCCTATAATAAAAAAATGGAATATCACATTCCTCTTTAGCTCCTAAGATGTCTGGGTACAGAAACAATCTTTCCAAAACAGCACTGAATACAGTGGGGCCTTAGGTTTCTTCAGCTCTTAAAGAATTACTAGTGATGAAAAATGGGGTGGGAAATTGGGCCCAACTCCTCACTGCTGGGGACAGCATAAAAGGGGGAGAAGGGGCTAAAAGGCAACTAGGTTGGACCATGTCCTCTCCCCTTCTTGCTAATTAAAGAAAAGGGCCTCAGAAGATCATTTGCTCAGTCTTTTCAGGCCCTTTTTCAGTTTGGAAAGGTTTTGTACCTAAAAAAGCATTCAAAACTAAATCAAAACAAACCCAAAAAACTTTAAACAAATGAACTTTTTAACTTATCTTGTGTCTGTGTGAGACAGATTTCCACTGTCCTTCAAAAGACTTTCAAAAGACTGTTAGAAGAGAGGAACAGGGATGCCACCCGTATAACAAAACCAGAATTATTAGTTCTTAACAATATCCATGGCACATCCACAGAAACAAGCAGTGAATATGAACACGGGTTTATTCCAAATAAATTCCCTGTCCCCAAGGTGAAAGTCCTTGCTTATTAAGGTTTTACCTACTGCACAGATAAAACCACATAATCATGCCCATCTTGGAAAAATATTTGCTTAAATCCATCATAGAAGCTAAGCATGTTAGCTCACTCCTCCATACACTGAATTTCTGAACACTAGGAAACACTTCATTGAAAGCTGAACCTCATGGTTACTTCAACCTGGTAAAACCTGCAGAACTATATAATTTCAGGGTGTAGTCACTGAAGTAAATATTGGGATTTTCAAAAGCTACCAGCAAATTTAATTTTTAGATGCCAAGCATTTTTTTTACAAACTAGAAACCTTCAGTCTTAAATTTGGTATTTTGGGTATTCTTAAAAATGAGATGCTCTGTATCACTATTCCCATCAGAAAATCTCTGCAAGACACATGGGATACACTATGAATGCCCAAAGGTCCACATGTAAACAACCACGTGATCAACAAGGATTTTGGAAGAAGTGAACAACTGGCATTCTCAGTGGTCCCAAAGAAGTGGTTAGTGTTTCTCTCCTTCTGCAAGGCGCCGGGTAACATCATTTTTATCCTTTAGTCTTTCAGATTTTGCTAATGCTCAAGGACATCCATCACTGGACTTCCCTGAATAACCTGTAAAGTGCAGGTAAAATCCTGGAAGAAAGGTGGATATTATTAAAAGCAAAGGAGTGCTGTAGATTGGTTTAAGGCAGCATATGTTTGTTTTGTTTTGTTTTTCTAAGAATGATAGAATGGTTTGCTTTGGAAGCTTTTGTAGAGGACCTAACAAAACAGTCCTTTCTGCCTGCATCTCATCTCCCCAGACATGGTCCATTTGCCTGGGGAGCTGTGCTGTCCAAGAGTGACAGTGCTACATATAGATTGAAAGACAATCAAAAGAGGGATGTCTAAGAGCTCACAGTCACTCTTAAGTTCCTGTTACTTTGTTACTTAAAGCAAGACAAGACAGTAACATTTAATCACATTTGACATTTAGCTTGAGGTACAGTAAGTACACCTAAATCACATTTTTGGCCAAAACTGGCTTTGATGTTCCCACAGAAGACAGTTATTGTTGTCTTCAAAGGTTAAAACCCTGACTTACTCTGGTAGGTAAAATGACAGGAGCTCAAGGATGAAGCAGGAAAGTCTCTAGAGTGATCATCCAGATGAACCTAATTTATTCCACAAAACTATCATGACTGTAATATGTAACTTCCAAATATATCCTCTATTTGAAAAGATAACCTGGAGAAGGGAGAGGTTCCTTATTTTGCAGACACTAGTGCTACAGTGTTTTTGCAGAGTACATATTAAAATGCATTAAGACATAACTGGGGTTGTCTTCATGTTATGCCGCTGCTCTTAAGCTGTTATGTTACTAAGCCACATTGGCGTTTTTCAACTTTCCTTTGATGTTCTCTCTATTATCTTTTTATAGCATAATCACACATTTTGGTATGTTGAAGATCAAAGGGAAGCTGGAGCTTCTAAGGCTAAGCCTGGATATGGGGCCTGTAACTACCTGAATTCATTATATTTAATAATATTCTCTAAGGAATGGCAGGGGAAAGTCATACGAAATAATAAACATGAAGGTAAATAATGAAAGGCTACTGAAATAATTTTAATGACAGTTTTGTATTTTGCTTCTCTTAAGCTCATGCACTAACTGTGTCACCCTCCACTACCTGATTGATCAGGACTCATTGACATTTATGTCCAAGCTACCTGGCTGTGGCAGGTCTTCATGCTCACACTTCTTTACTTTGCCTCCTTTTTAACAACCCTCTCAAGCAAAATTATAAAACTTATTATAGATTGAGATACTCTTACCCAGATTGTTTTGAGCAATGATTAATTGAACAATGCTGTGCCTTTGATAAGCAAATTGAGGCACTTAGAGTATTCTCAAAGCAGACAGGTGCACATAAGAAGAAAACGGGTATTTAGAAAGAATCTAATTCCTTTAGGCTCCTTGGAACTCCTCTGTCAAAATACTCATCTTCTGGCAGGCTTGGTAAGATTAAAATTAGTTCTAGCTGGCATCACCAGAAAGCTCTAACAAACAGCTGGATGACAGTCAAAAGGTGTAAAATTCTCTTCTACTTTAGAAAGGACAAATAAATGTATTCTAACTTGATCCTTGTAGCTGAATGCTTATTGATGAGTGAAAGTGCAACCATATCAACTACCTAAGAACTGACTTTAAGGAAATAGCTGCTGAATTGCCAGGCCAAATGTCATTAAGGCTTTGCTTTTCACACTACTAAGTGTGGAAGTTAATCTGAATAAACTTCTCAGGTGTGCTAACTGAACAGTGCTACTGAACCTCCGTGCAGAGAAAACCAACAAGAAGAAACCTTTCTTTGGTTAGGTAAGTTCCTGGGGTGTAATTCAAGCCGTGCTAGAAGTTATTCTCTCTTGCAGCTGAAGCACAGGAACCAATTTGATGCAACTGCTTCACCTGGCTTGTTCCAGTAGGAAATAAACTAGGTCAGCATTCATCCCCTTCAGCAGCAGTTTAAGGTAACTTGTTTCATGTCACACAGAACGGGCTAGAAGCTCTTGTCCTGTCAAATCTTGCAATGTAGCAATAGGGTGAATAGGGCCGAGAGAGAGGGGTTGGCAAGACAGTTCTTCCAGGGCTTGTCAAAAAATAAAAGGTGTAGAGAAATTAGGAAACCACTGTCCTTTCTTTTTGCAAGTTCCTGGACTGCAGCACCACTGGAAATATCAGCACAGGGAGGGACAAGACATAAAGACGGGGCAGAAAAGGTTTGCTCTTGGACCCATAAGGTTATGTTAAAGGCTTCGTAACTAGCAACTGTCAGCTTGGAACAGTAATTTCTTAAATGATCCCAAATCCAATGCAAGAGAACACCTGACTAATTTGAATGTGATTTAGGACATAAACACAACAGAATTATCAATACTTTAACTTTGACTAAGAGTCCCAAAAAAAGTTTAATGTGATTTTGCCAGTCTACTTCAAATTTACATTTCTAACTAATCTGAAGTAACTTCCTAGAGCCTTTTTTCAACCAAGTTCTAACTTGGATATAACTGCCCTTTCTCCATTGACATTTCACAGATCAGGGAGATGCCTTCTGCTGATGTCTACCTCTGCGTAGCTGAAATTCTTGGAAATCATTGGAGGGAAGATTAAAACCTTCTGAAACTGGGGTTCTATTCTGTTAAACCAACTTTTCTATGCAAGCCTTGTAACCAACTACAGAGACTATACTGACTTAGCTTTTAGAAATTGCAGTTTAATAGAAGTGGCAAAAAAGTCTGTCTTCTTCATTATCCATTAAACAAGATACATACCTCACATGCATAGGTGTGCAACGTTTTCCTTGTGTCCCTACACTGCTTTCCATTACCCCAACACACTGCATACACTTGGTCATCTCCCAGCTTAATGCTTTTAAGATTCAGCATTTAAACCCATGCAGAGTAACCAGCTTAACACCCTAAGACTGAAACTCATCACTCCTAGAGTGTGCTGCTCTGGCTTTTGACAAAACCAGCAGGTGATCCTGTAGGAAGCCCCACACTCAGAGAGGTGAAGTTGTCCTGTTCTAAGTGTTCTGATGCTTAGAAAACATGAGAAATTCATCTTGAGAATTAACAGTATCTGCCTGATACTGATGAAACACATCTCAGCTCCTTCCCCCAGTTTCTCAGTTGATTGAAATCCAAACAATGGATCCACGGAGTTTATTTTTAGAGTATTGTTCAATTCACCTTAGTTCTCTTGATAGACAACAGAGAACTAGTATTGCAGCTCTGCATTAAGCATCCTCATTTTTTATCTCTATTTGTTGTACAATAATTTGTATTTATTGAAGTGAGGGTTTAAGTCCCCAAGGCAGACTGAAGTGTATTCCAGTGTAACAACAGTCCTTGTGTCTGTATTGGTGCCAAACTGCCTCAAATCCTTGACTTTCAACCCTCTCTATATATGGCAAAATCTACTTGATAAGAATGTCAGTTGATATGAAGTTAATTATCTCTAGGGGATATTCCAAACTGCCATTACAATCATCTATGCCCTAGTCCAGAGAAGATGATTTACTTTTTTTTCCCATAAAGAAATACATAAAAATCTGAAAATTTGCAAAGCTCAAGTTTGAAGGTCATAAGCTCAATATTAAAATTACTGTTCCTCCAAAAATCAGTAATCAAAACCTGACCTTCTATGAAGATTTTCAATTCTACACACTGGCTGTGGAACAAGATGGGAGATTTTATTCTCAAAGGGAAGACAACTTACACCCTTGCTCAGAGGGAGCTATGATTTTAATTTCTTTTTTTTTAAGTATTACAAACTATTAAAAGTTGCATGTGCTCTTGACAGCAAGGCCTGGCTAAGCACATGGAGGAGAAAATAATAATAAAAGTAACAGAACCCTCTTTTATACGTATGACTTTAAGGATGTGATTAAGGATGGGTAACATCCCACACTGATACATGGGAAGTGCTAATGTGATATAGAAGTAAAATCCCTGTATTTTATTAGGAGTTCTGTATCATTAGTGAAGCAGTGTGTCATGTTCTTGTACACAGGCATTACATAAAATGTGGTAAGACATTTCTGTGGTACTATGCCTAAGGCAAAAAAAAAGGTACAATAAGGCAAAGAACGGGTTGTCCTCAAAAGTAATAAAAATGCTACTAATAGAGGAATATTGCTTTGCTTGTTCTTGTGGTACAAACACTGCTCAAGCACCTCCTGAACATGCTGGAAATCAACCAAAGAAGAAAACTGAGCTTTTTTTGTTTGTTTGGGTTTTTTTGGTTTTTTTTCTGAGGGGGGTGAGGATTTCGAAGTCACTTCTGTCCTATCAGCCAAAGCAATACAATCCAATCCCAGCAGATTATTATAAATCCAAAGGGTGATATTTTCAAAACTGCCAATGGGATTTAGATGCACAGCCCTAACTTCTTTCAAAGGAGCTGTAATTCTAAGCCCAGACTTTGGAAACCAAATTACCTATACTTACATGTCTAAAGAAACAACCAAAGTTGAGGGAGGACTGTTTTGACAAATAAATGCTGAATATAAGAATAAAAAACCTACAGGGAACAAAAGATGTAATGGAGTACAGTGTCAGAAAGTACACATCTCCAGCTAGAGAGACCTACTACAGACTCATGTACAATGAAAGAAAGCAATATATAACATATTGTACATTTGGGTTTTGTTGTTTGTGGAAGAAACTCAAGCCATTCAATATTTTACTTGCATTTCATAGTATCACTGGAGGTAACTATTAAGCTCATTTTACTTGTGAGTAGGTTGAGACATAAATCCAAGGTTACAGACAAAACCTCTGATTCAGCAAAGCACTTAAGCACATGCTTAGCTGTAAACACATGTACCATCCCATAAAAGTAAAGATAATCATGTGCTTAAGTGCTTTGCTGAATCAGGGCCAAAGACAATAGCAGAGCCAGGAAGAGAAGCCAGGCATCACTAAAACAACTAGACAACTTTCACTGCAACATAAATGTTATAAAAAGGAATAGATCATAAAGATGATGGTTATGACTTTTAGAAGAGTTAAGAACAGCTGTCACAGGGTGGGGGGTAGGGACTGAGAATAAACAGGCATTTCAATATTGGTTTTCACAGCATCCTTAAGAAAGCAGAGGGTAATTTGCTTCCTATTGCATCTCATAACACTCTTTCAAACCTGCTTCCTCACTCAATGAAAAGTATAGTGCATTATCTAGCAGTTCTGCTAATTTGATTTAAGTCCGATCACCTTTTATTACTGTATCTTTGACTAATAAAAAAGAAGATTATACAAGAAAGAGCAGACAGGTAAGAGCAGGAACTAAATGCCAAGTAGGAATCTGCATCATTTTTCTCCTTGTGTTTTTTATTATGTAAAAAATAAACATTTCACTAGGCATTCATTTATGTTCAAAAGTAATCAACACAGCACTAAGGATACAGTCAGTATTTTCAGCACATTTAACACCTGTCACAGAGAATTCAACCATCAGCCATGTTGGGGATGCTCCAATTCATACCCCAGTCCATGTCAGCCTGCCCAGGCCTTTCCTGAGAATATGCATCTGTCTGATGTCTTACACAACAGAGCATTACACACCCAGATGGGCTCTGAGCAAGCACTAAAGTCTGAGAGATGAAACTTGAGGTGAAGAAAGCTCTTGAGGAAAGACCAGATTTGTTCAGACAGCCTGCTGTATCGTTTTAATAGATTTTCTGAACACATTTCAGAAACCTTAAAGAATTTTTGGGGGTTCATGTATTTGTTCTGCATTTCTTTTAGATTGGAAACTCTTAAACTATCCAATGCAATGTTTCTCCTGTATAGAAACTACTCTCTCCTTTCCATGGAGCCAAAGCATTGTTATCTAGATTCCCTGAGAGAAGCAGCAGGTATCACGGTGCTAACCACACATTTGGTTCAGATTAACTTATGTCCCTCTTGTGCAGGATCATAAAAAGTTAATTGGAATATGCAGCTCCAACAGACACCACAATGTGAGCTGGGCCAGCAAACACTCAAATCTAACCATGTGGTGTCTCTCTGTTTGGAAACAAGCTAAAACCTGTCAGATTTCATTTTGTGAAAGGAAAAAAGGCAAAGTAATTTAACCAAGATCTGGTTTCTTCTGGCATAACTTCCTCTGGGACACACCATGATGTGACACAGACCAAGGTCTCCTTTGCAGGCAGACATGGCTGCTGCTGTTTTTCTAGCTCTGACTCTGAGAGATGGCAAAAAGGAGATTAAAAAAGGTAAATCAGGGCTGCCAAAGCTGCTCATGAACATGCAGGTAGATGAGAACTGACCATGGGGACCCTTTTCCTGCCATTCACCAGGGGTCTTCCCCAGCAGCATTCACTGGTCTGGAGTCCAGAGCCCCTAGCCAGGAGTGCTGTAAAGTAATTCAAGTTTGGAACTGGCTTCTTCAGTCAGCAGAATCAATAAAGCAACTATCTGGGTTTAGAGGATGTCTCATGGCCCCATTTATGTAGTAACTTCCTTCTCAGTGTCCTAATGAACGGCTTCCTACGCTTCAAAATTATTTATAATTAGTTTTGATTACAGAATAAATTAATAATTAACCTCCCATCAGTGACAATACAATTCACAGTGCTCAGTAATACCACAGTTCAGTACTCAGAGCTTAAGCATGGCTCAATAAATCCATCCGCCCACCCTCTTGCAGCTACGCCTCTTCTCACTAATCCCACCACTAACATGAGGCTTTCGGAAGTCAGACTGAGAACCTGAGGAAGAACCACCCTATTATACACACACATCCCACACTGGTGGGTGACCACCACCCCAGAGAGCCTTCTGGGAGTAAATCACCATTCCAGCAGTGACACAGCATCACAGATCAGGAAGAAACACACTTCTGGAAGACCCCTTCCACAGCTTTTCGCACAGGGAGAGATTTAATGAGTTTTGTACTCAGACCTTCTTAAATCAAAGTGTAGGGTTTGGGTATGGGCTGTTTTGGTTTTTTTAAAATGGGACTGAAAAATCTATTTCCCATGCCCTGTTGTTCCATAGCTCCTTACGCACGCTGAGTTAAGTCACGTCACATATCTCTGCCCCCATGGCACCCCTGTGCAGGTACAAAAGCAACGTGCCCTTTCCCTTGCTGTGTCTGAGAGACTGCAAAGCTCTTCAGAGGAACATCCTGCTCTAGCTGAGGAGATACACAGCACCTCACACAATAAAGCAGTCAGCATTTGTAGTGCTACTGAAATATAAATAGGCTTTTCTAAACATAATTCAGCAAAAGGCATTTCAGTGATCTTGGAAGCAGGAAGAAGAAACAGTAAATAGGAAACATCCTGAAGGAAAAAGAACTGATGAAACAAAATAGATGGCTGTTCAACATTGCTCTATAGTCTGGGTACTGAATATTTGGGAAGGCTTCTTCCTTCAGACATGTTAGCAAAGGTAATGAATAAAGCAAGCATCACTAAGAGGTTTAGCTACACACTCTGTGTACAACGAGATGTTGATTTGCCCAGAAGGAAAGATGTGTTTTATAAAATTAGCCAGTGTGTTTTTATAATAACTTCCAAAGGCACTTCCTCAAACTCTACTGTTATCTCTGAACACACAAGGGTAAATAACAATATCTATTATGTCAATGCTTCATTCAACACATAAAAATAACTTTTTCTCCCTTCCCAAGAGAAGGCATCGTGGTAGAAATTGAAAAGGCCATTAGCAGCCATGACTACAGCAACAGTGTGAATAATCTAATAACATCAGGTAAGCAGTTCAGAAAGGCAGCTCATTAGACAGCCCTACCCTGATATTCTTCTTAAGTCACAGTACCATCCACTTCTTAAGTAGAGGATGGTACACGCTCATTTCGCTTTTATTGAGTCAAAAATAAGACAGTAATTGGATTGAGGCTTTCAGGGGAGAGGGGAGGGAAAAAGGATCTTCTTAGACTCCCTAATGCCAATCTTCATGACCTGTCTGATCTCTCAGTAAATGCCACATATAGGTTAATCCTCACAAATCCTCAGTACGACCTTGTCAAATCAAACTGTTCATCAGTTTGTTCAGAGGCTACCAGGTAAGAATAAACAAATGAACTCATGCTGCATGTCTCCCAGCTGTCATTCAGCAGTGCTTGTAGACAAGGTCTTTTTAGTGGGCGCCCTGCTGCAAAAAAACTCATCAGAAAATGTGAAGAATGAACAGATCTACCTGCTTAACTAACACACCTGTAAGCATACTGCATGTGAAAGACACAGATACTGTTATACTTTTTACTGTGTACCCAAAGCATTCTGTTTCCTCCTTGATTTTCCTAATTTTAATATTTAAAATTTATTTTTGGAAACATATACACACCCATACTAAAAAAAGATTGTGACATAATGCCGGGGAAGTATGTTACAAGAAATTGCCTCAGACACAAATTGCTCCTTTTACATACAAAGCAAGCAAAATGCAGCAACATCACAACTGCCTCCCATGCACCCACTGCTCAGCTGCTGAGCCTTCTTTTGGGGCATGACAGGTCACTTACCCCTTTAACCTCAAGGCTATCAGAAGAGGTCCTAATGTGTGATAATACCTTTGCTGCTGTCTGTGCTAGGATTGATGCCATTCATTTATTCCATGTTGGCCTGCAGCCATCCAACAGATGGCAATGACTTTTAGATGAAGCAGGGTAATTTTGAACTAGTGACCCAAAAGGTGAAAGGTTTTGTAGCCCACTGCTTGCCCTCTGGCCCTAACATCTGTGAACTTGCCCTTTTCAAATACACTCCGAATAGTGCTTCAGGCACTGAAAAATACACATACAGTGTTATCCCTTGGTTTAGTTTTTTCCCACTTCTCATAACCTTCAAAATAAAGTACTGTTATGCCCCATTCCAACTACTCACCTAACTATATCTTGCCATTATGTCAACACCCAGAGCACAATTTTGAATGTCTGCTTGTCATCTTGTCTCTTGAGAACCTTTGCAATTTCTGCCATGTTACCTCTTCATGAACTGAGAAAAGTCTAGTAAAAATCTATTCTCCTTCCCTCATGTCTTAGGAGACACTTTACTGCACTGCATAAATCACTGCAGTTGACAGTTCGGGTTCTCTTCTATAGCCTTGTTTCATCTATATATGATTGACCCAAAAGTGTTATTGTTTCTACAACTTCATCCTTGTTCAGATAGTGACTACAATTTAACATACATTTTGAAGGTTAAAACTTGTGGATCTAACTACAGTGCAATGTACCTGAAGAACCCCAAAGCCTCTATGTACACATTTTTCCCCCCATTTATGATACCCCACTTTATCCCTGAAAAAGCACACATCTTCCTGCATGGCCTATCTTCTATGTTACTCTCTGTGTTTTGGGTTTGGTTTTTTCACTCCTTTTCTTCTATTGCAGGATATGTCAGATTTCAAAGGTCTTTTCTTTCTTTCATGTACTTCATCCTCTAGACCATGTATCACAGCAGTTGGTCCTGAGGCCAAAAAGCAAAAGAAGTAGGGCTCTTTTCTGAACCACTGAGATCTCTCTCAGGAGTCAGATGAAGATCCACTCTTTCAGGAGCAGAACAAAGACAAGCAACCCTTCTGGTCCTAAGAAACTGTCAATTGAATTTCTAAATTATGTAAGGTTTTGATGATCCTTCTCAAAAAGGAGTTCACCAGAGAGACACGGCATAAATTGAACTATTACAGTAACAGGACTTGAGTGCTTTCATTGCAGTCAAGGTAAAACTCTGAATGTGCAAAGAGAATGATAGCAAAGGAGGAATAGTAAAAAGAAAAACAAAGAAAAAAACAAACAACCACCAAAAAAGCCAACAAACCGCCAAAACAAACTCCAACAAATTAAAAATATTTGTCATTGTGTTTTGTGAAGCAGTAAAACAGACACATGGAAAAGGCTGCAGTTTCTGCACAACTATCCCATCCGTAGACATTTCCAACTCCATCATTAATCAATGCTTCTCTCCTCCACAGAACTCATAACAAACCCCAGCCACTAAATCCCAGTGTAAATCCTGCCATCGGTCTGAGTGTGAAACAGACAGTTGACTTTAGGATTCTTCTTTATGTTCAGATCCATGAATAAATCACACACCATCAAGTTTATCATTTTTTCTCCTCAGAGAAATATGAAATATTACAGATAGTCTTCAGTACATCAGTTTCTTCACACTCCATTACCAAGCAAGGTCTATTTTTCATATAATTTACCAAACCACTGGCCTAATTTCTCTTACTTCTTTTGGAGCAGTGAACATACAGAGCATGTTCTCCTGTTACATGTCACATAACCAACCTTTCTGTCTTTCATTCTAGGGTTACACAAATTGTTGGAGCTGGCTAGCAGGTCTCAGTGGTCCAGATCTTAGGTCTCTTTTCAGAGATGCTATGAAAAAAAGCTATCAGAAATAAAACCTACCATCAGAGAAACTTAAGATATTTCAGGGTGGATGCTAGAAAAAGATGCATTCGAAAACACTAACCAGCTCTAAAGAGTTAAGCAGGTTTTGTGCTGTGTACCTGTGTGTAAGACAGGAACGGTTACTAGGGGGTTTCTGAAATGGTGCTGTGCCCTCAGCATCTTATTCCACAAAGAAACAGATTTCTCACACATACCCTGCAAAAAACCCCCACCCAAATCCAACAAAAAATACCTCCAGATCAGAAAGCACTCTCAAATCCCCCCAGAATTTCTCTCTCAGTTTCAAAAAAACACCTCTGATAGTTGGGTGCCTCAACAGACAGATTGAGGGTACCACGGGAACGTACCATGGCTCTTTGAGACAGTCACTCCAATGCTCAGTGAAAGTCAGGGCAGCAGAACAAGGCACTTCCCACCGCCCTGCTGGAACTGCTCTGAGGAGTTCAGTTTCCAAGGCCACCAGTTTGGTAACTTCACCAAGGCCATAAGAGCAGCTATTCTAAAAAAATGGCAGTGGAAGTTACAGAGAAGGTGGCACGGTTGTTCCTTACAACAAAATCCTCCTATTGAACGCTTTCTGCCAAAGGTGCATATGGTGTCCCTTGCTCAGAACGGGACAGAAAGAAACAGGTGGGATGACAGCCAAAACAAAAGGAGTCAAGAAACACAGGTCTCCTCTTTTCCCCCTGCAAGTCTGTAAGTGGAATAAACTACAAAAATCTGCAGTATGTTAAAATTCCTCAACTTTTTTTTTTTTCCCCCCCTAAAAAAAGATTTCAATTTCCCTGGAGGAGCAAGTAGGAGAGAGGCTGATGAGCTTTCACACTGAACCGTTGCAAGACCCACTACAATTCCTTCCCCACCAACTGCAGGTTGAAAGGTGAGAGCCCATACCTGGGCAAGGGGAAGTCGAGTGTTCCAGTATCTGCATGCTGACTGCAAGAAAGTCTTTCGAAGATCTGCAGATGGAGGAAACCCTCTAAAGTTATTGCTGCAAGAAGAAATGCTACTAGTGAAAACAAAATCTTTAAGAGGATTGCTGTGCATGGATGCTGAAAAAACAAATACACACACAAAAAAAGTAAATACAAAGCCCCAAAACCTCAGAATTATCTTCTTCTTAAAGCCAACGTGAGGCCGGTAAATTATAATGGCAAACTGGGAATGACCTCTGGTGCCTCTCTTACATAGGCCAGAAAAATCAAGTTGGCAGCTGCCAGCTCCTTGAGGGACTGGAGTGCTCTTTTGGTCAAGTCTTGCCTCAGCTACAAAAGAAAAGAACCACTGTTTTTCTTCTCAGTCTTTCTACTACTTACGAACTGCAAATCATCTGTTTCTTTCCTTCTCCATTCAGACTGATGTCCAAGGGCAGTTTCACAGTTGGATCCTAGTGGCTTTAAAACTGCCACCCAGTCATGCATGCTCAAAACAGCAGAAAAAGCATTGGCTGCTTCTAACCTCTAAATGTGAGCAGTCACACTGGATCTGGAACCAAGGGGCCCTCTGGCTCCTCTGTGGGTTTAATCTGCTTCAGGTGGTATGCCCAAGCAGCAGAGCACCACAGCAAAATAAAATACATGAGGGCAGTGCCCTGCATTAAAACATCACTGGCGCAACCATCGCTCAGGGTCAGGTTGTAGCAACCTGAGTTACATTCGTAAGATGTTTTCACTCATAATTTCCAATTCCCCTGAACTGATGACTCTCAAAATTGTTTAGTAGCATGTCTTGTGTTCATTCTTTGCACAGGCACAACCAGACTACAACATAAAACATTTATTACAGAGTCAAACGTGTATTCAAAACATTAGCTCCGGCAAAAGAAACAACCAGACACAAGAGCTTTCTGTTTCATTCCCAACAGTAAACTTAGTAAGAAGAGAATGACTTTATCAACAAGCAGTAAAAACCTTAGTTTCCCATGTCTGAAAGAGATTTCATTAAATGCTTCCCTTCACTAGGTGCAGATCATTATATTTCTCATAGACTGTAAGTAATGTGAGCCTGTGTCTGTACAACGAGGCCTGAGCCCTGAGTGACAGCTCTAGGAATTACAATAAATACTGCAGGAACACAAGCAATGCTTTCACAGGAGTCCAACGGCAAATGGAGTGCTTTCTTTCAGGGAAAAAAAAAAAAAAAGAAAACAACAAAAACCCCACAACATAAAACCAAACCTGGAAAAGCTCCGTTTAATGCTGTTTCTCAGAAAATAATTTTAAGAAAAACACTCATCTAGCAAAGACACTTCCCATTTAGCACCACTGCAGTGTTCAGTCTGTGCTGCAGCTCTGGCCAGACCTGAGGGCCTGCTCCCTGCTGCCAGCCATGGCTCTGTCTGCACGCAGCCCCTAAGGCTTCTCACCTTCAGCCACTCATTGGCCAGCATGGAGGCAAGAATGGGAGGTCCCTGGGTCAACCCCCAGGCCTGGGCATCCCCCACCTGCCAGCCCAACCCATTCCTCTCACGACTAATGCATCTAATTCACACATCTGCCAAGTCCCTCCTCACACTGCTGATGGGAAGCTGCTGGAGATTTCTCAGAGGGCCTGGCTGTATTATTCATGCACTGACGGGCTCCTTGGCAATGATAAAGGCCACAGTGATGGTGAAAAAAGTTAATTCACAGCCTAAGAAGGATTAATCTTGCTACTGTAAAATGTCTTGGCTACAGTGAGAGTTAGCCCCTCATGGGACTGATGTAAGCCAGAATTAGAGCAAGTACATGCAGAAAATTATGCTTTTCTTGCAAAGACAGAAGAGGACAAATAACTCCAAGGCAGTCTGTGAACTACATGCTTTGCTACATTTTTTACTTAGAGATCAGTGATACCCTGAAAGGTGTGAGGGTCATACTTGACTCTTCCTGCTCCATTTCCTTCCACACTCAAAACTGCTCAGAGCAATAACCACAGTCCTGATTCAGGCAGCAAAATTGCACCATTCAGAGAGGCAAGATTCAGTCTTTTCCAATCCATCTGTATTTCTCGTTCACAGATGAAATTAGTCACTAATAGACATGATCACTTTATGCTACACCTACAACGTGGCTATCCCACAATAGCTCCTTCTGGACTCAAAAGCTGCAGTCACACCCAGTAGATCAGGGAGTATCACCAGCACTGGACTACATCTCAAACACATTCTACCACTATTTGGACCAAGAGACCCTGTTATAGGTCACACTCATGTAGCACACAGGAGGGCCTACATGCTCAACCGCTTGCACTCCATTTCCAAAAAAGGTATGTAAACCAGCAAAAAGCAACTTGCAAACTTCTGTTCCATTCCTAATTATTTCACAGTCCTGGCCCTTAATAAGGCAGTGTGTCCTTTAGAAATAAATATGGATACTACAGGTATAAGGCAGCACTGGCTGGGAAAGGACTGTCAGGACAGTGGCATAAGGAGGCTGAAGTCAGTAGAGCTCTATAGGCTCCCAGAACTAGATCAACAGAATAAAATGCAGATATACTACTACAGCTATGATACTTTAATACTTTAGCTTAATTTTTTCCTTCCTTATGGCATGTGTAAATACCACCTCTGAATAAACATTCGTAAAAGTTGTCTGCATGAAAGAAAAGCCATATCCCTTTCTTTGATGCAAGCCAGCACCACTAAGACTCCACAAACACCCACATTTCAGGAAAGCAAATGGAAAATAGTTCCATACTGCAATACTGTGAGTGATCCACTCAGAGGCTCTTAATGCTACTGCTCTGATTGCCCTTATACACTAGTAGAGGCAAAGGAACGCAATTGGATTGTGCATTTGTAAGAGGAAATTATATTCCCCTCTATCTTCCTTAAGCATTTGCAGTTTTTCAGAAAATGCCATCAACGGTATAAATCTCCTGGGCCTAATATAATGGACAAAGTCAGAGTAATCAATTCTTATTTATTAATCAGCCTCTGTCATGATGTTCCATAATCATTATACTCCAGTTTAGACACAATAATAATGAAGCTAACAGAACTAATGCAATTTACAGTGAGTAAGATGTTGGCAGGCAATGGCAATAACATTTCTTGATAATAATACAGTAAGGCAAATAGGTCTTGGACATAAGATACTAAAATGGACAAAAACACACTAGGGAAAGGAGGTTTTAGATGTACATATTATCAAGTTGTTGTTTTTTTTTAATATGAAGATAATAACAATAGAGCACCAATCTGCATCATCAGAAATGAAGGGTTTAGGGCTATAGAAAACACTTTTACTCCCAACAAGGCACAATAACAGCATTGGAACATCTTCACAGAATCTAAATGCACAGTGAGGTTAGAAGAGTCGGAAGGAAAAATGAACATTTCTCTTGGAAGAAAATACATTAATTACAAAGTAGTCTGCCTGGGATTGTGCCAAGGAAAGCCTGCAAATCCTGTCTATTTGTACACAGTAAAAACAAAAGCTACCCCCTAAAACTCTTTGCTATTTGTTTCTCTTTCCCTGTGCAAATAGAGCTTAAAAACTGGGTAAGGGAGAAAAGCACAAAGCAAGGAATGGTACTTAGATCCTTGGAAGCAAAGTCTACTGCAAACGACACATTGCTGGGGGTGCTTTTAGTTCTCAAAAACATCCTTGTTCCAATGATCAGAGGAATTTCTGGGTGAGAGGGATCACTGCACCACAGAAGAGGCAGTTCAAAGGGACAGCAAGCCACACAGAATAATTCTGTGGCAATATGATCCCTTGAAATGCTCAGAGAAGCACAGACCTGTACCTTAAAAATCTCAACTACTAAAAAAGACACGGTTGAAAAAAAAGGAAAAGAAAGAAAAAAAACCTTGTTTATAATAAAGACTACATTCTGTAGCAATTTCCTAGATTCCTGGGGTTAGAAATCTAGATTGCCAATGGATAAGTGAGCCTTAAAATCACATCCCTGCTGACAAAAATTCATTTCTTATAACCGTCTCCATTTACCGGAATGTTGAATCTTTCCCATGGGGAAGGAACAAATGAAAATGTTATTTCTCTGCTCATGAACTCATACCTTTCTGTCTGCTTTTCACTGTTGGCAATTTCATTCTCTTCCAAATTTGACTAAAGCCCGTGACCTGGGGGAAATAATGTCTATATAATAATCTTCTGAAACTCTAATTCTGAGTCATGTTTTTTTGGATGTTGCCTCGCACTTTATGAAAATTGCACTGAGCTATGAAATATAAGTTATGTGATGTCTCTGCCTTAACATAATCATTTTGTCTGGTGAACATGTTGCAAATAATAATAATAATAATAATAAAAAGGGAGTCTCCTTTGAAAGCAAGGAAAATAAAATAAAATTAGAAAAAAAAAATCCATGCCTAATGGCAAAAAAGATGATGTAGCACCCTGTTCCACAGGTTTACTTTCACTGCCCCATGGAACCAATTATTCACAACTGGCAGGAAATTAATGGTGTGAGAGAGACAAGCAGAAACTTCATGGCACTGTGGCTGAGCAGCTTAATAGCCCTAAAGCTCCCTCGACTGTGTGCTTCAGGGGACCTTACTAAATGCTGGCACAAAGTGTCACGTCAGCACTTTGCTCCCAGTGTCTTGGCCTGGCTGCCATCCTACATCTGCATATGGGGAGAAATCAGAAACAAGTTCATAAAACACCAAATGCCTGGAAAGCACAATTATTGGCTGGGGCCTCTTGAGCAGCTTGCTGAGCAAACTCAGGAGTGGGGATGTTTGCAGTTGATCAACTCTTCCCCCAAAAGAAAAAATAACCAGAGTATCTGTTTATTGGATCCACAGCTACACACGGCTGCATCCCTTCCTGCCTCTATAAATCTATACAAACAAAGCTGTACATTACCAGATGTTTATTTTACCTTTTTATCCACACTGACCCATAAAACTTAAAATACAGTAGATCAAATGGTGAAAATCATTAAAAACTTGCTCTAAACAAAACTGGTACTGCCATATGTTTTGAGCCTCCCTCCATGGGAAGCTCCACAGGTGTAAATCTAGAATAACCCCATTTAGATCAACAGTTATTCCACATTTTCACGTAGAGACACAGCATATAGGGTGTTGGAATTTGTTCTCTGATGTTTCCAGGATCAATTTTATATATATGTATGTTTTTTAAAAATACATCCAACTGAGAAAAGCAAAACAAGTGAGGGATGTTTTATTGGTTGCAGAAGACAAGCCTGGCAAAGACAAGATGAGAATTTTTCAACTGATATACTTGAACATTAGATTTGCAGTGAATTGAAGCACACAGCAATGCATGTTTGCTGCCAGGCAAATACCCTGTAAGTAAGATTTTTATAGTGCATCCTAAATCTGCAAATTGGTGGCTATAAAGTGCATCTTGAAAGCAAAAAACTGTGGGAACTGACAGCCCAGACTTCAGACAGCAATCAACATATTCCAGTGTCATGTGAAAATTATTTTGTCACTCTGACACCATTTGAAAAAAAAAAAAAGCTCTTTCAGAAGTACATCCTACACAAACTCAGACTGTGATCTTAGATGAGGCAGAATTCTGGATTCCCAGGACCTTTCAAGCATTACAAGTTACTTCATTTTTCTGTGGCTATCTTGTAATCAATTAAAGCACTTAACGTACCTGCAACTTCTGTTAGTAGCCTAGGACTATCAGCATGGAAAGTTGTGTGAGTGTTTGTGCGGGTCCCAACGAGGGAAAGAAGCAGCATGACAGAGTGGGTGTCTCTTGGGACATAAAAGCAATGAAAGGTGATGATGGAATAGTTACTGAAGGAGGACCCTCATCCTTGCTCTACTGCATGACAGCACTGAGTTCAAATGCAGGTCCTGGACTAGAAGAGCAGGTCACCAGACTCCTGCAGAGTTCCAAATAGCAATCAGTCTGATTCCTGCCAAGCAAAGCTTGCAGAAGAGTCTCCTTCACACACAGGACATGGCGAGTCCTGGCAGCACCTGCAGTGCTCAGGCAGAAGGTGACACTGCACTGGGGCTCTCCAGGCAGATCAATCCACTTCACCACCTAATCCTCCTGCAGCTGAAGACACACAAACAACCCCACCGATTTAGGCACCCCTGGGGACAACATATCTGAGCTAAAGCTTGTTACACTAATGAATGGTTCACTATTGACTTCTGCAGTTTTCAATCAGGCCTAGCATGAATAAGTTCCTGGGTTTTACACTAATCATCTTCTCCACTCACCTTCTACACACAAGACATTTAATTGTGGATTTTTTCCTAAAACACATTTAGATCCTTGGATAAAATCCATTTGAGAAGTACACACTCTTAGTTACTTGTTGTTATTAGTGGGTTTGTAATGTATTTTTCAAAAAAACCTCTACAACTTCTTTACATGGCAATGGTAAAAGGCTAATTTTAAATAATCAAGAAAGAAATAATTTCCATTAGATATAGTAGTCAATAGCATCCAAAACATGCTTGCAATTACTTGCTGTACTTTACAATGAAATCCTTGTAGTATAATAACCACAAGATGATGAAACACATTTTGTCTCCATTTCACAACTGACCCCAATTTTGCCAAAGACATCTGAACACATTTAACATACTAAAAATCTTCCATTAGAATAATGAAAATACACATTATTGAATTCTTTATTTGCTTTATAGTGCTACAAATAGCAAATTCAATCTTTCTTACTTTTCGTGGAGACTATACCTGCATAATTGTTCACGTTTCTCAGAGGCTGAAATAAGCTACAAAATGAAGAAAGAGTAAGATGTTGATCCCACAATCCATTATGCAGCATTTAAGTGATTTTATTTGCTGTATGTGTACAGTAAAAGGATTGTGTATAACCTACCAATCTAGAGAAGTTATACAACTATCCTCCACAACCTATGCTAAAACAAATAAACTGCAGTGTACTGTGCATAGCTAACAATAGGTGCTGGAGTGCTCCCTTGTAAAGCAGCAACTGCCAGAGTTTATGGCCATGGCGTGAAATTCAGCTTTGCTTCGAGGTGCAAACATGTTGCTTAAAAATCACTATGTGATCCACCTAGTATGGAAACACATAGCCAGCCTTTTTGCTGTTCCCTTTTGCTTTTTCCCTGTTTAAGAGGGAAAATTCAGCCACAGAAAATTCAAGTCAATCTGCTTTTCCCTGTTGAGTGCTGATGACACCTACTTTGCGTTCAGTCTCATGTCTGTCTTTGCTTTGCATACAAGAGTTTGCTTTAGTGTAGACCTTGGGAGACATTTTCATTTCTTTTCTCATCCATAGATCTCAAATCACTGCAACTGAAGCCCCAAGATAGATATGCCCAAGGCAACACTGAGAACTGATTTATGTCAGAGAAAAAACATCCACTCCTTCAGGCTTCTGGTTGAAGACAGTAAAGATGGGGCCTTCAGACTACTGGATATAATAAAAATTTCCGCCTCTTTTTTTAAGCCAGTGGTTCAGTATTTTCTTTTCATTAGCTTTAAACGTCACTGCAGTGCTAGAATCATGAGTCATACTTGCAGAATCCCTCATGTTGTGTTTGGCTTCTGCTTCAGTGGCTTGTACTCAAACACCAGCAGAAATCAGTAAAATAGCCAGCCATCACCCCACTCTTCTCTAGACGCAACACTTCAGGTGTAGTCACATTTTCTTATTCAAAAGTAAGAATCCAATCATGAAGCACACCTTTCATATATATAATCCTCTAAGACATTTACATGTTATGTATTAAGTCTGGATGGCAATGAAATTTGGATCGTTAATGTAAACTCCTCTCAACAAAAACTGTGTCCCTGTCTCTCTGCCTCCCCATCACAATTTCAGAATCTCAAACAATGGCTCACATTACTCTCTGAATATAAGGAATTTTATCTCAGACAATTTTCAAGTCTGTTCTCAAACAAAGCTTAGATTTTGAAAATTACAACCCAAACCACCAGGAAACACACTCAGCACTCTGATTGCAAACCCAGGATCTTTCTGCTATGCTTTGCTGAAAGATGAGTATGAACTGGCAATGAAATTCACAACCCAAAGAGGAAGTCAGAGTTTCCAAAAGTCCAGATAACCATTCTGTAAATTACTAGCCCAGGTCTGGAAAAATGCTGCAGTGTAACCAGGAAGGAGTGACGATAAAAGATGTTCTGGATCCAAGGCACCTCCATACCAGCCAAACTTCCCCTTGATCAGCTGATGGGTCAATCTAACTGGCATATACACCAACAATGCAAAAGGACCCATAAGGCCTATAGAGATCAGCAGTGTGCACAGAAGCGTTGACATGAGCCATGTCTCTCCCCTCTTGTGACAGCTGGAGGCACAGCATGCTTTATACAGCAGTAATTCAGTGTACTTGTAGGGCAAGATGTTCTAGATGCTGCCCTGCTTTAGATTGATTTTTTTTCTGCACAGAGCAATAGAAGAGATGGAAAGCACAAAAATGTACTGCTCATGACTTATAGTCTCTCCTAAGAATAGTAGATTTCACTGTTGTTTATCTATACTGCATGACTTTGACCTTGTACAGTGACATGGCACCAGCAACAGGGAGGCACTGAAAAATAGGAACTTCCTCACAGAGTCTAATGTTTTATTGTTATCACAGACAAAAAATGCATAATTGTAAACATCTAAATTAAGACCTTGGAAGGCAGATTGCCTTCATTTGTATTTATGCATGTTTTGAACCTAACTGATCTCTAATGCAACCATTCATCTTTCTTTTAAAAGAAAAAAGTGTTATGCACGTAAAGGCTCTGGAAGACCTATTCAAACTTACAAACTCTGGTTTTCTGGCTTTCATCAGAGTGCCAAATTTACCACCATCTACTTCATCGGAAGGAAGCTGAGTTGCAACAGTGATACATTTGGAGAAGATCCTCTCAAGGCAAAAACCTGTTCCATAAAACAGAATCTGAGCTGCTACTGAAATGCTGGCTGCATTTCTGAAACCATTCAAGTTAAATGGATTGATTAAAGAATAATTTCCACAAATGAAATTCAAGTCAGAATAGTTCTGTAGCAGTCACTTTGAGTGATGAAGGATGTATTCTCTGTTCCATTACACTATTTTTACTCCAGTGCAGTTCTATCTATTTCATTGTTTACCAATTCCAGTTCAAGGGAAGTGATCAAAATTAGAGTCAATTGAGTCTGATATAAAGAAGTTCTCAGATTTCTGCACTCCATTAACATCAATTTCTGCACTCCATTATAACACCAGTTTTATTCTGGTGTAACTGTATTGATTTCAAAGGAGTCAAGCCACCCCAATGTCAGTGTTAGCGAAATGGAAAATCAGGCCCTATTTTTTTTTTTTTCCTGGAAAACATTGCTTACCTCAGACAATTAATGTGAAAGTGACATAGCAAGAAATGCACAAATACACTTGCAAAATGTAATAGCTGAGCAATCTAGCAGATAGGAACTGTATTTAGATTCTGAACCAAAGACTACTGAAGTCAGTGACTTTTACATCAGATCCTTTACTCTCTCTTTAACCAAAGTTAATATACCCAGAAACAAGGATGCTGCAAGTTGCCAACTGCAGCATTGCCCTGCAGTGCAAAATGGATTGACTGTTGAACTCTAGTTGCTGAAAATAACTGAATTGAGAAAGACACATCAGCTATTTCCACTGTTGTCCATTTTACACTAAGGTAGTAGTTCCCACATAAATTTGATTCCAAGATGAGGAACTCCATAGTACAACAAGCTAGGACAGTATGCAAAATTTGATGTAAGCATGTGCACGGACACACATTTGTGCAGACACATAAATATCAACTGCATGTATCACAGAAGATGATCTGGTCTATTAACTTCAAGTCACTGAGAACTGTATGTACTGAAATCAAACAAAGAATGTGCATTGACTTCAATATGCTTCAAATCAGGCCTAAAATAAAGAGACTGGTAGGACTGAAGTACAGTAACCTCTTAAATATTTCAAATACTAGACTTTAACAGAATGAGAATGTGCTATAGTAGGGCTATTCCCAGAAAACACACACCAGCCCGGATGCACATGGCTGTGAACAAACAGCTGATGCTCTCTGCATTCATTCTGAAGTAACTGCTTACATAAAAAAATTGTCTGTGACATAAATAATCTAATCCAGCAGGGTCAATTCCCAAAAGCATGAGCTTTTGTATTAATGATGCCTCATATTTTAAAATAAAATCAAGTATGATTAATCTTCTTCTATAACTGTAGCAAGTGGAAGGAAAATCACTGGTAGGAAGTGTTAGTGGTTGTCAAAAAACAATCAACTGCAGTTTCCGCATTCAACAAAAATGGGTGGATGACACTAGTGGAAAGATGAAATGGAAAACTAAGCAGAAGAAGATTTCCATTGTTAATGGAAATACATACGAAAATATCATTTCAACTGTGTTGCTAAGTATGCAGTACTGATGTTGCTGAACCAAAACACATGGTATTGAAATGCTTCACAGAAAAAAACAATAACCAACCTTGAAATGAGTTTGATGGTTTACTTCAAGCTCTAGTTCTACCAAATCTTGGAAAAAACTAATAATCTAAGAGACTACTCTGATTCCATCCATTCCCCTACTGTCTAATATTCTATATACTATCAGTAGAGCACAGGTTCTTTAGTTTTCATTAGGGAGTACAGGGCTCCTATAATTAAAATAAATGCATATCCTTCACCACGGTTCTCAATCAAACACCACCACAGAATCTAACAGTGTTTTGTTTCTGAGGTCAAACGATGTTTTTTAGAGAGCCTGACTATGCAAAAGCTTTACTTATGCCCCTAGTGTAACACATATTGTGTGATCCTACTGAAGTGAACAATCCTGCTTCAGACGTTGTGCAGGGCTGATGCCCTATCCACCTGCTTGCTGTTGTTCTGGCTGTATTTTAAGCAACCTCTCACACGCACATGACCCTCGGAAAGAATGCAAGGTAGAATGTCTGGCTGACCAATATCCCAAAGTCATTGTCTGTAGCTGGTTAGGAAAAGAAACAGGCCATGACCACACACAGCTGCAATAATGGAGCCAAGCTGGACTAAAATGTTCAGGTGATTGTGATTAAGTAACTGCCAACTCTCTTCAGCCTG
Organism: Hemiprocne comata; assembly: GCA_020745705.1. NCBI lineage: Eukaryota > Metazoa > Chordata > Aves > Apodiformes > Apodidae > Hemiprocne > Hemiprocne comata. The sequence continues at coordinate 9,972,581 of CM036605.1, read as the reverse complement.
TTCAACACAAAATGAAATTTCTCTGTCTGATGGGTTGACCAGCTTAAACTCACAACCAGACAGGAATACAAACCAGTTTAAGTAACAGAGATTAACTAACTAAGTCCATGAGTTCCCAGGTTTGCACATGGAAATACAGGTCTCCCAAGACTGTATAAATAGCAAAAAAAAAAAAAAAAAAAAGCATTTTACTTTTCCAGTAGAAAAAAGTTTTAAATCAAAGTAAGTGCTTAATTCACATGGAAATGTTAAGTCCACAGGATTAGATTCAGCAGTATTCTACCAGGAATGCAAAAGTTGTGTTTCAGTATTGATTAATGCCAGCAAGGCTTGAATTTGCATATAATTTACAATCACTTCCTTCAACAAATGTCTTCATTTAGTATTATTATGAGTTTGGCATGACAAGATTATTACAAATCACTCTCTATCAGGAAGAATCAGTAAAAAACGCACCATTTTTTTGGAAATACTGCAACAGATTGGATGAGAAGGTATAAACGTGGTTTATGTAGAGAGTACTGTACATTACTCAAGTGCACTAGTGTCACATGCAGATTAGGAAAATTATGAGTTCTGTTCTGATAGTGTTCACAATACGCTGTACCCAAACACACAGAAGATGTAGTCCCACCTCTCAAGGAGATTACAGTCTAAATTGATTGTCTTGTACTGGGCAAGAGATAAAGCCAGGCGAGCACTGGATGGCTCTGAAGGGAGGGCAGCACACAAGCCAGCCAGCTTTGCAAACTGCAGCAAGCTTCACAAGCCAGGCTATCAAAAAAGGGACTAAGAGCTCTGATTTGCATGCAGTGACAGATTAAAATCAGATAGCCAAAGTAGTTACCACCCCCTACACCATCCACTCCATTCCCCTGATGGCAGTTGTCATCTCGCCACGGCAGAGACAACTGCATGGCTCATGAAGCAGCTTCTGAAGTGCTCAAGTTCTCAGCTTGGAGTATTATGTCTCCAATTTGAGTTTAACTTAATATGCTTTAGAAGCCATTCATTCATCTGCCTTGCAGAGGAGATAATCTCCATCACAAGGGCAGGACAGACAGCTTGAGGGCCATAACCTCTTCAGCTGTTTTTCGCCTTTAATTTGCCACAGCTTGCAAGTCAGGGACCTGAGGCAGGACCTAAGTCATATGGCTGGATTTCAACAAAGCACTTAGGACCAATGAAATCTGTGGAACAACCGGTGATTAAAGTCAAGCAGGTGCCTAAACATTTAGCCGGATTGAGATCATTTAACCTAGACTAAGACACTGGACTTATTTTACAGCCTGGCTGAAATTCATCCACTGAATGAATACAGTGGTGCCTGTACAAGCCTCTATCTTCATTATTAACATTTATTGAGTAATTTCAGAATACCATATAAAGGTGTTATTTTGAATGAAAAGCTTTAACAAAAAATATTGCAAAGAACAGACATTTCCACTAAACAGGCCGGGACTGTAAATGCAACATAAATCAGAAGAGAATGTAGAAGTCTTCCAGCCTTTATCACCCACACTAAATTTGCAAACTGCAGATCATGGCAGATACTGAAACTTTTTCTCATTTTGAAAGAAGTCCATTCAAGTACCACATGCTGTGAAATACTATCTTAACAGAGTTGTTTTGATAAAAACAAATGGCCAATCCTAAAGATTAATGCTTCACATGATGTATTCAGGTTATTAATCCCACCTTCTTCTTTCCACTGGCCTCGGTAGCGAATGTTTTCTGGAAAACTGCATGGAGCCAGATGGTTAACTATTGGAAATCTATACTAAAAAGATTAATGTTACCCCATGACAGGGATCAGTCATTTGTAGAGATTTTCTAATACAAATGGTGACATTTGTTTATTCAGACTGGCTGGATGAGCCATACTCTGAGGAGAGCCTAATTAGTTCTCAAAGATTTTCAAAACATTGGGGCCCAGCTGCTGAGCTGCAGTTCAGCATTCAAAGGAAAATCACATGTGCAAACAGATACACAAGGTAACACAGACAACCAGACAGACAGACCTGAGTGACTGCTCTTCAAGCAGCCTTTGAGCAGTTAATTCTAACAATATGTGGAAAGATGCTGGTGCCTTGGGTGAGTTAAATACTTAAAAGTGGCCACTGGAAAGACTCCAGGCCAGTTGCAGTGGTTAAATATTGCAGTTCTGGGTGCCATTATTTTTTAGTACTGACAGAAGAGCTGTGCACAGCCACAGTCTGAACGCCTACCTTCAGCAATCAGTCTCAACACCAGCCCACTCTACTGCACAGTAACAAACTCCAACCATCTTCATAGCATGCTTTTATTCATAAGCATACTGCCAGGAAGATGAGTCTCAAAGAAACAACTGTGTTTTACACAGACGTTCCAAAGTGTGAACAGTACTTAGTAAATTTCACAGCAGCCCATTTTCCAGATGGATAAAAGAACCAGTATGTCCAAGGCCACTGTAATTTCCAAACCACTTAGATTAAACCCCCATATATTCAGGAAAGCAGTGAAGCACATGCTTTAAAGTGAAGGACACACTTAAATCCCATTGACTTCAGTTATGCATGTGTGCTTACACGCTCTCCTGAAAAAATGGATTTAAGGATGTGTTTAAACTTGAACCTATGCTTTGTGGAGAACAGACTGTAAAGAGAGGAGAGTGAAATTTAAACCAGTGTGAGAAACACTGCTTTTATCACTAAGCAACAAGGCCTTTCCATCAGCAGAGAAGAGACCCAGGTGTTTTGGGAGGGAAAAACATCTACATACAAGTACTTTTCCTTCAAAAAGACATAGAAAGCAAAAAGCAAAGCCATTTGCAAGAAAGGAAAAGAAAGGCCATTAACAATGATTTTTTTATTTTTTTGTTATATATAGACCAAACAATTGCTCAGTTCATCAGTAGGAAAACACTGACAATCCTGAGACTGAGGCCAGGACGGATGTTAACAGCTGCTGCAGTTGAAGACACTGAAAAGCCCTTCCTGGTTGCTATTGCATCGGAAGTCACCACATTCCCACTGCATCCAGAGGGATCCTGCAAGTACACCTCCATCCACCGCAGATAAAATCAACCACACCAGCTTAAAGAATCAAAATACTAGAGTTGTGGTTAACTCTACTCAATGCTGACTATGCTAAATCTGTTCAAAGGTGCAGGAGCACTCATAGAATAGGCACAAAACTTCAGACAGCGAGAGCAACTTACGGCTGACACGGCTAAAGGACAGGCCCACAAGATCCACATGCATGCTCCATACTTGGCAGTAGTGTAAAATGATGTCTTTCAAAAATCAGCACCTGACAAACAGGACCAGTTCAAAAATGGTGTGTCTCAAGAAGAATTGCAGAATTCAAGAAGAATTTTTTGGTGTAAAGAAAGTTCACCTGTAATGGGCTAGGCTAAGAAACAAATTTATAAGCACAGAAAAACATCAGGTTTTCTATGTATAAGCTCCTAGAGCAAAACATGTAAAAAATAAACCACCACCACAAACAAAAACAAAATAAGTATTTTCCTAGGAAGTCACACAGAAAAACATGATTTGTGAAGTGAGTCAGTCCCTACACATCTAGTGATTGCATTATTACTCGATAAATAAGACAGACCAGGTCATCAGCTGGAGTAACCTGGCACAGCTCTGGTGGAGTCAGTGAACTACACTGGTAAACCCAAAATTTGAAACTCTGATACTAGACTTGTACAGTTTTTCTTTTTAATCCTGTGCCTTTCCACATCCATAAACACACTGACTAATGGCTACAGACAGCAATTGTGAATAGGCATCTGATTTTTAGGATCACTTAATTATTTACACACCATATTTTTGTGCGACACATTTTCCTCTTCAGGGGTTCATTTATTTGTTTATTTTAATCTCAAAATTCAAAGCTAACTTTAGTTGTGAGCTTTCTGAGACAAGGACTGTTAATGTACATATATAGAAAGGCACTCTCAGCCTCTTACTGCGACCCTGCCATAGTACCAAAATAGAAATCATTCTGGTACTATATAGAAATTTTAAACCAAGATGCTTTGCATGTCATCTGAAAATCACCTCCCCTTTGATCCTCTGTCGACTACACCATAGGTGTGATTCATGATGCAGGAAAATATTTTCTTCCAACGTACATGCAAAAGCTTCATGAAACAAAGTGTGATTAACTTCAACCAAGTCACCTTCATTCAGAGAAGTATGAGCTTTAAAAATAGGTATTTATTAAGAAACTGAATTTCTAAGCAGTATCCCTCTTGGTGGTATAAATATCCAACATAGAATTAATCAAGAGAGCATCTTGGAGAAAATATTAAAGCAGCATACAATTTGATACCACTGCAAAAGAGCAATCAAAGCAGAGCATGGCAATAAATTAATAGAAAAAGTTATATATCCAAATCAGACTAAAAGTAATTTTGTAAGTCAGCAGTAAAAAGTTGAATAAACACTAATTTAATCTATTTTAGATGCAGCAGTCAACAGATGAAATACTTTACTGCTCTCTAGCTATATGAACACAATCAGCTGACACAGAAATTGAAAAAAGCAAGAAGGAAAAAACATCCCTATTCGTGCCCTAAGCATTGTAGAAAGCATGAGCACAGAAACATGGGAGAGACACAGACCTCCTGGGTCAGGGAAGATGTTTTTCAAGGGAAAACTGCAAAAGGGAGTTTTGATGTAATGACCTCTAGATAATGGTTATGACCTATTTTTACCGTGCTGCCTTTCTATATGCACTTTTAGGTAGCACAATCATCCTTTTATAAAGAAGCATTTCACATTCCTCTGGGGTATGCATAGAAAGGAAATTCTTAGTTCCTCCAAAGAGGCCTCCTATATCAGAAGCAACAAATTTCCTGGCAATGTGGAATGAGGAAGAGAAAGACGGAAGAAACAGAACAGGGTGTCAGTGGAATTTCTAAGGATTACTGCTTCTCAAAAAAACCTGTTTCAATTGTTCACAGCCCTGTTCATCATCAACATCAGGTGGAGGAGTCCATTCACGAAGGTCCCTAGAGAGGACCTGGAGAAGTTTTAGGAAACAGGCTACCAAGAGCAAAAGAATATTATGATTAATTTCATATCTGAAATGATATATGCAAATGAGCATACCACAGAATGATTATCATAGCTATCTAAAATGCTGTCTAAAGCTTTCTATTTTTAAACAAGTTGCAGAAAACTTACCTTCAGATAAGCATCCTAGATGATACTTTCAAGAAAAATAAGGAGGACTTAGTTATTATCCTTCCAAGCATTTGTACTGCAGATAGGCAAGCAAAAGGACTTCATGACTGAGTCGAGAAATGAACGAAGAGCAAATTCAGAGCAGGTTTATGAAAATCAGACAGTGATAGCAAAGCAGAGAAAAGAACACACAAACACTGGGAACTGAACTGAAAAAACGAAAGCAAGAAGCAATGACTAATGATGATACAACCAACAAAATTAATACATTTAGGTTCTGACTTTGAGCAAGGGCCTGTTGTACAAATGAATGTAGACATTTGGACACTGATGGTTTTCTAGTTTAATATAACAAAACTTGTATTGATTCAATCAAAACAAAGCCCTCTGAACCGATGAAGTACTCTGCAAGAAAGAATATGGTGATCGGAAGGCAGCTAAGTGGCCTCTTGATATGAATTCAAGTAATTTAAGTCAGCAATATGCACTTGGTAACCCAAAACTATAAAGTAATCTGCAAACTATTGGGCAAGAAAAAATGCTGCTGGGGATGAATAAGGAAGGCGATTAAGAAACAGAGTGGGAGTCACAAGGAGGGGTGTTTCTTTTCCTTCCTCAGGGTCAAGGAGCGTTTCTGCCACAGAAGAAAATAGTGTCATCAGATGTCACTGCATTAATACCTCAGAGAGCTTTCAAGGAAGACACTCTGCTCTTGTTATCATTTGCAGGACTTTGTTTTTTTTAAACAACATGAAATTTGCATTAGCTTGGATGGGGAAAAAGGATGGTATATTGAGGGAGAGAGGGATTAATTAATATTCATAAGCAACATACTAGAAGACTGCAGAAGGGGTGATTTGAGGGAGCTTGGAAAGGGAAAGGATAGACAGCCATTAGTAACAGAGACCTCCTGCATAACACACTCTGCTCTCAAGCCAGAACTGCAATGTCCCTTCACCATCCACATTAAATATTACCCTGGTCTGAACAGCTTTCAGATTCCCTACTCCAGGGCACTCCAGGGAGGAAACTGTTTTGGCTGAAGTTCGGCAGGAGCAGGTGGTATTCACCAGCTGCATGTAATTTTGCTCTTGTTGGCACCACAGCAGTTCTTGGACTTCTCACAGTTTGTGTTCAGTGGGGAGGGGGGAATGGGGAGGGAGCAAACAAGTCCTCGGTGGTGTTTAACAGCATCCCAGGCTTCACGGCTGCCTTTTCCAAGCTGGCAACCCTCAGCAGAAGACATAGTGCTTTCAGAAGGTGCCTGCATGGCTTTGCCAGCACAGTGTTCAGGTTTGCTCATGCTTCCTGTTTTCTGCTGTGAGAGCACATTGCTTCTGACACAGCTGCCTCTCCAAGGTGGGAACAGCCCTGCAGGCCAGATGTTAATATTGCAGAGGAGGCAGGAAGAGAAGAGAACATGGCTTATCACCAGGTGTAAGTGATCTCTCTGCAGATGGACAAGCTAGCATCAGAGCATTTCAGAGAGCCCCAAACACATTCCTTCTCCCAGCATCTGTGCTGCCAAGTCTCCAATCTCTGTGTGTGCATGCGCTTGTCAACAGGGGCTGCAGCTGGAAAATTTCTGGGCCTACTGCTACTAACTGTGCAAAAGCAGTTACACAAATACTTCAGTTATTACCTTTAACACCATATTTCATCAAAGCAAGCACAATCTGGATACCATAAGTGTGGCAATGCCATTAAACTGTTTGTCTGAATTTAGCTATTTCCATCTTCACAAGCCATCTGAGGAATTAAAAGGCAAGTATGGGAGCAGAAGAAGCAGCAGTTCCCATCTCCATTTCTCATCACAGCACAGGGAACTAGAAATCGTAAGAGCATCTCTTCTAGGAGATTTTTTGAAGTGTTTTAAAAAATCTTAAATCCCTCTCTTTTCTTTCTACATATTCTTTCAACTGTCCACCATAAAAAACTTTCCATCTGGCATCAGAAATGATTCCTGTAAATGACAACATATTCCTCTTGCATTCACTGATACACCCAACTGTCCAGCCCTTTGTTAGAAAGTTTTCTTTCATTTCCAAATGTTTTCTTTTATTTCATTTTGACTATAGTGATGTCCCTCCCAACACGAACTTCACTCTGACCCAGCCTGGCACATGTACTTGTGCAGGGTAGTAATTTTTTCCCCTCCAAGCTCATCTTTCATCACCATCCCTGACAGACACATCCTCCTCATCAAAGATTATGACTTTGCTACTGAAGTTATTTTACTACCTTTTATTATAGCTGGGATCTGTTCTGCCATTGAACAACCACCTCTTTCATCAGTTATGGTAGAGCAATTAGTCAGTGCTACTAAGAAGTTCTAGTACAGTAACAGGAATCTGTTTACCCAATGTACTACACGAATGCTCAGGTAGGCACTGTCTCCATGCTGAAGAGCCCTGTTATATACGTCACTGAATAAAATGACAAGTCAAAACATTCACAATAAATACTCACATAAATACTTCCTATTCATTCACAAGCAAGTGATTTTCACAGATTTTTCTTAGAAATTCTTTTACAGTGATGTTAAACAACATAGCCAACTCCAACTGATCTTACATGCCAACCTAGTGTTTACACCAAAAGCATCCACAGTGATGCAGAGAGATCTGCTGGAAAACCCTCCAGCAGGAAGGAACCGTCACCATCTTGCAGCAAAGCCAGCCAGCAAGCTCCTCCAGAATGAAAACTGCACGGATCTGATTGCAGGAGGCAAAGGACTACTCATCATGCTGCAAGATGGCTTGAAACAATAGTATTTACTAGAGCAAATGGTAGATGCCACATCCACATCTCTCTGTGGGAGGGAGAGTTCAGAACATCAAACGAGATGAGACTTCAGGAGGTGAATAAGCTACTTCAGCTGAATGCACATTAACCCTCAGGTGTAGCAAAGAAGAAAACATTAGTCCTGATTTTTTTTTTTTTTAACAGATTTACCACTGTGAAAGGAAAAGCCATCAAAAAACCTTCACTTCCTAATGGCCTGAGAACAGCAATAACCTAATGTTTTTCTTATGGACAAAGTAACCCCAAATATTTATAACAAACTATTACAGCATGCATTGCAACTTTACAAGCCTTCATCTAATTACTTCCACTGAAACAAACACACAAATCTTCCAGCTCCATGCTGACACACACACAGCCTCTCTGAGCACCAAGCCTTCAGCAACCTTACTCTGATGGACACTTTTTTTTCAGGAAATGACACAGTGACATAGGTAAAAGGTGATTTAGATAGACTGCTGTGTCACAAATTGTCAGGATCTGATTTAGAGACCTTGCCTTTGTCAAGAAAGACAGTTGGGTGTCTGCTTTAAAGAAGTACTGGGAATATTTTCATCAAAGGTTTGAATTGAAAAACAGTGGGAGGTAAATATCTGAGATGTTGCCAAGAAAGACCGCTATATCCGTGCAATTACCATTAACAGGGGACAGCAGTGGTTCAATGAAGTAATTCAATCTGGTGTCCTACATTTTATCAGACAGCAATTTTGAGTTCTGACATAAAAGGCCAAGAAAGAGGATTGGACTCTTTTCTGTGAAATTCAGCCTTAATTCTTGCAATCAGGAGATGTGTTCTCTGCTTCAGGTAGAAAATCCTGCTAACCCTCCAAGTGACTCAAAAGAAGAATATACTAATATTCACCGTAACAATCACCACTCACACAGGAAAAAGCCATGCTTTGGGCAAGTTTTGGAACTAAGTGCCTGCAGAATTAGTGCAGTTTTTTCCCTATTTAAGTAAACCAGTACTATCTTGCTTTTAAGTTTAGCAGGAATAAAAGGATCTATTGTTTAAAACATTAAATAGTATCACATAGCCTACATTAGTAAATGTATTCTACATATTCTGTGTAGCTTACAGGAAAGCTGGGGAGGGACTTTTGACAAAGGCCTATAGCAAGAAGACAAGGGGGAATGGATTAACTGGAAGAGGGGAGATTGTAGGTCAGACATTAGGAGGAAATTCTTCAGTGTGAGGGTGGTGAGACACTGGAACAGGTTGCCCAGGGAAGCTGTGGCTGCCCCATCCCTGGAAGTGTTCAAGGGCAGGTTGGATGGGGCTCTGAGCAACCTGGTCTAGTGAGAGGTGTCCCTGCCCATGCAGGGACATTGTTTCTTTTCATTAAACAACATAGAATCTTCTCTAGAGACCCAACACTATCTTTCCTCCAAAATATTAAACATACAATAAATACACTCAATGTTATTGAGTATTCTCTTTTAATGATACGAAACTGAGACCCTTGGAAGATGAAGGCTTTGTGTATGACAGCCTAACTGCTTGCAATCAAACTAATTTGCAGTACGATGACCTAAAATGAGTTTAAAAGCACCATAATGCATGTTTAGCAATCAGCGAAGCAATTCTTTATTATTCAGGTTCATATCTGCAATTCGTGCCACATGTTGTGGGAAAGAGAAAAAGAGGGGGAACACAAAAACCCAATTATTTTGCTTTGCAAGAGCTGATGAGCAAAACATGAGCTACATGTAACATTAGAGACCAAATTTAGACTGACAGTAAATCTTAAGTCTGCTACTTCTTTTAATCTCCTGAAGATGAAATGATAACAATAAAAATTTGCTCGGAAATTAAAATGTTTTGGTTTTCCTAAATTGATCTTTGTTGAAAAAATTAAGATCACCTGAAATACCATCAAAAATATGTACTGAGTATGCCTCAACATTTTCAAACTGTAAACCAACCACTTGCAACACTCCTCTCTTCTGCCAGTAACAGAAGTTAAGAGACCCTTCTGGCAAATAATGGAGATTTTCGTATCACCCCTTCAAATACATAAAAGTTATTTCCTTCCTTTCTCCATTTCTTCCTTATTTCTTTATGCCATCTATGTTCATGCATTTGTTAGGCTTGGGAAAAAAAATGGCTCCAAAGAGGTAAGTGGAGATCCATACACAGAAGCAGAAGGCAAAGGAACTAACACACTCAAAGCACTTGGTGAATAAATCCAAAAGCATTAAATGTAATATCACACCAGAAAAGAAAACCCAGAGGAAAAATGGAGCCAAAGATCTTACACAGAGCACAGAACTGCTCAGCTCTAATAACTAAAGCCAGAATGGGCTTGAGCAAGGAGAGTGAAGGCCTCCTAAGACAGCCAAGAAGCACACTCTAGCTCAGCACTGCTCAATGATAAGTGGTAACTCCTTGGGGACATTGTCTCCTGAATCACCAAATGTATCTGGGGTGTCTCCTAAAGAAATTAATCATTGCACTGTTCAGACAGAGGAGGAAAATCTGTGTTTTAGCAATGAGGGGAAAAAGACCTGAAATTCTGTCATCTGATCTCAGTTCTGCTTGGTTGAGCAAGAAACTGCTGCTGTGCCTTGCTCTCCTGGCTTGAGATTTCGACGATATAATTTCACTCAATCCAAAGAAGAACTGTAAGGAAACGTATTTTAAATTCAAAGTATTTTATTCAAATAGCATGAGGATGTATTAGGGCAGGGTTCTACACTGTATGAGGAAGCATCATTCAGAATGGCTGCAAAAGTAACTCAGTTCTTAATCACATCTGTTCAAAACAATCTGAGACCTGTCTTGATCAAATTCCAGCCCAGGTAATTTATTTTGCTTGCATTAACATTCCTTAAATACTGAGTTAATAATACATGTTTTTCTTAACCTCTAGAAAATTGCACAGTTTTGCTCTCCAAAATCAGCTGTTTTGCTCCAGCTATTCTCATCATGATTAGCAGGATGCTGCCCCTACACATGCACCTGCTTTTGCAGTTCTTCTTGCTCTGATGGTCATATTGTTAGCAAACTCTTTAATGAGCCTCAGTTGTTCCCAGGAACTGCACTAGAGTTTATAAATGCTAAAGTTAATAGACCTGGGTTAGATTTTATTACACGTAATGTATTTAGTTGGCAATGATGATGCCTTCCTTACAGCAGCTGTTAGAATAAACTGCATTTTCAATGGCTCGGGGAAAACAAAAGGCAACACCTAAAAGATTTCAGACTAAGACCAGGGTTTCCAGGTTTCGCCACCCCACACCAAACCTGCTCCTCTGAGGTCTGCAAACACTAATAGGTAATTACAACCCACAGACAGATTTCTACTGGGGATCTTGTCCACTCTTCTTGAATCAGAATTTACTACCAGAAGATCCATAACCTCTCTTGTCAGCTTCACTTCTGCAAAGAACGGGCACACAGATTTTAAAGAGGAGCCAAAATGGATTTCAGTACAACCTTCACAATAATAGTTGGTAAACTCATTACTGTGAGAAAATTGGAGATTATTCATTACCATACAAAGCAAATCAGGATTTGTTAACAATGATTTATAGTGCCAAATACAGGATAACAAGGATTGCCTTTTCAACTGTATTAACGGGGAACATGACAGTTTATTAAGTGTGGTGCCATCCCAACAGCCACTGCTGTAGTGCTTTGTAGACCTCCTAGTATTTCAGATGGATGCACACTTTCACATCAGCAAAATACATTTAAGTGTTTGGCTTCTAGCACTGAAAATCACTGAGCAACTTAACCTACCTGCAAGGAAACTCCTTATTTACCAACATCACTGTGTACAGGATGTGCAGTAAAGTATTATATCCCCCCTGTAACATTAGATGTTTAATTTCTTAAACTTATTTCAAATTATACTTTTCATCTGTTTGTTCCTCCCCTGTGGAAACTAATGGGTCTTACTGTACCTGCTGCTAGATTGGAGTCTTTAGGGACTGTTCAGACACACTCACAGCTGAAGAGAGTCAACAGCATCACAGATTTGGCCGCTTCAAAGAACAAAACACAGGCTACTCAGGATTGCTGCCATTGCACAGAGACCAGGCGATGGAGGAACATCTACTGGTTTTAAGGGTTCTATATGAGAATGTAAGTCCAGAGAATGTGCTGGCATAACTAACTCCACAGTCCTTCTGTTCATGTCTTGGGTGAAAATCAGTCCTATTGCACAGTGAAAAAGCTGACCTTACCTAGGCCAAATACTGGTTTTCTATCATCTCTATACTAATACCACTGGTGCTCCACTTGCTCTCCTTGGGATGAGTTTTTAGAGCTCTGAGTAATGTAATGCAACATTGCACAACAGTGTCCCAGTGGCACGCTGTAACTATGCAAACATCTGCTGAACTGAACCCACTGAGGGCCAAATTGGATAGCACAACTGATTAGCTGGGGCCTTTGGGAATATGTTCACGATTTATATTTGTCTGAGTCACCAGCCCATGTGCAAATCACATTTTTCATTTTTACTCCTTTTTTTAAGGTGGAGCAAGAGCAATGTTTGGAAAAGAAGCATCACAGGAGTTTCTTTCTCCCTTCCAACTCCCCAATATTCTTTCCAACACCAGCTTACTACCAAATTCCATCCAGCTCTGAAAAAATCCAGAGTGTGTGCTTTTTTAGGAAACAAACCTACCAACCAAAAATAAGCATAAAAAAAAAGGTAGCAGAAAACCCTCAGAATTGCCACGAAGACCAGAGAAGCAGACCAATGCAAGAAATGGAAACAAGTTGCCATAAACAGAAATCGTACAATTGCCAAAGAACCTGACAATCCTGGGAACTGGGTTTGTCACGAAAACCAAAATGCTCCATTATTTAGGATGTGGTTTCTGTTCTGGGTTGCCAACTATGAACCACCTGTATCCTCCAACGTGAATTTCACTGGGTGTGAGATACACAAGGAAAACTAGCAACTATTGTTTGTATTAAGAGAAAAAGCTTGTAACTATTACTCAAACTCCAATCACATTCTAAAATGTCTCTCTCAACCTCCTAAAATCATAGACAGATGGACAATCTTAAAAAGTCATATAATTCAAATAACTTTCCTTTTAAAGCTGAAAAGGTGGGTTTTTTCCTAAAATTTTAACTACTTTCCAATTACCTGATCTGACTTCTCAAGGAGATATAATCTACCTTATCATCTATCTTTCAAGAGAGACAATGACAATTTGCAATTCAAAAAATATGGAAGACAACTGGGAGACTTTCAAGGAAGTATTTAGTTATGATTTCTTACAGTGTGCCAATACTAATAGCATTTCCAAATCTTTTTTCACATGCACCGATCATAGACTGCCTTGACCCCACAGAAAACAATAAAGTCATACCAGTACAAAAGCCTTATAGGAGAATGATTTTTACCTCTCTTTTCTTTTCTGGCTACGTAAAAAGGACAGGAAAGCGTCCACTCTCACAAGGAGTGCCAAGACACACAAAATGGATTCCAGCAACAATGAAAATGGCTTTTTCAACCAAATCCACTGCACATACCAGTATTTGAGAAAGTAGGTAAGTTGTTCCTAACTGAAAAAACTTACAGAGGGACTCAGAACTCCTCAAAAACTTTGCATAATTAACAGTCATTCAGTGGTTACACGCATGTGTCCTGCTTTGCTAAAGGCACCTAATTAGAAAGTGTTTAATGATTGGCAGTTCTGATCACCTTGGTTAGGTAGGAGCTGGCTGAATCACTTGATTCCCAACCCTCTCCATTGCCTTCACAGCATGGATGGGTTGTCAAAGCCAGCAGTATGAACGTCATGCAGAGGCAACAAGAATTTAAGAATCCAGTCTCCAACTTTGCCACTCAGAAATCTACCTAGTTATAATATAAAAGTAGGCAAGATTCCAGCCTTCACCACTACTACTGGAAGTACATAATGAATTACTGGAATGAAACTACCACAGAGATATTAGAAAAATTATTTTGTCTTATTGGCAAGTGCCAGGTTTATAAAAATTTCCTTAAACACTGTGACCCCAGGAGGCTCTCCATAGAATAAAAGCACCCAAAAGTAATTATTCTTTGCTGTAGCATGCACAGCATCCACAAACATTGCAGACACATGACCTTCCACCCATCAAACCCCAGTGCTTGCCCCAAGCACAGCTCTTAAGGGAGATTCCAGTCTGACAAGTATTATCTCCATTATGCAAGTGCTAGGTAGCATAGCCTAAACACACAAAGATTCCATAAATACTTGGATTTAAACAGCAAATTCAAGCTACTTAATCCATACCTCAGTGTTCATTCATTTCTGAATAAAACCTGCTTCCATCTGTGTTTCTGCTTTCTGTAGTTGAAGTGCCTGGACAGTGAATCCACCATTAGTCCATGGTAACTTACCTGGCTGCCTGCATTTCCTTTAGCGTGCTACAGTATGCAATATTTCATAGACCAAAGTACAACAGAGATTGATCAATAATTTCCACAGCCAAAATCTTTATTATTATCTATTAATCTAAAAACTCTTGTTCTATTTGAGATCAAAGACCCTTGTTTTGACATTCCATGTTAACACTGAACACAAAGTCTTTTCTGGTTAAAAGCTTTGGAAAAAAGAAGTCGATCCAAGTGCATATTCTTTTGCACTTTGATAATGTAATAATTACATTTATCAGAAACACATGCTAATTGGATCATTCTGGAGCATTTTTCTCATTGTCTGGTACCACAAAAGACATCTGGGTTTTATTTGCCCCATGTAAGTTAATAAGAGTATGGGCATTTTTAAAACAATAAGCTACATAATCCTAAAAACAATTTTCCAAAGTGAAAAGGGAGGGGGAAACCCTCCACATTTCACCCAAGACTGTAAGTGTAAAAATTACTATAAGATAGAAACTGAAGTTTTCTATCTATTTGGCTATTAGTGAAGAAAGAAAAAGAAAGTTTAAAAAAATCTTACTTCTGTGGCTATACATAAGAAACACTGCAGTAACATTTATCATATTAATGGACCTAATAAGGGATGTCTCCTCCACCTACACAGATCCAATCATTATCTACAGTAGCACCCGAAGATGTCAAGCTTCTTCTTGTCACTAAACCCCTAATTTGGGAGAACTGGAAGCTTTTAAGCTTTTTGCTGGAGCACAGGGGATGTTGACACCTTCCAGATTCCGCTTTACTGGACCAACCCACAGACAGTATGGTGCAAGGGAACAGCAGATGGCTTTTCTTCTGTTACCTCTGCTTCCTAAAGATGAAGCTGAACATTGTTCCTAAACCATGCATATTCAGCTCCCACTATGAGGAGAACAAGGCTTACTTAGATACACTAAAGCCTTCCATCCCATACTATATTTGTCCCATTCCAGAGCATGTCTGTAGATGTTCACATGATTTGAATTTTAAGTGCCCAGAGGAAAGCAGTTTGCTCTGAACTATGCAAAGACTTTCAAGTTTTAGTCTTAATGCAAAAAACATCGAGCCATTGGATATTATTTTCTCTTCATCCCTTCCCTCTTAAAAATACACAACACAAAACAGGTGAAGGGCAGAAAAAACAGAACCTTTACACTGATTTGGGCTTTGGTATCACTAGAAAAACTACCACAACTGTTTTTCAATTGATACTGTCTTTTCAGACCTTAGCACTGGCAGGAGTACGGACATCCAGTTTGTGCAGAAGTCCAATGTAAATCCAGCAGAACACAGCATTTCCCCAGGTATCAAGCAATTTTTGTGCTTGCATTTTACACTTCACATGTGAGGTCACATGAACACAGTTTAATCCCATAACTTTCTTATAGGATCACAAACTTATATGAAAAAAGACTAAATTTCACCATGTACTAATGGAAGAAAATCACCCTCTGCAAATCTGACAAGAGAGCAACAAAGTTTTTCCATCATGTAATTGAATGCTATATAGTATTCCCCACAGTTTGATGACAAGACAGAAGCAGACTTTCATTACACTATTAGCTATATAGAGCAAAGCTGTAGAAAATGTCTCATTGCATTTTACCCACCTGTTTTGGACAGAGATAATGCTCTATTTCTCCTACAGATATTATAAAGGCAGAAAAAACATGTTTGCAAAATATACTAAAAGTGACAAGTGAAACAGGGCATGAGCAATTTGAATGCAGATCTTGGAGGAAAATAAACAGTGCATTTGATTCACTGGAAAACATTTTTTACTCCCAAACTTATCTATACAAGTAGAAAACATGTTGAGGAACGTGGGAATAGACAGAAATGTATGATTAGAGACTGTTAAATCAATAAAGGGGCATGCAAATAAATAACAACAAAAAAACACTGATCACTTATAAAACCAGGTGGGCCCTGATCCTCTTCTCATGACATAAAATGTAAATCTAACACAGCTACAATTACAGCTGCATTTTCCAAGATCAGCTGTGAGACATGGGACTTTTAACCAACAGGTAGAAATTACTGTGTCATGTTCTGTGGACTGTGGCACACAGGAGATGACACAAGACTGCCCTAGTAGGCTCTTCAAAGTCTATGAATCAATGAGAATTGGTACGAGGGGAAATCAAGATCCTACCCAACTCCAATTAGAGAGCTGGTAAGACCATGGTTCATTTTATTTGCTATAATTGTGTAAATTAAATACTGTTGGAATTTATGTAGTAATTAATATGACACCTGATTAGTTCAGGAAAACATTGACCACTGTGTCAGAAATATTACTTATCATACATTTGTGGAGGAAGAAACAGAAAAAGAGAAGTTAACCTATTGGGCAGACTGAGATTGCTTATTTATGCTTGTTTCCATATAATAAGGCACTTTTGTTTCAGGAATAATGCTGTATGTTCAGAGGCACATGTGTTAAACTTGACATACACTTACAAAGTAGCCGGTTCCCAAGCTGGAAGGAGCTGAGCTCTGCAATAAAACACAAAGTGGAAAGTCAGTGATGGTTTTTAACACGTTCCAATCCACATAGCTCATTACCAGTCCTTTCCAAGCTTTTCATCACTACATCACAGCACCAATGTGCTGCCCCTTGTCATCTGCTACTGAAACAAACACCGTGTTGCTTAATTTTTCCCTTTACATCTCTCAACGACTCTGAGATGGTAACGTGCTATTTACTGAATTCCAAGCTTCTGCGGTGGACGTAATTGCCAATTTATTTGACAGGCAGCTGGGTAATGAATTAATGATGGCATTTCGCCCTGCACTGAGACTCAACAGACACTCATCAACCAGCCTCCCTGACATGCTGACATTCAATGCCCTGGACTCCAGCTACTCAGCTTTGTGGCCACAAAGGGGCAGGCAGGAGGGGGAAAAGAAAAAAAAACGTAGACTGACTTCAAAACAAAAAGCCCGGTGGGTTTGGATGACTTTTTCAGTGTATGACCTGTTTGCCAATTTATTCCCAAAAGGCCCTGGTTAGTACACACACAGTGCTTTTCCAAAATGAGACATTTTGTAAACATAATTAGTAGTTTGAAATGTAAAGAACGTGTGGGCACAGAGAAGCCGCTTCAGTCAATGTACCATTTCCTGGAGAATGCAGTCACTACAATTTCCCATTTGGATGTCCACACTGTTTGACAAAGTAAGAATTTAAAAAGAAAAAACAAACAACAAATATCTACAGTGTGAAACAGATTTCAAAGCTCAAACCCATAAAAATAATTAAAACTAATATTATTACCATGGAAAATCATAAAAAGGTTTAAATGCTTAAAAAATGCATCATGAAATTCAGTTTAAGTGGGACATGATCACAACCTCCACACTGACAGGAATTAAGAAGATAAAGGGTTTTGTTTCATTAGTTTTTCATCTAAGCAATGAGGATTACACAGCAGGTTCTTTTCGAGACATGGTGAGAGACCTAAACATCTCAGTCCTAATCCAGGTCACTGGCTGTTACATTAAAGGGTGAATAGTTCCCAACGCTACGGCCCTATCACCTGAAACACTTCAAGCCAGGCTAGTCAATGGACAAGGAAGCAAACTGCAGAGGATAATTCTCTAGTGAGCAGCAGGTAGTCCAGATGACCAGTCTTTAACTCCTATAGCTCAATTCCTGTTTCTGTTCTGTTAGCACAACCTCCATTTCAGTAATGACACAGCTCAGTGATTACCAGGAACTGCACAGGGGCCCCAACCAGCCTTAACAAAACACTGGAAACACGCAGAATTTCCATCACTGTCACTCCTGTTCTGAGACACCATTGCAGGGAACCCTAACAGCAAATTCTCTTAATTTCTGACCAAGGAGTGCAGCACTGACATAAAAGAAAATAAACCCCACAAGAGGCTTATGGTATCTTTTTATTGAAATTGGCACAGCAGAAATAAATAGATTGTGCCCAGAAATTTAAAATTCACAACAAAATTCATTGCAAATAATCAGAATATTTTTTGTGTGTTCGCCAAAGCAACAGTAAAAAGAGGTTTAGAGAGGTTACATACCTATGGGCAAAGTCCTTCTGGTTTAAGACACTAGAAGGTAAAGACTTAGCAGGAGGAAATCACCCTAGTAGTCATAAGGGTACCAATATAATAAAATCAGCATACTGTTGGGACATCTTCTATGAACAAACAAAACTGCTACAGAAATCTGGATAGTATGTGATTCTTGCCCCTTAATAATCTTCAGTCTTGTGTGCTGTGGCGACTGCAGTCTACAGATGTGGTTGTCAGTGTGCAAGGGGACCTGCACAGAAATTAATACATTTCTAAGTCCTTCTAGCTCTACTCATGCTGCTCTGGAGCCTCAAGCTCCCTCTGCCACTGTCATCCACAGCAAGACCCTCCTGGTCCCAGAGACAATATCCCTGAAAGCACCTCTGCAGCAGCATCACACTGTGGTGCAGAGGAACGGGCAGTGCAAATTTGGGAACACGTGGCTATGAGGCCCCTGGGCTCAGCCTAATTGCTCTGCTCTCCCCTCCATCCCCATGGCCATGGAGCTGGGAATAACCTAGTCACTGCCACAGCCCAGGCATTGCCCGGCTACTGCTTCCAGCTAGAAAGTCCCCTTTTATGGGCCACATCCCAGAGTTTGGTGAGCCACAGCAGCCTGTAGACTGCAGCTCTCTGACACCTGGAAGAGATCACACTTCAGCATTTTCCAGTTTAGTATCTGATGCTTTTACTTACCTGATAAAGAACATCATTTATACTGCCTTTCACTTTACTCATTCTGCTTTCTGGTTCATGCCATTTGAATTCTTTTAATTTAAGCTAGAAATCTACCCACAAAGTACAACACATGCAATCATTATAACTGCTTTTGTTTAAGCTATGTACAGATGCCAACCAAGTCCCACTCTTCCACTCACAATTTTTAAAACTTACTTTACAGGCTGAAAGCTCCAAAGTTTGCATTCTGCATCTGTGTGTAATTTTTGGCTGCTTTTTATTGCAAGTTTTAGAAGGATTAAGTATCAAAATAAAACAATAAAAAGGAAAAAAAATCGAATAAGCAAACAAAATATTTCCCACTGAGTATTTCCATTCCTTCAAAAGCAATGCTGTGATGGCTATGGGAGGACAGTCAAAACATAGCAGTCAAATGACTTTCACTGAAAAGAAACAACTGTGCATATTCAAGGAATCTGAGTTTGCTGGATGGAAATATAGCCCTTCACACATTGCATGCTACATATGGATAGTACAGTTTGCAAACTCTTTGTAATTGAAGCAAGAAAGACTGTATTGCACATGCATGAATGACTGTCAGCTGTGTTGTGAACTGTGTGTTGGCAGAGCACACAGGCTGAAGCGAGGGCTATGCAAGAAGACAGCTTCTCACCTTTTTTGATAACTCCCAATAGTGAAAGGCTCCTACTACCCAGTGCCCAGCCTCGGTACCAACTGATGAATGTGATACTGTGTATGCAGCATCTTTACAAGCCCATGCTGAGTCGTGATCCTGCACTGGATGGTTCTACATCTCTTATATAAAGTGTGCCTATAATAGAGGTAACGGTTTCACTTTCCAAAACCCTTTGCAAAACTCGACATTAGATATACTATTTGACATTCACACAACCACTAGCAGAAGCCTGCATCAGGTGCCCATCAGCAAAACACAAGTCACTTGCTTAAAATTATAACAGGGTTTTGGTTTTGTTGTTTTCCTTCTGCCCTTTTTAAAAAAAAAACAAACCCTCCTTTCTTAAAGAGAAGAACTTTTGGCCCAGGAGCAAAAAAGTAGTAACCCTTGTGTAAGCATTAGTTTATTGTGTACCATAGAAAATTACATCCTTGAGGTCTTGGAAGGCACAGTAATACCCATTTTGCATATATATTGTGCATTACTTGGGGAGCTGGGTGGGGAGAAAGACTGTGTTGTACATATTTGTTCTGGCTATTGTTTATGCAGGTCTGACTGAATGAAGGAACAGTGGGTATCATTTCAATTTCTGATGTCAACATCAAATTACTTATTTAATTTCATGCCTGGCGAAGCATTGTATAGCTACACGCAGAATCATTTCACTTCATTTGTTATGCTGTGTTTTCTTGGCGATTGGCTTGCCTTCCAACTGACAGCTTTAATTACGACATGAATTTGATTGCACTGCCAAGGAATTAACATAATGCAACAAAGCATTTAAGCACCCAACCTTAGACACACAAACACACACATACACACCCTCACGTACACACACACACAAAGAAGCAGCCACTGCAGCTGATCAGCTCCTGGCACACACACACACACAGAGGTTTGCTGGTGTTATTCCACTTCAGATACAGCCAAGATTAACAGTGATATTCTAGAGAAGGAAAAGTACTAAGGATTTCAGAGCACACAACCCAAAGACCATTCCTCAGTTTGTCTTTCTTTGGGCTCAGTACACAGGTGGGAGGAATGGAAGACAGAGTATTGAAAACATCCCATGTCTGAGGCCAGAATCATGAGCTGTGCACAAGATTACACTGCTGGGGGTGTAGACACCTCCCTTCCCACAGCACCCAGCAACAGACTGGGTGAGCAGGGCACTCCAGGACATAGTCCGCATGGATACCTCCCTGAGACCTGTTCTCAAGCATGAAGTACACAACACTGGAGCTGGAGAAAGGGAAGCACTCATGAAATAGTGTGTTGGCTTTGATGAGAGCCCAAGACAAGACCTGTAATGTAGGCACAAATCAAAAGATTCTTGTCCCACTCCCTGCTCAGGAACTGGAACAATATTCTAGAAAGAAAGGTGTCAAGTATTTCTCCTGGCTTGTGATTCCTTGTTCAGCCAAGGCAAACAGAGTCCACACTGCTGCTGTGCAGCAAGAGTGGAAAAGCTGTGCTGCCTCCCAGCCGATGACCACATGCGAGAGGCTGTTACTATTCATCACTTTGCTGACAGCCTGTAGCCAACACCAAAAGCAGCAGGCGAGGCTGAGGGTGCCCAAAGCAGCGTGTCAGTCCTCTCCTGTCAGTGCAGGCTTGCACTGTCACTGCACCAACACTAGCATACTGATGAGTAAGGTTTGTTTCACAGACATCAGATTTTTAACAGGACTAGCAATGACTTTACAGTTGAGTGTGAGCTTCAGTTCCTTGGTAGATCAGGAATTTAGAAATGTGCACCAAAGAAGTCAGGTTTTTTATTCCTTTTTAATTAGCAAGGAGGTGTCTGAACTCCTCAATACTCTGTGTGTTTACCATCCAGGTGAACTGCAACTCTCATGTTTTTCTCAAGTAATCTCCCAGCTGCTTTGTAAAACATGGCTCAAAAGTACTACGTATTCCAAAGTTGGAAGACTCAATTAAAAATAAATACATACAGAAAGGTAAGGAAAACAAGCTGACTGAGCTCCAAGTTGAGGAAAAGAGAAAGTGCTGCCATCTTGTCTTCAAGCAAAATCTCAACAAAATGAATTCTACTACTGGCAAGATTTTGATGAGATTAAACTGACTACAGCACCCTATATATAAAGGAGGAGCAGCTCTCCAATTTCTCTTTTAGGCCCCTGGAGCTACCTCTGCCCATAAAGGAAAAAACAAGTTGTCATTCCCAAAATACTATATAGGGGAGAAAGGCAGAGAGAAATGGGCTTATGATACACAAACAGGGAGATGTATTAGGGCACTGTCAAATGCCTGCAGTGCAGCATTTGAGCAATCATTATCCCTATTCTAGCAGAGGTCAAGTTCTCTGCTAATTATGTTCTCACAGAGGGGTGTGTGTGTTTGTGTACATGTGTGCGAGATGAGGACAAAGAAAGGAGTTGATGGAAATCAGTCTCACTGCACTGCATCTGACAAGAACATAGGATATTCCGCTTCCTACTGTCTGATGCTATTTCAAGCTTCATTATGAGAAAAGTCTCCTGTTTAACATGGTCTTTTCATTGAATTATCTGCTTCTCATTTTTGACCACCTCTCAGGCAAATGTTGCAAATTACGTGCTTGGATCTCATTAGCCTGGAAAGGAGTCATCCCTTGTAAACACACTTTGCATCAATCTGCATTATCTAAGGACTGTAGATACATGTACAAGATGGAGAGTTGAAAGATATCTGACAGGAGAGGGAATGAAGCCACTGACATGTCAGTTTGCAACTGGAAATTCATTATACCATCTCCCTCATTCTGCATCTGTCACTAAGCTATCACTTAGGCTCCACATTAAAGCCCATTTCTGTTTCAACAGCTTACTTACCACTAGGGATTTGAAAATTGATCATCCACCTAGAGTGTATGCACTTCATTCATTATACATATTTCCATGCAGTAGCCATGCTTAATCTTACAAAGCTGTCGGGCTACATCAGTGGAGATTCATTATATTTCATGTCCAAAAATTGCTTTCTGACCTGAGGGTTAATCTGCCTGCAATATTTTATATTTTTGTTCTATCTTATTTCAAGTACACAACTTCTTGAGTATTTCTTCCGAGAAAAGTGTTAAAATCAGAAGATGATCTTCAGGGAAAACTTACTCTTTCTGTCTGTAGGTTTTTTTCTGGATAGTAATTGGTAGATACCATTAGACAACTCACTCCTTCAAAAGATATTATTTTAAATAACCTTATTAAGCTCTTGATGCATCTTTGTGCGTAAGAGGACAGTTCAAGGTGGCTCTCCCATAGCTGGAAGTGGAAGTACCACTATGACGTTGTAAAGCCCTGTCACTTCTAAACAAGGGCTGTTTGTCTTTGGAGAAAGAAAAATGCAGAACAGTATTTACTTTTCTAACTGTGAAGACTCTGGGAAAGGCCACAACACATTCAGGCAAGATGAGAGTTGTCTTGTGCATGTTTTTAGTATCTCAGCTGAACTGGAACACCACACCAGAGAGACATGCCTGTAGTGCAATGAATTATCAAAGCATAAAGGAACTTACTTATTAAACAAAACATAAATTATGTAAAATTATTTTAAAATATACATTTTCACATATATTTACATAATGTTCCTTTTGAGCAACCTGTGAATCCCCATGTCCTCTCTTGGGTGCACTAGGGAAGTTATATTTGCTCTCCACTTCCTTGTAATTTGCCATAGTGCCAAGACAAAGGGAAAGGATTGTAAAAACTTCAGAGAAAAACTGTATTTGATTGGTGGAAGGGGAACCAGGACTCTGCTCTCACTGCCAGCTCTGGCACTGCAATGCTGTGAGCTGCTGGGAAACTCAAATAAGCCTCAGAACCCTCCACTCAGTACACTGCAAGGGAGTGACAAGGCTAAATTAAAAACATGTCTGTAAGGAGCTGTGAAATTTCTTGCTGGAAGGTGCTGTGTAATTGTGAAGTTCATTGCAGTGACTTCTCAGCTGCCACAGGGCTCAGAGCAAGGTAGGATGGCAACAGTGACAGGCTGACTGTCATCTGCCATCCACTGCTACCTGTACAGAGCATTTACTATCTTCTCTGGCTTCACTCTTCTCTTCCAAAGATACCTTACAGCCCTAAGATTGACCTCACCTGATGGCTAGAAAGGCAGGCTCTGAAGTGTCTAACTTAATGTACCCATAAAGGTTGGCTCTGGGGGAGGAAGGGCCCTCTAAAATAACATGACAAAGGGATGCAGAAAGAGAGTGCTACAGATTTCACACCTTCACAGAAAAAGAAAATAAAATCAGACGGCTGTTCCAGTGATAGGCACAATCCAGCCAGAAGTGCTAGCTGTGTGCCTGCAGGCTTAGATTCACACAACGAAATATATCCTTTACAAAAGTATTTCCTTTAATGTCTGCTCAATTCCATTTTATTGGATTGGCCTACAGAGGACACCATCTGGTATCTGTCATCCAAATCTACATGGACATGCTATCGATAAAACCCCCATTTCCAAAGTGCGGGTTAGTTAAAAGTAGGGCCAGATTGCTGGCTGATACAAATTGGTCTGACTAATGCAGCTATCCATGCTTTTACCAGCAAAGGATCTGACCTACAAAATCCCCAACTTAGATACTCTTTTGAGACAGTGCTGTCTTTATATTCTGTGTTGTAAAGCATGTA
Source organism: Hemiprocne comata (assembly GCA_020745705.1). Lineage (NCBI taxonomy): Eukaryota > Metazoa > Chordata > Aves > Apodiformes > Apodidae > Hemiprocne > Hemiprocne comata. The sequence goes on along the minus strand of CM036605.1, from coordinate 9,948,172 downwards.
GCACAGAGGACCCAGAGCCATGAATAAAACACTCAAGGATTGTGATGGTACACATAATAAATAATAATCTAATTTTAGCCACAGAAAGATTTCTGTAGTCATTCCCATGTTGGAATAACTCATGTATGTCATTCAGTGACTGGCCAGCATTCTTCAATGGAGAAAAACATTCTCCCCAGAGCTGCCATCTTAGGACCTTCTGCAGCAGTTTAGGTAAAGCAATAAAGGCAGAGCTTATGCTATTGTTGGCCATGTTATATCAATTCATTATATATAAATTATCTGAGTCTCTCTAGACACTCAAATACTTTCATAAAGGTAGCATTTAGGACAAAGAAATGCAATCTTTCTCCTTCCCCGCTTGGGGTAAGCTATGCAGAACATTCTAACTTCATTAAATGGGCTTCAACCGTGTCAAAATGAATGAGTGCTTTCACACAAGACACTGTATCTAACTTAAAGAACTTTATTGAGCTGAGGCAGGAGACCTAAGTTACCTCTTCCGCTCCCAGCCCCCCAAAGGGAAGGGGATTTCAGCAACAAACTACCCCAGAGATTAAATCCTGTTACAACTTACACCCCTCAGAAAGCTACACCAGGAGTTAATCAGGGCAGTATTCAGCTGCAGGAGTTTTACTTACATCACTGAGTCTTTCCCGAGAGCTACTTCGATGGAAACTTTTCGATTCCCCACTGGCACTTTCACTGTCACTGTCTCGGCAACTGTTTTGACCTGGCTTGAGCTGCAGGAAAGAGAAAAAACAAAGAGAGCAAGAGTTTAGCCCAGTTCAGGTAAGTTTCGTTCTTCTTTAACCCTTCCCCACATCTACGCAAAGTCTCATCTATGTGGTGCTTGCAGCACTGCCCCAGCACGGTGCAGCCTTGCTGCCAAGGCAGCATCTCAGCAAGACCACAGATGCAGAGAGCAAAGCAAGCTCCAGTGCACAACAGCTCACATGCAAGCCAAGACCCTGCAGGTAGAGGGAGGAAACACTCATGCTCAAAGGAAATCACAATTTAAGACCTCCGTTCTGGAAACTTCTAGACTTCTTAAGTTATTTATGACAAAGATGCAGTTTTTAGAGTAACCAATACATAGAAGCCCATGCAGAATCAATCCATCCCTCATTACAGCATAAGAGTATTGAGGATCTAAGATCAATGGAAATCTCTCCAAGGGAAGGCGCAGCCATCACTCCAGGGAAGCCTTTGGCTGGACCCTGTCCCTAACAACGTTGCTGGTTGGATAAAAAATTCTTGACTAACGCAAGTGTTCATAAAACAACATGATCTGTTTAATAGGTAACAGATTGGTTTTGCCTTTCAAACCAGCTTTAATGAACCTTACTGGCATTGCAATAAATAAAAATTTAAAAATACAAAGTATATTTTCCATACAATTGAGAAAACATCTGCTTTCTCTTACACTGTGGATTGTGCAGGTCAACGTGTTACACCAGCAGCGTACTGGAAATGAACATTTACCATACATGCACATTACACACACGTCCACAAGCACATATACACATATACAGCAAGGGAAAGATAAGAACTACATCTGCTGCAACACTGAAAAGGTACATATGTGTTTTAATATGTCCTTCCCTATATTTTGCTTGAATGTATTAATATTTTCTTTTAGCTGTGTTGATGCTTCACCTCCTGCAAAGACTAGTTATTCCTGACTTTAATACTAGCAAAAAGCCAATTTCAGAAATGTAGATTTAAAATCACATACCTAAGTACTGGCAGCAGAGGTAAATGCAGAGAAAATAACTGGTGAGGTACCTAATGAAGTATTCTATGAGATACCTACTACACTTACCAAAATTCATATCGCAAATAGCAAACAGCTCCTCCTAATTTATTCTATTAACACATTCCTAGTGATTTCTATTCAGACTTTTCAGAAATAGATAATCACACTCATCTCCATTTCATAATTGGAGACCAAAAGTTCCTTCTCCATGAACTCTCTCCACCGCGTTCCCTCTTTCTTCTAGCTCTTCTCATATTTTTCCGATTCTCCCAGAAACATTCTGTACAAGCACACACAAATATTCACACATACTCTCTTTTACAGGCACATGCACACAAGACTTGTGCTCTAATCCCTGGACATACATTCCCACCCCTATACCCTGTTTGCCCAATCGCTCTGCTGTTCTCTCCCAGGCTCACCAAAGGAGAGCACCCTCACCCTAATGGTAATCATCAGGTTCTCCCTACCACTACAAGAGCAAAATGCATCTCTAAGTTTGTTATATTGGGGTGTGTGCTGCTTTACTTTCATCCCTTATTCCCTGCCTTAGTAAAAGGCAGTTTTGGGTGCTCTTCTCAGTCAAAAGAAAGGAAAAAGTACATAAAACTACAGCCTCAGACACACAATTGGGTTGCAATGCATGAACACAACTGCAAAGAATGGCACAGGTGTCCTCTCAGCTCAAAGGAAATGTATCAGAAGAACTAGAGCTATTTGTCAAACACAATTTAATAAATAAACTAAATATTCCACAGCTCAACCAGAGTTGGTTTTGTTGTGTTTTTTTTTCAAATAGAATGGTTTATCAGTCAGATCAAGTAGAACTCACCAGCATTTTTTTGGAGGCAGAGGGGAGAATAACGAATTCAAGAAGTTTCATACTTCATATACAACTCACAGATCTTATCTAGGACCACTGTGTACTACAATTTTGTGGTCCCAGGTTTAAAATCTAACCACCCAAAGGAAAACAAATCAAGTTTCCTTGACTCAGTCTTTTGTCAACATCCACTCAAAATGGAAAAACTCTTATTGTAACTGCGGCCTGAATAATTTTTTCCAGTTTCAAGTTTTATTTTTAGAACCTCAATTTATTTTGTACACAATTTTCACACATTACTCATCCGCTAACTAATCATAACTGCTCATTTTTATACTTCTACATTGTGAATTCCAGCTATTTACGGAGAAGAAAAACCCAGCACGTGTCATTTTTCTAGACACAATTTACAAGGAATAAGAGAATGACCAAGATATCTGAGCCTGCAACTCTGTAGGAACAAAGTGAACTACATAGACTAGACAGCAAACCCAGAAGTAAGTCCAAGTTAAGATTTATAAGCTTTCCATATTTTCCATTCTTTTCTTCCAAGTTGAGTTTCTCCATGTGCCAAACTTTTGAGAGTTTACATTTTGTTCCAAACCCCATCAATCTGTGCTAAATTAAAAAAATAAAGCATGGAAATGTGCCCATTGTATTCTTTTAAGAACCTAAAGTTACACACAAATGCACATGAGAACACTTGGTGTGGATAGGCAAAGGTTCATTGCAATCTACTCACACAGATTCAACCACTTAAAATTACAATGATGTTGAAATAATATAGTGCTGCTAAAGGGGTCTGCAAATAAAACACTAGATCTTTAGCCACATTGCATGTATTTGGTGCATTACTCTGGAGCACACGGGAACCCTAAAATCAGATTCCCCTCAAAAATAAAAATGTCCTTAGAAAAAATTGGAAGTGCCACACTGACAACTCTTGTATCATCCCTGTCAGGATACCCCATCCAAAATGCAAAGCCAGCATGAAACTCCAATGATGTCTGCTCAAGCGTCTCCCTGAGGAGCTTCCAACAGCTAACACAGCTGTTACTCTTCTAATTTACACTGAGTGAGGAATGAAGAAGGGTTTGGGAAAAGCATATTTGACTCCATGCTTTCATTGTACAGTGGGAGTGAATTTTATCCATGTAGGATTCATCTACACGGACTCACAATGAAGAAACACGAACATCTTCTAAATTGAAAGCACAAAACTCTGAAAATGCAGTGTCACTGACTCACAACGAACTTGCACAGCCTCAAGGACTCCCTGAGTGAGAGACGTGGTACATGCAAAAATAGCTGATAATCAGTGACCTGAGTCGTTTTCCCCAGTCTGCATGGCATGGAGCCAGAACCTTCATGCACACTTTGTGTCTCCAAAACTTTTCTAGGCATTTTTGGTCATTCTTAGCATCAACATCTCATATATCTGGAGGTCTCTCATCACACTACAGAACCTAATATGTTATAATGATTTTAAGTGTACTGGAGGGTACTGAAAGTCAAGCAGAACTGGTTAACTAGGTAACTACACTTCTTATATGAAAAGTAAGAAGAAAAAAAAAAAGGATCTGGAAGGATTGGCTGCTGGCTGGACCACTAGGCTGGGACTCAGCAGTGGCTTTTAATTCTAATTCTTAACCACACCCGATTCCCCCCCCCCCAGAAAAGTGAAAAGAATGACAGGTCTTGCCCACTCTCCAAAATTGGGCTGCTTAGAGGGGATTTTTGTCTGGGACAGTTTCCTAGTGGGTGATTGCAGAGTGCATTGCATGCTATGGGACCTGATAATCCCACTCACTGCTCTAGGGCTAACTGTGGTAACAACAACGATTTCTAACAGTGAACTGGCTCCATTGCCAAAGTATATTAACAAAAAATAACCCTGAAAACACCCTCACTTACTTCGTTTTTCATTCTTCCCTTTTGTACCGACATGAGTCGCACGCCTGTGTGTTTTAGCTGTGCCTGCCCAGGTGTGGGCAGCGGGACTGCGGGAGCCTCTGTGAGGCGAGGCTGACTGCGCCCCTGCTGCTTCCCGCCAATTCCAGCCGGTTCCAGCCGGTTCTGCAGCAGCCCCCCCACAGCCTCAGCTCGGCCCCTCAGTGCCTCCGGGAAAGTGTACTTAAGAAGGAAGGGCAAAAATGCCAGAGCACTGAGGAGTGAGGGGACAAAAAGCGAGAGAGCACCCTGCAAACAGGTCAGGGATTAAGGAGGGGGAGGAGGTGCTCCAGGAGCTGGAGCTGAGAGTTCTGTGCAGCCTGCAGGGAGACCCCAGGGGAGCAGGTGGATATTCCCTGAAGGAACCGTGTTCTCTGGAGCAGACTTTTCCTCAAGGAATTGTCACCCGAGGGAGACACCCCAGCTAGAGCAGGGGAAAGGAGCAGTAGAGAGGAGCTGTTACCAACCACAATCCCCAACCCTCTGTGCCACTGGGGGGACACAGAAAACAAAGGTGTGGAGCTGAGTTGGGGGGCAGAAGGTGTTGTTTAAATTTTGTTTTCTCACTATCCACACCTATTTTAATTGGCAATAAATAAAATCCTCACGTTTTCCCCATGACAAGGCTGTTTTGCCCATGGTGATTTCCTTGTTTTTATCTCAACTCACAAGCTTTTTATTTTCTCCCCCTGCCCTCTTGAGGTGAGGGAGTGTGAGAGGGGCTGGGTGGGAGTTTGGCCCTTAGCCAAGGTAAACTTACCACACCATGGTTTGGAGAAAAGCACTTGCTGCTCACAAATTGAGTCAAAAAACTTCAGACATACTACTGATGCCCTGCAAAGTTACACAAAATAGATGCAGAGAACTGCCATGAGGGATGCAGAGTGAGAGGGTTAAAAAGAGGGCATCAGGAGGGGAGCAGGAGGGGCATAAGATATGCAACACTATGAGTGACCATTTGAGATGAAGAAGGAAAAAAAAAGACTAGCTCAGGCCTAAAGGTCACAAAGAAAGTGACCAGAAACTGCTAAGATTATTAATAAACCAAAATAGATGCAAAAACATCAACATGAAATTGCTGCAATAGTAAGCATTAAAAGTAACTCTTCTTTCAGGGCATGGAGAGAATTTCAGGTGACTTGAAATCTAATGGAACTATTTCTGCACCAGGGAAATATTCTGCTCTATTCAGCTGTGTCCAGGGAAAGTAGCTCTTCTTGCTATGCTTTCTTCTGCCATTCAAAGTTAAAGGGTAAAGTAGACCCAAATATGCAGGCTTAGGAGAAGGATGTATCTACAGAAATAGTGGTAAAGTCACTACATTAGACAAAGATTTCTGTGAAATGAAAGGATAGGGGGCATAAGCCATAAAACACTCCTGAGGATAATCTGTAACAATACGATTCTCTGTTGCTTTTTGTCTCAGAAAGGAAAAGAATTAAGGACAGAGATAGTCGATCAAGTTAAGAGGATGTAAGGGAGGATGGAAGGGCAGCTGAGCCCCAGACTACAGGGAGCATCATCCTCTCAGGACCAAAGTTTGGTTTGCTGGATCCCTAAGCCACTTTAGGTAATTCCAGAGTAGTAGTGCCCAGTTAGCAAGTAACAAAAACCAAAATAAATAAACTTACCAAAAAAGCCTTTTTCACAGAGCTTATATATCATGTAAAAAACACCCTAATGCAGCACTTCTGGTGGTTTTTTGTGTGTGTATTTTTTTTTAATTAACTATATTTTAAAACCCCATACCATTTGGCAGCAGTAAATCTATGGTATAGTTTCGAGGCTCCTGAGTTTCCATACCATATGGATTTAAAGGTCTATTTCACTACATTAGACTTAAAAGTTACGAATCCTAACACTTCTCTCTATTACAGCACAGCCAGCCAGCCAAGCCATTAGCAGAGTCCTAGAGGAAGAGGCCACCAGTTCCCCATGGGATAGCCTAACCCGGCTGTGGGGAGGGCAGTTTTAAGGCTTCCTGTGTTACCTGCCATTCTTCATTTATGCAGCTTTTGCAAGGGCAAGACAGTCCAAAACTTCTGATCCAGCTCCTACCTGGGTGAATATATTCCCTAGCTCAGCTCAGATCAGCGGGTGAACAGACTTGCACACACACCATTAGCAATGCCTCTGGACTCCTGAATAGCTACAGCCCAGTCCCAAACCTCATGACAGTTTGTCTGGACCAGGGTAACAGCCCTACACAGTATGAAGATGTTTCTACTTGCTCCTTCATAGACCCAGAGCTTGCCTGTCCTTGTGCTCTGGGCTTTTCCCAGCAGCCCAGTCCCAAGCCAGGCTCTGAAGATGTGAATTATTGTCACCACTAGCAGTCACATACTTTTCCCAAATGCTGCACATGTGGATCAAGGCAGAAGCACCAGCATATCAGGCCATTGCCAACGTCTGCAGGCTGCACCAGGTGGCCAAAGGCCACGAAACAACAGCCAGCTCAGCCAGTGAGGAAAAGGAAAGCCCAGCAGAACCCAGTTTGATCCTCATTAACAGGTTGGACCGCCTCAGCATGACTTATCATGAATCCTTCACTGCTTCTTCAGGGCTCAGCAAACAGGGTGAGTTTAGCTTGCAGCACACAAGCAGGAGGGAAGGTGCTGGGAGAGGGAGGTGCCAGAGCCTGTGCCTGCTCCCATCCCACATGGTCCCCAGGAGGGTGGGAAGCGGGCTCCTTGGCACTGTGTAGGGCTGCATCCTCACAGCTCCCAGCAGGGGTGTGTGAGCCACTGGTCCAGGGAGGGAGCCAGGGCAGGGGGCACTGCCATATGCTGGAGTGAGGTGGGGTGATGGGGAAGGGATAGAGCACTGCAGCCTCTTTAGCATCAGATGCCTCTGAAGTTGATGCATGGTTCAACAACTGGGAGCATCTCCAGCACCCAGCTGTGGAGCGGACCCAGATGCCATCCTGGCTGGTTTTACTCCCTTTTTTATTTTTCCAACATGAATGTCACCACATGCTCTGAGGAGATTGGTTTTGATGTGCTCTTAGGGCCAAAAAAGCTAAGTGTACTTCCCACTAACCGCCACGCACTCACCAGGGTGGAAAAATCATCAGCAAATTGAAATGTGTATAGTAGCATAATTTTGCACTTAATGGAATGCATTCTCCCCTTAAAATCTGTTAACTTTGATTTCAAAATATGACAATTCATGTTGAAGCGTAATTGAGTCTGAACAGCAGAAAAACTGAGTATAGAAATCAGATGTGTAACACTGGTGGATTCAAGGATGATGAGTTAAGCACTGTTCAGTTAAAGGGTGCTGCTTTTAAGTTCTACCTAGAATAAGAAAACATTTTTACTTTCGATGAGCTCTGCTTTCACACACATCTCAAGAGCACTGCACCGCAGCCCTGTCTGTGCCCCTCAGACCCTCAGCACAGCAGTAACATCCCCTTTGTAGGTGCTGCAGAAACACAACCCAAGGAGCCAGCCCCTGCCCTACCCAAGCAAACAGATGAAGTGTCTTCCATCAGTCAGAGAAGAGCAGCAGCAGATTTCACGTAGGACTGAATACTTGATTGCAAAGAAAACATTTTATCAATGATTGAGAACAAATCTGGCTGTATGAAAACAAATAAAAGAACTGCATAGCAAGAGAGAAACTAACAACAATGTAAACCAATGCTTGCATTTAAATAGTGATTAACAGCTGTCATTTGAATAATTCGATTTAAATCTATCTTGCTACCAACATAAGGTAGACAAATACTACTTATACAGCACCCAAAGCTTTAAGGATGGTTCAGCACAGCAGCTGTGAATGTGGAGCAAGACCTCTATGCTGCACTTCTAACAAAGCCCCGCTCACCACCTTGACATCTGCCTGACAGATGAGCAGCACAGGAAAGCAAATCAGAGGTGAGATAATGAGGAGGAAGAATATTTACAATACACAGGTTTAGACAGTAAATATGAAAAAAGAATTCACACAGTGTGTGGACTCTGAATAGTATTGATGCAGGCATTCTTCACACCAGGAAAGAAAAATCTTGTTACCTAAGAGATACAATAAAACATTAGGAGAAGCTCTCTGGCTAAGTCTTGACATTTAATCTTAGAACAACCAATGCACATGCTCCAAGAAATTGTCAGCTGCTGAGGATGAGGGGCCAACATGCCATCATCCTGGGAGCTGGCATCCCTACCGGAATACGAAGCTTTATTTTACAAACCTGTATGGTAAAAGTGAAGTAGACCAACAAAGACAAGATTTTCTCTTTCATTTCCTTCCTGCCTCTACTGAGAAGAAAAAGTAATTTTCCTGTTCCAAAATTTTTTAATGAAAAACAAGAATAAACACACATATATATTTTTCCAATTTCCTGATGACAAAAAAATCTAAATCTAATAGAACCTGAACAAATAACTATAAACAATTACCTGCTTAGCTCTATGATACAGAACAAGGGTGTCTTAACTTACTTATTCTAAAGCACTGATGGTCATTTCCTGCTGCCTTTGAGCTGATCCAGTGTCTGCTCCTGCACTTGCTCAATACTCTGAAGTAGAGGAACTCATCCTCTACGACTTTAAGTAGTAGGTTTCCTTCCACTGAAGGAAATAGAGCTACACCCCTCTTCTCCTGGGGAGAATTTGGCTATTTAGCATTGTTATTACAGAAACACCAAGTGATCATGTTCTGCTCACAGTAGCAACAGCAGAAGCAAGATAGGCTAAGAATAAACAGCATCCTTGCCAAAGCGGGGGTGGTGGATAAAGGGAACGGGCATTTATTTCAAGATCCTCTTTCTTCTCCTTCATTATATGCTTGGGCAACCTTAGATATATAGCTCACAGAAGGTACTCTGAAGCAGCTCTGTAGCTTGATTTTATCTGAGTTACACACAGAATGCAGCCCATCATTTTTTCTGTGCTGTTTATACAGAAATCAAAGATAAATTTGGCATAAACTCATCACATCCCAGAATCATACATACATTATACAACATATACAGTGTAACAGACTCGCCCTGTTCCTCAGCTCCTGTTAAAAGTGGTATGAAACAGCAAGCTGTTGGCAATTGCAACAAATGAAGCGTATTTCAGCACACTTTAAAAGCTGAATTGCAAAAAAATATAGGCTTCTTCTGACCCTTTGCATTTTGATGGTTGCACAGTGAGAAATACGGCCTTTAAAATTACACCTTGCAAAGCACTCCATTGTACCAATCAATCTCCCCAAGCAGCTCCCACAGCACAGCTTCCCACAGCACAGGGACAAAGAGCCAGGGTCCATCCTGCCTACTCGGAGCCAGCCAGAGCTGTGGCAATCAGGCTGGAATCGATCTGCCCCTCCCAGTATTTACTCAGTCCCACTGCTGTGCTGGTCTGTAACCCACCCTGGATTTCCAGGCCTCTCCTGGGGCTCTATGTCAGGGAAACTAGGGTTTGTACCACCACAAACAACCCCTGGAACAGAGCTGCTTTAGTTCCTATTCCTGCATGGTACAAGCATACCATCCCTGTCCTCAGGGACATATATCCACTCACATTCTGATCCATACGTAGCACAAGTCCACTCTGTTGTTTGGCCAAGTGATGCACATTTACACCATCTATATTTCTTGCTTCTCCTTTATATGTCCGAAAACCAGATTTTAAGTTCTATGTGCATAGCCATAATCTTTTAATACAGCTGCATATCCTCCCCAAAGCCCTGGGAAGAGCCTACAAAGGAGTAGTGTAGGTGTATTCCCGGCAACAGTTTCCACCAGGAACACTTTGCTGTGCTTCTGTTTAGGCTTGCTGATTTAAAAAGAAGGAGAATCCAGCCAGCAGTTTTACCCCAGCATTCTGTCTAAGAACAGCCTATTGCAGAGCACTTGGACATGGTGACTGTCAGGTCAGGTCCTTCTCGTTAGACTGTTACCAGCTTCTGCTTCAGTGGTGACAGGCACAGGGTCCAGCCTGTGGCTCAGGGACTCTGTCCCAATCCCAGTCCTGGACCTGTGAGGAGTTCCTGTTTCTGCTGCACTGGAAAGGTCAGGTGAGGTAGGAAGGCAGAGGCAAGCAGTACCTCTGCTCTGAATCTCTGGAAAGGGGAGAGGACAATAGAAATATTATCCTGTTTAGCCTGGAGTGTCTGACATCCAACCCCCAAGGACTCTGCTTGGCCTCTGGTTGACTTTGAAATGTATAGCTTACTGGAAGAATACTTAAGTAGAAGATAAAATGAATTGCATGATGGGGAAAAAGCAAAAAGGCCAGGTCGAAAAATTCTAACAGCACTGCAGCTCTACAACTCTGCAAATTCAGCTGAAGAGCCTCCATCCCCTTAATAAGAGCCTCCTTAATAAGGCAAAACACAAAACCAAGGTAGTTTCTGTTGAATTTCACTCATTTCAAGTCCATGGGATGGTTGCTCCTTGTGCACAATGGAGCTCCAACACGAGATAACACCTTTGGGAACTTCTGAAAATAGGAAGCAGCTCCATGAACCAAGCCTGAAAAAGACCAGAGTGACAGCAGCCACTTACTTGAACTAAGTCGTGGCTAGGGTCATCCTTTTTTTCCTCAATGTAGGCCACTAACATGACACGCAGTTAACTTCACAGAAGTAAATAAATGTCTTGAAGGAGGAAATAGCAGTATTCATGGGGATGGACCTCAAGATGCTTGCCATTGTTTACATAAAAGTGCCCTGTTATTTCATAGTTCGATATAAGCCCAGAATAAATATTTAATAACTTGGTTGCATAAATAATGATACTATTTTAAGCCGTTAACTGGCCAGCCATATAAATTATTCAAGATTTAAAAGTCATCCTGTGGTCTCTGTACAAGGAGAAAACTAGGAAGTTGTAACTATAATGACAAAGTAGGGCAAGATCAATCAAACCACATGATCTCTAACACAAACAAGCAGCAATTAAGCAGCAATCAAGACCAATATGACTGTGGTTGATGTCCTTTTATGCCAATACTCTCAGTCCAGAGAGCAGAACTTAATAATGTTTTGCAATTTATCAAGGGAACCATAACTCTGCTCTCTGCGACTTGGCCAAGAGGCTATTATGATAGTATTTCTCTATAATTTAATAATGTGAAGGAAAAGGGGAGAGGGGGAGTAAAAGCATTTTGACATATAACTCATGTCTATACATACCGTATTTTCCCTTTGCTTGAATGATGGAAGCAGAACTCATAATAATATACCTCAGTACCTATTTGTTAGCAGAAAAGGGGAGCTGAAGTATCTGGCAAAGAAAATCTATTTGAAGAAGCACAGAGGGGAATGGAATGAACCGTCTAAATTCATTAGCAGCTGTCATTGATGTGGATGAGTTTAGAGTTGAAGAGAAGCTAGTCATCACAAGTAACTCAGGAGAAAAGCAACGGGAGGAATTGTTCATTAAATTGTTTAAATCTGGATTAGCTTCTGATAGATGGCAAGTTGCCACTTAGAGGCACCTTTGTGTTACAGCTCCACCCTCTTTGGAGAGAAGCTCTTTGAACAAAATCAGCTATTCCAGCATTCCAGGCTGTGCACAGGCTGCCAGCAGCCCTGCATGCTGCTCTGTGACACAGGCCTGTTTGACACCAACAGGCCACAGTTTTCCTGTACCTGAGCCTGTCATTTGACAGCATCTCTTCTGCTCAAGGAGCCCGACCCTGCTGTTACCTCCTCGCTCCAGGCAGCTCTCCCCCAGACCCCTGAGGCTCCCTGGGAGGCACAACTGCAGCTGAACCTGCGGCTTTGCCGGGAACTGAGCCAGGTTAGAAATGACCAGGTTATTTCTTTCTTCTTAATTTCCTGGATTGCTTCTAATGAAGATGAGTTCTTCAGTTTGGCACGATGAAGGAGGTGATGGTGGGAAGGGGTAGCAAGGACTCAGGCAATGCCAGGAAAGAAATGCTGAAGAACTACATCCTTGAACCACAGTTTGACTTTGTGTCTTAAATCTCATTGAATTTTTGCCCTGGACTAACATAAGATCATTTGCTGCTGGTTTGAAAAATTCAGAATCCTTCATTTAGAGCTCTAACAATACCATCTTGTTGGTTCTTTCACTTTGCTCCACATTATTTCTGGATTTTTTTTTCTTGCTACTTAGCTGTCTTCCTCTCTCATCCTGGGAAATAAAATCTATTGCAGCACTGTGCTTTCACCTTGGACTACTTTTGCCAATTAAAATAATGAGTCCTCCTCTTTGCAAATGCCAAAAAAAAATCTCCTGATACATCTTGGAATCTATCCCTTGTCAACAGTGACCAATGGTGATTTAATGTTTGATAGCTCTGATGAGCTGGTTGCCTCAGTCCAAGTCCAAAACCAGCTTCATTTCCAGAAAATCATTCTGCCAGCTACTGTGTTGGCAGCCTCAGCAGGGAGGCAAGGAATCAGGGCAGGATCCCAGACCCACTGAAATCCAGGGGAACACTTCCACTGATTTCAAGGGATACAGAATCCATTTAGGGAACTGGGTGTCCACTGTAATTCTGTACCTTATACTGATAAAAGAAAATATTTAACTTCTCCTTCATGTGCTTTAAAATTGTATTAAAGTTACTGTCCTGAAAAATAGTCACACTAGGTAAACGAAGTTTTATTACTCTTTTAAGATAAGTGCAAAACACCTGCAACAGGGGACTATTATCAAATTCTGGTTACTTGAATTAATCCTCATTCTGGCATTTAATAATTTGTAAAATGCTTATTCAGGAAAAGGTCAAAAATCACTTAGAAAGATATATTAATGGCTCTCTAAGTAATGTTTGGACTTACTGAATAAATTCTCTCACTTAAGACACGTATAACAAGCCCTACAAAATGCATTAGAAATTGTGCTCTCCACAATGGAGAGCTATGTATACATCCATGTTCCCATATCCCCACAAGGCAGCATGGAAGCACTTAGTTAAATTCATCTCAGCTGAGTTAAAAAATGAGCATGTCTTCACTGTTATAGTGGAAATATATTCAATGTATCTTCTCACAAAGAGGAATATACCTGAATCAGGACCTGGAAGAACCTCATTATTGTTAATCTAAGTGATAAAAAAAAAACCCCTAACACAAATAAAAACCCAAGAAACAGTAAAAAAAAACAAACCCAAATTGCCCAAAACTCAATTATAAAAAAAACCCCAAAAACTTGTAAATAATTGGAAATGATGGAAGACAAAGCCCTGTGCTGATGGATCTACATGGAACTCCTCCTATGCTTTGAAATATTTGGACTTTAAAATGACCCACAAGAGTTAAAAATTAAGTATCAGCATGTGAAAACGTACCATATTACAGTTTAAATCAACCATTATACAGGCTCAGCAAGCATCAGCACACTCCTTCTATGCAGTAAAAAACGTCAACTTCTCCTTGGTGCATAATAATTTGTGAAATAAAGCAGGCATGCAAAATATGGGTGGCAGGCAGCAAATGCTGATACTTAGGGCACCAAGGTGTTTTAAAATTGTTTTCCACTTTTGCATCCAGCATCCACTGAAATCTCAACAGATCAAAGTTTTGCAGACAAGGAAAAAAAAAGCCCACAAAATTAATAACTATTTAAGTATTCTGTTTCATCATGATAACAAACAGATGGTTTTAATATTCTAGAGGCTAATTTCTGAACAATTAAAAACACAGCAAGACATTAACATCTAATGAAACATTTTAACTACCAGTATATGCATCTGCCATTAATTTCCACACAGTAAGGTCTTGGTTCTCTTCAATCTGTTCTTTATTAAGGAAAGTTTTTCCACTCTGAATTTAGTGAAGTAGAGAATTAACAACTGTTTTCAATCAGCAATCAGCATGATATTTCGCCAGCGTGCATTGAAACCGTCCACACTATCAGACATAAATTTACTCGTATGATGGCTTTGATCTGCACGCTGAGTAGGGATGTTAGAAGGGAATTCATTTTCTAATTCCATTTTCATTTAGAACATATGAATTAACCCCTCACAGCTCTCATGTCCCTTTTTATCTACTTTAGATAAAGGACACTTACATAAAATGTTATGGCTTATGCATTACTTACAGTCTAGCCAAAAACAAATCCATTTTTTTAAACCAATGAGAGTATTCTCATGCCAACCATCCCCAAATAAAGTTCTTCAAAGGCAGTGGAAGAATCCTGTATTTATGAGCTTCTAATTTAGATTTCCTTTGCTCATTTATGATAAGAACATTGGGTGATATTCATCAAAAGCTGTACCCATGCAAAAACGAGTTGCTAAAACAATCTTTATACCACAAACACCAATCTAATCCATGTGTTCCCAAATCAGATATGCAGCTTAGAAATACTGATGAATTTTCTGCAGGTCTTCACCAATTTGGTAAGTTATGATATAAATTAAGCCAAGGCAAGGCATTCTTATTGCTCCCTGGGAATGGCAAAGAGCTGATGTGATTCAGTATTTGTTGTCATCACCTAGCCTCAGCAGGAATGAACCCTGTAAATAAATACCTTTAGGAATAAATTCAAACACTCTCCCTGATGGGTCTGAAGAGCATGCTGCTGTTCCCTAAACACAAAGGCAGCTCAGTAAGTGCCTTAGGTTTTCAAAAGGGTTAAGTTAGCAAGTAACTTGGAATGACTTTAACAGGAACCACATTCTGTCCAGGTTCCTGTTTTGCTTTTAATCATGTCATTTATCTAAACATCCAATTGCAAGGCTAAACTAATAAACGTTGAAAAAGGCCTTGACAAAACATAGGTTTAGGGAAGGAGTCAGCTGCAGGACCCTGCCTCTCTGATTCATTTTCTGGTGTTCAGTGGGGATTGTATGGTGTGCCAAGAAATGTTGCAACTACATAGAGTAAGAGAGACCCACATTCTGGTATTCGCTTCAAGTCAAGAAAAACAGGGTGATGACCCTAGGACCTGCCAACCGATGCCCTACCAGTGGGGCATTAGCTGTTCCAAGACATCTCCCTCCCTCCAGTTTATGCCAGAAACAACATGCTTGGCTCCATATACTTCCAACAATAGCTATGCATTTCCATAGATATTCCCATAACAGACCACCCAAAATAAAAACACATCACATCCTTGCCACACCCTACTCTATGTGCTTGTTGCCATCTCAAAGGCTCAGCCTGAACAAAGTTGTCTCTTTTCTCAGTACTCGATTTTTTTCTTTGTTGAAATATGTTATTACAAATTAAGGGCCAGATCGAGACAGTCTGAGAACACCCACAAACCCATTTGGAATGCAGGTTTCCAAAATCTGGAAACAGAACAGTAGGTAGGTATGAAAGGACATGAATGATTAATCATTTGACTTCAAGCACTGTCATCACTGGGAATTGCAAGGATCAGGGTTTCAGATGTGCCCAGCAGAGGCAGGAGCACAACCCCACTGAAAGACAGGGAGCTTTTGGCTCATTTTATATCCACTTCTGGTCCAATGGAATATGGCTGAAGTGGTGTCCCTGGGGATGCCATATGGGATTTCAAAAGACCTTTCCAGACAGTTATATCTGGTTCAGAGAAATGTGGACACTAAAAGGAATGTACTGGGAGTTTGGCATGTAACCATTAGCCCTTTAACCACCACTGATATACCTTGGAGGCACTGCTGGGTTTTCATATATCAAGACAGTCCCAGACTTACACTGCTCTTAGTGAGGATAGCACAATATTAATATGTGACTTTCATACTTTATGCTCCAAGTGCCTGGATCTACTCCTGGCACACTACAAAAATAATACTTTTACGGTTCAGTTTTTCCATGAAATATTTATAATACAACTATTGAGTGATGCAAGTGCCAGAATGACGATCGCTATACTTGAATTCCTGGAGATCTGTAGGCTTTTGTTTGGTCTAGCAGCATCCTGCTACACATCTGTCTCTCACTGGGGAACCACATGGGAAATAAAGACTTTGGGGCAGCCTTTCCTGAAGTATTTGAGTACTCATCTTACCTGCTGCAGCCTAGGAGCCTCAGCATTATAAATCACAGAAAACCAGAGAAAGAGGCAGACCCAAGTGGTCCCATGGCCCATCCCTCTAAGCCCAGGAAGGACCAACTGTACCTCATAATTCATGACATGCAAACAACCAGCTAACCCAGCCCAGACTGTCCCTTAAGACACCCAATGGTCTGTACAACCACTGCAGGTGACCTAGTGCAGTGTTTCACTCTCTGCACCTTTAAAAAGCTACCTTCACATCTCAACTGTATCTCCTACCCACAGCATGACCTTGTCCCCTTTATCATGGATATGCAGAGTTTTCGCTTCCTCTCTGCAGCAATCTTCTTGTGTTCAAAGACCATTATCAGTATCTCCACTCCATTTTCTCTTTTTAAAACTAAATAGCCCTAATTCTTTCATGCCCATCTTAGAGGCCATGCTTTTAGACTTTCTCCACGTACTCCACATGCTTCTCTCACTGATTATTTCCTATTCTGAAGGACAGGACCTGCAATATCCATTAGGAATCACATAATGATACACATTGTACTGGGATAAAATTAGTATTAAGGACAAAATGTGCATTAAAGCTGCAGTCTGTGTTTAGACAACTGACTGTTCAGGCAGGCTTACTTTTGGGTGCCAGTCTTAAGACACCTTGAAGTATCTGAAGTGATCACAACATAAACCTTTCGAATTCATGCCACTCTTTCCCTTGTGGAAGTGCTCTTAACTCATTGCACAAATCATATTCGATCTGTAAAAGATATTTCCAGAACAAAAAAGAAGAAATCACAAGTAGAGGCAAATTGCTTATAGAAGGAAGGCTTGGGAGAGACTTTGTTAAGTTCACTGGAGCTTGATTTAGATCTCCCCTCATTCAAAACCTTACCTGAAAGCAGGGCTTCTGCTAAATATTAAGACTTTTCAATAGAATCTTTATTTCTTAATAGGGTTTTTCTAAGATGGATACACAAGGACAAAGTGTAACTCCTCATGGTGCTTCCAGCTGTAACTCATTTGCTGTAAGAAGCTGTTGCTGAAGTGATCTGGAGAAACACTTCTCAAATCCATTTTAACAGCTTTCAAAGCTGCTCAGAGATGCCCAGCAGCCCTGATTTCTGTGTCAGGCCCTTCTTCCTCACTGCTGCCTTTGGTTGCAGCAGGAGCACTGGAATAAAATAAAACTTATTTTGCTGGTGTCTTGGTTAGGCAAGCTGAAAACGTGCAGGTTTTTCTGCTGTTCATAAACCTATTTCACAACAACTAAAGACAATAAATGACAAAAGGAGATGCTGATGGGAAATGCTAAAGACTGGCTTGAACAGCTCCACTCAAAAACCAGAGGAAGATGTGAGGCCACATTTTGAGTACTGCATCCAGTTCTGGGCTCCCCAGTTCCTAAAGGACAATGAACTACTGGAAAGAGTCCAGCACAGGCCACAAAGATGATTAGAGGAATGGAGCATCTGCCCTATGAGGAAAGGCTGAGAGAGCTGGGGCTGGTCAGCCTGGAGAAGAGGAGACTGAGGGGGGATCTCATCAGCACTTATCAGTATCTACAGGGAGTGTCAGGAGAATGGGACCAGGCTCTTTTCCACAGTGTCCAATAACAGGACAAGGGGCAATGGGCACAAGCTGGAGCACAGGAGATTCAAGTTAAACATAAGGGGAAACTTCTTTACTGAGAGGGTAACAGAGCACTGGGACAGGCTGCCCAGAGAGGCTGTGGAGACTCCTTCTCTGGAGACATTAAAAACCTGCCTGGACAAGTTGCTGTGGGATCTACTGTACGTGATCCTGCTCTAGCAAGGGGTTGGACTAGATGATCTTCAGAGCTCCCTTCCAAACGTGATGACTCTAAGAGTCTATGACTCCATGAAAGAGCAAGGCACAGAAGGAGACATTGGGTGGATGGAAGGAACAGTTATTACCTTCTTTTTGAGGCCAGAGAAATGCCATGCTGTCAACCTCTGGCATCCCACAGCAAACCATGGCAACAGCTGCCTGGCTCTGAAGTAATAAACTGAACCAATTTAATAGCTTTTATTGTTCTGCTGTGATGTTTGAGCACAACCACTTCTTTCCTCCTAGGACTCCTGAGCCCACAAGGGCAGCAATGAGAGAAGATCTCATTTACCTAAAAGCACTTATAAATTTTTAATTTGCTTTAACAAGTAAATTAACAAGTCCCTCATTCAGGCAAGTTTTATGGCCTCTTGCCACTTGGGGAGGGCCATAAAAGTTTTATAGATTATCCAGAGCTACCGAGATTGCTCATAATAAATTGTCTGTTTCCTGTTATTTTATCAAACCACTGGGCTTCTAATGACTTAAAGTCACAGCTTCCTTATATCTACGCTTTTTATGAGCCCGTATTTATAAACTGTAAAGAATATCCTAAATTATACTGGGCCCCTGCTAATCATTACAAAGCAAGGGTTTTATTGGAGCCAACCTTCTTGCTCACGCCCACCTAATAAATTCTAAGAGATTTAAGGTGAAAAATTATTTGAGATAGCACACTGATTCTGCATTCTATTTTAAGATGTTGCTTTAGCCAAAGTTTCATTCATGGATACTTTGAAGTGCCTAGAACTCAAATTCTTCGATTTCTAAATTCTTCTTCAAATACTTTGATTTCTAACAGTTCTTGAAAAAGTTCTCAGGATAGTGAGCACTTCAGGCAACATAGGCCAGCCTGGCTCTGGGAGACAGCAGATACTGGAAAAACAATCTCTTCTCAGAGGATAATGCTACCTCCCATGCGTGCTCACCATCTACCCTCTGGAGCACCACTGAGGATACTTACTCAGAAGAACCCCAAACATGAAGATGTCCTGACCATCTGGAGCTGTGAGCAGCCACACTGCAACCAGGGGTGGTTCTCACAGCAAGGACACTTCAGCACAGCCCCATCGGGTCCAGCAACCACTGAGCACTTCTCCCACTGAAGTTATGATGCTGAGTCTAGTTATGGCCTCAAAGTATTCCCAATGCCTAACTTTGGGCTTCCAATTCAGTATCTTGGTCCCTCTATGCAGAAATGAGAAATCACTCCAGAGAAGGAGTAGGCATCAAACCTGAGTGGCTGCAATTGTTTTTTCCTTGTTGAGTACACAGAACTTAGGGAGACTGGATTCGTAAGAGGAGGCTTGTCTTTAAGTGACATGATCTCACCAGCTTTCCCTTGATTGCTGCCATGTGGAAAAACATGACAAAACTAGAGGGAAAATCACTGGCTAATGTTTACTGATGGAATTTATTTGGGGTGGAGGGGAAAGGAGAAGGGAAAGAATAAAGCTGCTACAGATTCTGTCCTCCAGAGATCTGAATGTTGCACCTCAACTAACGCCTGAACTTCCTCTGAGGTTTAGGCTGGTACAAAGCTACAACAAAAGGCACTGGGATAATAATACAGTAGAGGTGAAGATAATCAGTGTTTTCTGTAAACACACAGTGTTATGAAAATGTAAAACTCCTCCAACTGAACAGGAAAGCATGGAACTTTACTAAAAAATTCCCAATTAACTTTCTGTGAAGTACAAGCCTGTGGAACTGGAAACTATTTATTTTGAAGGAGGAAAACACTGCAAGATGACAATATCAGCTTTTGCTCAGTGCAGCTTTCCTGCTAAATGGGAAATTCCAGCAGGATAGGCAAGTTTTAAAAGCTCAGAATGTTATTTTTGTGAGAGATGCAAGAGCTGGTGCTAAATCCTAGAATATGCCCATTATCTGAAGTGCTGAGAGTGCTTCAAGTTTTATTTACTGATTTTTCAGTTTGAAAGAGCCATGGATTCCTCTCTCACAATATCACCCAGATTAAGATCCATTGTGTAAGTACAACTGTGCTCGCGTACCCTCATTCTCTCATGTTTTGTCACCATAGACCACTAAAAATAGGCTGTTAAAGTGGATCAACTTGTTGTCCAGGTATCATTGTGCATTAAATAAGAACTTGTTCAATTGAATTTGGCAATAAATCTAAGAACAGGGGAAACAAAACACAGGAAAACAAGCCATAAAACCCTCAACAAACGACGATTATCTTGTGTTTCCTCATAAATACACACACACACGAGCATATCCACAATTACAGGCTCCTGCCATGCATCAGATTCAGGTTCTGCTCCTACAAGTTCAGAGATCTTTGAGATGGGATGGAAAAAACTGCAGAGCACCCCAGGGATCACATTTTTTCTAATTTTATGAAGACCTTTTGGATGACTGAAAGCCTAACTAATGCCTTCCAACTTCTTCAAGAAGCAGAACTTTTAACTTAACTGTGTATGAATAAATTTGATGAAAACAGTCCCTCTTTTCTCCCTACCACAGCAAATTCAGTGTCCGTCTGTATTTACTGAAGATGCATCTCCCTCAAAATCCAAGCATTAACCATTGCTTTATCACTCAGTAAAATGACTCTTAAAGAAACAAGGAGATTCATAAAAGAAGATAAAGAAACAATAACCAAAGCAAATGAATAGCACATATCCTTATATTATAAGAAGCCCACAGACACAAATTCCTGTTATCTGCTCCTAAAAATAAAGGCTGTGGTAAGTATGGGGAGGGGGGAAGAAAAAAAGCTCTGTGAACAATGTAAGACTAAGAGTGACCTGAAGGAGATAAACCATCTTTCACAGTGCCTCTGTCTGAATCACATTTAACCAAGCTGGAGTATTAGAAACCTGTTGTATGCCATTATTACCAGTGGCCAAGAAACTGTGAAAGCAGTTGGGTGTGTATAAATATATATATATATATATATATATATATATATATATATATATATATATAAAACCAGGATGAAACTTTGTCAGGTTGGCATACACTTCCATGGAAGAGTGTGACCCCACCATATTTTTGAATTTTAGGTAAAAATAAGGATATGAAACCACAGTTCCTGCTGATAAAGCCACACATTGTCTTCACCAATATTTACTAAGAATGGACAAAAAGATCATAGCTCAAAGGGTTATATATTTTTTTTTCCCTACAGCTCTATTAAAAGTGATAGTAGATGTTCTGCTCTGTCTTTAAAACAAAAATCTCCTAATGGAGATAAATGGCAGCAGAAGTGAGAAAGAAGAAATGCACCAGAGGCACTCTTCCCAGAAATCTCTGGAAAAAACAATAACTGCACGATTCCCAGACTTCCTGTGACACGGTTACAAGTCTCTCTGAGGAGCACCTAAACTGTCAGAAACGCATCTTGAGGGAACTGCCATGCTTTCAAGATTCACCTACGTTGAGCCCCAGCTGTGGCTCTTAGTTCCATATAAACACACACACGACTTCTCTAACCAAATCCTTGCAGAAACACTCGCCCGCCTTTGTTACAGGACAGAAGATATTTCCATTAAAGTAAGCAAACTCATCTCAGTGCACTTAAGTCTTGCAGAGCTCCTAGGCTTCACTTCACATTTCAGGTTAATCTTTTCCTTTCCTAAAGAACAGAACATCCTTTTTCCTGATCTCCCTGAGGGCTCAGTATTTGCAACATCAAACAGAACACAAACCATCGCACCCCCTCCAAAAGCCCATTATACTGTCAGCTGCCTCCCTAACTGCAACCAGGGGAGAAAGCTTGTATACTGACTCCAGAGCTCTCTTACTGCTGGAAAGTGTCCATGATTTCTTCAAGCTACTGCTGCATTTCATTTCTCTAAAGAACTCATAAGAAGATGGGCAAAGTTCCAGGGAAGAAAAAAGAAACCCGACAAACTAACAGCTCCTCGTGCAGTTTCCCCGCCATTTCAGTTGCTGGCAAAGGCCAAAGCCCCAGGACTGGTGCCACACTACCAGTGACCCTCCTCAATAAATCAGATATTAAAAGACAGTCACATGAATTAGGCTGGAGAGGGAGAGTGAGGCAAATGTCTGCTACTAAAGATAACTGTATCTTGTGGTGTATCTGTATTCACAAAGCATTGATGAGAAAGGAGGAAAGTCCTTATGGAGGCCATGCTGCAAGCTACTGGAATCCAAAAGATTCCACTGTATATTAATTTTGCAAGAGAGACCAAGTAGTTTTTTCCAGAAGGAAGGCCCATGGCTGTGAATGGGCTGAAATCTGGGTCTCAGCTTCCACAGCTCAACACATGAATGTTTGCAAAGCACAACGCAAACCTCAGCGGGAAGTTGTTGCTGGAGAGCAACACACTGTTACTCTAATAAAAAAAAAAAAAAAGGGGGGGGGGGCCCAACAAGAGAATGCAATTCAAAAACAAGAGTGTTTGTGCAGCTCTGCTGCACTTGAAAAAAATGTTTTGATATTGATAGGTTTTATCAGCTATTTACATGTTTTCTATTCCTTCTTTTTAAAGAGTTCATATCCATTTGGCAGATCACTCCCTGGCCCTAAGCCCGGGCTAAGGGTGCTCCTCTCTCGCTGAGAAAATCTTCAGGGATGTATCCCCAGAGAGGGCCTTCCTTTCCCCGTGGCCTCTCCCAACTCCCCCTCTCCTGCCAAAGAGAGCAGCAGCTGTTCTGCCCAAGCCTTTTCCACAGGCAACCCCTGACCCAACCTGCACAGCCCCTCCAGTGCCTCAGAAAAACAAAGTGGTACTAAATGTAACCTCTAGCCAGCCAGACAGTGCCACTCACAACTCGTATCCCTAATTTTTCAGTTAACAACTCATGGTAAACCAAAGCTGACAGTGGCTGCAGGTCTAACGGGTGATATTTACAGCTGAAGTTCTATAAAGTTAGGAGGTTTTGTCAAGCTGCAGCATCCAAGTGGCTGTAAACGCAGCCCAGCGCAGCGAGGAAATGGCTGGAGATCAGTTACAGCCAGAAGTAATTGATCTGCCTGAAAATATGGCCCAGGAATCATAGGATTAATGCTCAAATTCCAGCTGTGTTGCATTGTTCCCTTCCCTCCAGCTCTCCAACAACAAAGACATGCCTCCTCCTCCTCTGGAGACCAGAAAAGTTTTATTAAAAAATCTTCATACACTGTTGCAGGGGAGGCCCTGTTAAAAGCATCATAGGAAAAAAATGCGGGATTCATAAAGAAACCATCCTACAATTTCCTTTCGATCTGGCATTGATTTCCAAGTGGCTACCTTTGCCAAGTGGCTTTGGCCAGCTCCCCTGCCCAGGCCAGAGCGGGGCAGGGGGTGAGGAGCCCAGCCTGGCTGGACCCGTGAGCACACGTGTGCATGTGCAGCCCCGGCCACGCACGGCGGGAGAGACAGCCAGCACCGGCACACTGAGAGGGGAAAGCATAAAACGGGAACACTTCCAAAACTGCAGCTGTGCTGGCCCATTAAAAAGCTGAAACTCATTCTACTGTTCGACCTCATGCTTATCACCACATAACTATTCATCAAAGAAATTTCAGTGCAATTAATTAAATTATTCCCCTGTCTGTGCCACAGAGTCATTATTCCAATATCAGCTTTCACTCGCACTCTCTCCAGCTCGTGTCTGATGCCAAGTGACATCTCTAGGGTTGTCCAGTCTCAATAAAGCTCTGCTCCTCACCACTCACAGAGCCTATCATTTCTCTTTTTTATTGCCATTTATTTTCCACTAGGATTTTGCTGCCAGTATATTGGCAGGACTTCCAGTATATGGATGTAATGAAATCTACCACAGACACTTAACATCGGGTCAGGCTTGAGCTCAGCTCATGTGAAGCTGTAATATGATAAACAAATGCTTCCAGGAGGAGGATTTTATCTGCTCAAAAAGAGAACATGGACTCCTTTGGTACCCAGACATGAACTAGGAGGGAGTTATTCAAAAATCCTTATGATAATTAGCTTTATAGCTAAAATGTGCTCAACATGAGAAACCTGAGTTACAACATCGGTTCCTCTCAATCTGTCAGGACCAACTTCTCTTACAGAAAAACCCAAAAGTGTCACAGTTTATATTTCCCTTTTTTGGGATTTTTTGTTCTGTTTTGTTTTTAACAACAAGGTTCATATAATTCCACTGCTTCAGCACACCAAAACGTGGGTGATTTGGTGGCTACTTTAGGGGTCCTGAGCTGACCTACCAACAACAAAATGTGAATGCCCTGATGTTAAATCTTGGTCAGAAACTGTGCAGGACCTGATGGCTCTGGACATGGTCTATCTGTATCTACTGCCCTGCAATTCTTGTGATGGAACCAAAGCATCACATCTGCATATCTCCCACAGAATCACAGAATCACCAAGGCTGGAAAAGACCTTTAAGATCATCAAGTCCAGCCTATGACCAACACCCCCACACCGTCTAGACCATGGCACTAAGTGCCACATCCAGCCTTGCCTTGAACACATCCAGGGATGGTGCCTCCACCACTTCCCTGGGAAGTCCATTCCAATGTCTAACCACCCTCTCCGTGAGGAAGTGCTTCCTAATATCCAACCTAAACCTCCCTTGGAGCAGCTTCAGGCTGTGCCCTCTTGTCCTGTCACTGGTTGCCTGGGAGAAGAGCCCGACCCCACCTGACTACAACCTCCCTTCAGGTAGTTGAAGAGAGTGATGAGGTCCCCCCTGAGTCTCCTCTTCTCCAAGCTAAAGAACCCCAGCACCCTCAGCCTCTCCCTATAAGACTTTCCCTCTAGTCCTTTCACCAGCCTTGTTGCTCTCCTCTGGACCTGCTCCAGCACCTCAACGTCCTTCTTGCAGTGAGGGGCCCAGAGCTGCACACAGGACTCGAGGTGAGGCCTCACCAGTGCTGAGCACAGGGGGAGAATCACATCCCTGCTCCTGCTGGCCACACTATTCCTGATCCAAGCCAGGATGCCAGTACAAGTCAGGACTGCTACCAATGGGATTAGACTCTCAAAATGTGAATTCCACAAAATATTGGTAGTCATGTCCCAGGCATCTCTAAGGGACTTGTGGCTGGAGACAAGAGACAAAAGAAACACAAAAGGAAAATATAATGTAATTTTTAGAAAGGGAAGGGAAAAATCAAACCTTAGAACAGCTTGTATCTGGTCACAGTAAGTCTTCCGCTACCTGGAAGGCTTTAAATCAATAATGGAGCCTTTCTATCAGGGAGGCTTTATTTCAAATGCAAGTTAATGGACATAAATCTCTACAGGCAATGAATGTATAACATCAGACTGAATGATCAAAGGCTTTTTTCTTTCCCTGGTAAAAAGAGTTTGTTTTCCTGTCTAAAATAAACTTCTCCCCAGAGAAATGGAATTTTTCTGCTCTTCAGGGAGACAGAAAGTTCAGTGTCTGCATCAGCCACTGTTCTGATGCTTTGTTGGCCTTCCAGCTAATGCATTTGCTACAATAATTTGCAGCAAAATGTTACCTGTTGCAAGCTAATTAGGGGGAACCTGGAACTATTCTGGAAAAGCAGGCAGAAACTTTGCTTGACTGGTGCAACTTCAACTTTGTTTCGAAATTGAAATGTACACACCATGACAACCTGCTTTGAATGAAGGCAAATAAAACCTGGCTCAAACCAGGGGCATTCTCTACCTCATCCTGCTACTGTCCAATAGTCTAGGTTATCTCCAAACACCCTGCCTTTTATTTTGTGGGTTTTTTTCCTAAAATAATGCAACATATCCCTTTTGAACTGAATTTTACAGAAGTTTGGTTCCTATGTCTCCCAATGCCTCTGGCCCAAGGTGCCTGCACAGAGCCCTGAGGGCACAGCAAAGTGCCAAAAGGTGCCTCAGGACACCCCAGCTGGGATCCATTAAAAAATACAGTGTAGTATCAGGATTCAGGACAAGGTAAGTATCAGAGATACCAAATGTCCAATCTCTCATTCACTTAACTAAGAGAGGAAGGGTGAAAGTCAATGCCAAGCCCTGAAACAGCTTGCAACAACACTTCAAGAAAGCAGAGCCCCAAACACACATTGCCTCCAACAGGTGCCAACTCCGGTCCAATAAAAACCTCAAGCTGATCCCACACAGCCCATCAGTTACAGCCAATCCATCACCTCAAATGGGTACTTGTGTGTTCATGTGCACCCCACTAACCCAACATGACTCAGAGGAACTATCTACTCGTATTTCCTGAGTTGACAAGAATAGCAATATCATTGTGGTCTCTTCTATACAACAGAAGGTACTTGGAAATTTAGTTGCTAAAGATTATAGTTAATGTGACAGTCTATCTGCCATCTATTCAAAGAAAAGAAATTTGACAGAGTGGAAAATAAATAAACTACCACAACATTACCCAGTATGAATCCTCATCATTAAAACTGATTAAAGCTCAGCAGGCTCAGTTAAATTGCAGCATTCAGAAGAGCTGCTGAGAAGCCTCAACAATAAGGGGAAGGTTGTCTAAAGATTTCTTCTTCTCCTTAGGCAAGGCCACAAAGGCTGAGCTTTTTAATGCACTCTGAAGTACATTTATGCTTTCAAAGAGTGGGGTGAGTGTACAGATGTAATTTGTTGTATGTAAAACGGGACTGCTTCACATACAGACTGCCAGCCCCAATGCCCTGCTTTGTGCTCCACCCTCTGAGCCCCCAGCTCTTCAAACAGTCAGGGGTGAAGGGTGACCAGAGAGATGAGGAATTGCTGCTATTTCACATTGTCCATCCTACCACATCAGGGAAGATGGGAGGGACAGGGGACTGACAGGATATTGTCCCAGCAGTGGCACGTGGCACTGGGACCTGCAGTGTTACCCACTGACCCAGCTGAGAATCCAGGCTAACCATGGGCTTCATGAAAGCGTAAAATTAGAACAGGTACCACCTGGCATTCAAAACTTAGAGACAAAAAAAAAGGCTCAGAAGATGGCAACGAGTTCTAGATTTGGCCCCAAGCACACACCAATACTTCCCACATGAACGCGTGTAGTCCTTGGAGCTGTCATTTCTTTGTATCCTTCATTACAATTCCATCCTTTCTCAAAAATAAGTAAACGCTGCTGGTCTGATGCTGTGGAACATCACTTAGCAAGCTGTTAGTAAAATAGTCCGGTCCAACAGGAGACAGAGTGAAAAATCCAACAGGAACAGCACACAGGGCCAAGGCAGCAGCACTGTGAAGCTTTCTGGCCCGTGCCCTACATCAATGAATTAGCTGTAAATATATATTAACTATTACTTTTAAAACAAAGATCAGGATTCAAATTTCAAATGTCACAGATATGAAAGGAAGTCTGAATGGCACTTTACAAAAATCATAAGAGATATGCTTTATTTCAGTTTAATTTTTTGAAAGATATAATTCCTTTCCAAAAGCTATTAAAATATCTTCTTACATTTTAAAGTCTTTACTTTCACGTTTGTTATCTACCCCAATTCAAATACGGCAAATAGACCATATTTTTTAGCACTCAACAGTCCAGTGTAGGGCTTAACCTGTGGCCTTCAACACCAAGCAACAAGCTTTCAAATATTTTAATAAGTAACTATATAACAAATATAACTAGGTAATTCTTACCATCTGTGTAACAAGCTCATCTGAGTGCATGTAATTTTATGGTTTTTAATTTTATTTTACTTTTTAATAGGAAAAGCATAAAATTAGAATCTCATGTCAGCAAATCCAATTACCTGCTCCCCCTGAATAACCTTCACTCCCAGTGCACATTCCAGCTGGACAGTGCTTCATACCAATCTCCTTTGGGCAGGAACAGGGCCAGGTCTGGGAGATGTGGAAGAATGATGCCTTCAGGAAGCCAGCATGGGTGGCACCACAGGGCACTTCACATCTTTACACCCGTGCAAATATTCTGTGATTTCTGCTTCTTAGCATTAAGACCACCGTGCTGACCCTCACTGGAACACTGCACAAACATCAACTTTCAAGAGCATCCACAAAACCTTTTGTCTGAAACTGTGGTGATGGTGACAAGAGCTGATGTTTTTCCATCCTTCCTTCAATGCCAGGCAGAGCACGAAGCAGTCCTGCCCAAGCCCCTTATTGCAGACCTATAGGCCAAGTCCATGGCTCAATCTGGGCTGATGCCCAAGACTTCTCCCCAGGTGGCCAGGCTCCAAAACAGGATCTGATCACACAGGCTGGTGAGAAAGGCAGCCAAGTCTATGTCAGTCACATCAGCTCTTTAGCAGTCAACAGGAACTGCAGTGCCTGGATTATCCAAGGCATAGAAACTATCACCAGGCTTCTGACATAACAGGTTTTGCACCTTACTGTAAAAAGCTACATTGGTCCAACAGCCTACATACAATATCAGCAGAGAAGCTGTCCATCCCTGCATTGCCCTTGGTGTGAAAAGCCCGTAACACATTCAGTTGACACACAATTCTGCCAAGTGGCTCTCCTATAAGTTGCTCGTGTCAACAAAATTAATGTGGCAATTACAACTATTTTGAGGATAAAATGAAGTTGCCTGAATTATTTGGCAGAAGCAGCATGAGACAGAATTATTCAGTTGACAAAATCTAATTAGGCGTAAATTATTTCAGGTTATATGAATTACAAAACCTTTCAGAGAGAACTCAGACTCAAGGCTCAATGCAATATGGTGAATTAATACACCAGGCATCTGTTTTCCAGGGCTAGGTTTCAATCTAAGACAAAGTCACACAGGTAATTGATTTCTTCTTTCCACCAGGCAGCCTGTGCTCAGGTAGGCAGAGGGAGGCAGGTGATACACAATACACATGCCACTCAAGGTGAAAGACTTTTTTTTCCTCAGAGATGATAGGAAGAATTAGAGAACTGGTCACAAGATGCAAAAAAGCAGCTCATAGAATCATGGAATGGTTTGGATTGGAAGGGACCTTAAAGATCATCTAGATCCATCCCCTGCATGGGCAGGGACACCTCCCACTAGACCAGGTTGCTCCAAGGCCCATCCAACCTGCCCTTGAACACTTCCAGGGATGGGGCAGCCACAGCTTCTCTGGACAACCTGGGCCAGTGTCTCACCACCCTCATAGTGAAGAATTTCCTCCTAAAGTCTAACCTAAATCTCCCCTCTTCATCTCACTGGATGTTCTTTGCTCATGGAAATGTCACAAGCATTTCATACCCAGGTGTGCCATGGACCTCACACGTCCATAAACCAACGTGGTTTCCCTGAGTCCTCTGAGGTCCCAACAATGCCAGATTTTTAATCTAAGAATACCTACAAAGAGGTTAGAAATACCAAGAACAGCCACAGATACATTAGAACCTTTATGCAGTGTCCAGTACCCCCAGGTGTGCAGCAAAGCTACACATTCAGGTACAGAACAGAAAGAGTATTTCATTTGGAAGGGACCTACAACAGTCATCCAGGCCAACTGCCATGGGCATTCCCATCCTCCTTCTCCCTGTGTATATATATTTATTATGCATATTTTTTTAAATAATCAAGTCCTACTTGAACACCAAGATGTCAGGGAAGATAAAGTCAAAGCAAGATAAACCCACCGCAGTATGTTTCTGTCTTTGAAACAAGAGGTGGTGGCAGTGACAGAGATCTGAGAATAAATACAAATCTGCTATGGTTCACTAACCTTCACTCTGTGGTGACTGATTACTGTATTTTAAGTGGCTGCAGTATCAGGCTCAGCTTTAGGCTCTCTACCTCTCTCTCTCCATCCCCTTTGTAAGAATACGTTGCAATACACGGTGGCTACAGGGACAAGCTGGCTTCTCCAAGACTGTCCACATTCATGCAAGGACTGGAGATGTCGATGGAAGAGGCAACCACCTCTTAGCAGAAGCAGCATGGCTGATGAGGACAAGAGGTCTAAAAGTAAAGGGAATTAAACTCAAAACAAAGCACAGAGCAGGAAAGGGCATTTGTAACTACAAAATGATTCCCTCACTTTTGTCAACGTTCACTCCCAATTCTGTAAGAGTTAAAGGCCGCCAAGTAATAGGCTCTGTAGAGTTTTCCCCTGGGTTGCAGCCAAGGCCACTCACTCTGCTATTAGAGGCCTGACAAGCTTTGTCAATGCAATCTACTGAATGTTGTGACTGACAAGCGATCAATATTCTCCACTCTCATGGGTCACCACAGGTGACAGAGGTCTAAGTAATAAAACAGCCCTGGCTGCCTCCTCTAACTTAAATGCTTCCCCAGCCACAATATTTCTTTTTTGTCTAAGTGCCTCTAGCTAAATTTCTCATAGATCGAACCATGGGATGGGGTCGAGGTTCTGAGGAATTGCAATGTGTCTGTATTGATGCTAGCCAGCCAAAGCTCAGTAGACTGCAGAAACAGGTTCAAATAAATGGGAAATGACTAGCTACAGACTTGTCATCTGCCCACATCAGGGCCTGGAGCGACACGGCGAGAGGAGGCACCACGCTGGCAGTGCAGCAGGACCAGGCCACCAGCCAGCCAACAACCACCTGCCTGCTTTCTGAAGACTTTCTCCATGACATTCCTTACCCCTCTCCCCCTTCTTTTTTTGTGGATAAGAATTACTGGGAGCAACTCTAAAAAACTGCATGATGGTGTTAATAGAAAAGAAAGATCATAGAATCCTAGAATGCCAGATTGGAAAGGACCTAAAGGATCATCTGGTCCAACCTTTCTAGGTACCACTACAGTTTATATATGACATGGCTCAACACCCTGTCAAGCTGAGACTTAAAACTGTCCAATGGTTTGCTCTGCTGTAAATATGAAGGAAGTTTTGAAGGGACTGAAGTTCACGGGGGCTGCTGAAGTAGTCAGAAACACTGACCAGGCATTTCTCCACAGCATGAAACCCCAACCCTCCTTCCTCCTTTCTAAATGTACCAAGCTGGAAATGAGTGTATGGATTTTAAGGGAATCAGCTGCCCCATTGCAACTGCCCACCCTTACCCTTGCCAGGATGGACAGCACCTTCGGGTGGAAGCAGGGTGAGCCAGCCTGTATTTATTGTTGTAAAACTGCACTCAGCCAACAACCACAGAGAATCTCCTATTTTTCTAAATCCACACACTAACTTACCATTAAATAACCTGCTCATACAGCTGTATGCTAAGTAAGAGCTTAGGCTTCAAAAATAGCAGTGATTTACAGTTGAGTACCCAAATTTAAGGCAGACGAGCAAAAAATATGTTTCAGCCCTTTCAAAAATCCTGCCCCAATTCTTACTCTCAATAAGCATTTTGGACACAAGCCATTGATGTCCATCTGGGATGTGAATGTTGTCCAGTTTTTTCAGATGTTTAGAACCAGGTTTTTATTGGAAATAATCTCTTTAACCAAACAGCTTTGCAAACACTGAGTTTTGCTACATTCCCCTGAGACAGATAAGCAACACACACCAATTTATTGGTGAATAAACTCAGACGCAGAGGAGAGCCAGAGGCACAACTGGACACAAAACCCAACGGGTATGTAATTTCACACTTTAAACTTTGAACATCAAATATGTCCTGGAAGAGAGTCTCTTCTAGGGGATGACTGTCAGCTGTAAAATTCTGTTTAAACAGGTGGCAGGATGATGATGTGCTGTTTGGAAATAATTGGCGCACTGTTTACACAGCTACTCTCAGTGATCTAAGCCAGGATAAAAATAGACTATAAAGCTCAAGATCTGTATTTTTTCACATCTTTATCCTCTTTCATTACAAAAAGCAAACCAAACAGCTAATTCTACTTAAAACATGTATTTATTCTGCCAGTTTATTATTAATAATGGTTATTAAAAATGTCTAAATCCAGGCAAATGAACCCAATTGCCTGGGCAAGGGTGGATCCCCAGGTAAGTCACCAGGAGCTGAAATTATATAGCAGCAGATTTTTTAATATATGCATGAGGCATTTGATCCAGAATGGCTCAAAACAGAAAAAAAGTAGTCAGTATATATGATTATGTCAGAATGCTTGAAAGGATAGCTAATAAATCATCATCTGTCCAAGAGAAGCTGGGATTGTTCATGGCACAGGCTAATACAAGGGACCTCAGAGGCAACACCTTTTGTGACATGCAAACCTAGATGAGGGAGCACATTTCATTAAGGAAAACCACCCTTACTCTTGGGATGAAATTAGATGTCTAATAAAGAAAAGGTCAATATTCTAATGTAGGATTTGGTTCTCCAACACACTTGACTGCTGGCCAACTAAACCAGCTGGACAAGCAACGGAGAACAGCATGTGGGAAGGATATATTTCAGACCAAAGTAATCTTTTTAGTCACTAAATACAGCTGATTTTCTGAACGATTAGTCAAAGGCTTGGCTGTGCCCATACCAATGCAGAGGAAAGGCTCTAGGACAGGAGTTGTATTAAGGTGTGCACCAGCAGACAAACATACAGCCAGCCTGGAGATGGTCCACGACGTTCACAGGCATAGATTAGGAACAAAACAACAAACACAAGAGATTTTGGCAAGCGCCAATGCCCAAGTTCTGCCTGGGGAGCAAGTCAGCTGTGAGAGTTTTACCAGCAGGTTATAGAAAGGAGAGCCAGGCTTTGCTGCACACCTGCCCTCCTGCTCCTGGTCAAATGCCCATTTTACGCAGCACTTTGAGTTTTTCTCACTCCATGCTGCACATTCTCTCCATTGCTCAGGAACACATTCCTCATCATACTGGAGTTTAGATGAAGATACAATAAATAAAAATTCAGGTGAGAGAGACACAAAAAATGTGAGGCTTTATTTCTTCTCTCCAGAAGTTTATTGCTATTCTCTCCCAGCCAGCCAGCTTTTTTTTCCCCTCTGGTCTCAGAAGCTTTTGACTTGCTGAAGATATGACTCCAGATTCATTTAAAAATAGAGAATGAAAGCAGTATGGCTACAAGGGTGTGATAGCATCACATACAGCTCTTAACAAGCTAATTTATTACTGATGATGTAGTCATTAATGTACTCTGAACATGCACTACACACTCCTCTTTAATGAAAAAGTAACTGGGGAAGCTCATCCAACTTGCTTCAGAAAGTTGAGCCCCAAGAGATGTACATGTCATCTACCCTTAGATTTATCCAAGGCTGAAAGAGATATTTTAAAACATATCGTCTTGTTATTCTTTTAAAAGATAGTTCCCTCAGTGCTGAGCCTTGAAAGTTTAGCAGATCTTATTACCAAAAATGAACTAAACGAAAGCAATTGGTACAATGATTGTTACACTATGGGTACAACTTCCTTGCCATGTTCTGTTCTCATCCACTTTCATCTCAAATGTTTATATGAGCATGAGAAGTTGCTGCTATTTTTCTTCTCATCAGCAAGAAGAGAAAAAATCTGGCAAAATTAGATGGGAGAAAACACGGGGAGAGCAAATATGGAAATAGAAGTTATTGGGACCAATTCATATGGCACTCTGATAAGAGAAACAGCAGACAGAGTCAACACGTAACCTATCCAAATTCCCAACAAGGGTCATCTATAATTGGCACAATACTGGACACATGACTAACACTGGAGAGGAACTCTATAAAAGCCATCACACTTCTCTCACTGTGATCCCATGGGTTTGCTGATGCCCCAGGTTACAAAGCTCCCAGCACACACCAGGGCTGCAGGCTCAGCGAGCAGCCATGGCAGGTTGGAGGATTCAGTCCCATGGAAAGCCTACAGAAAACTCAAGGGTCAGAAACTCATGAGCTACTGTCCCACAAAGCCACCAGAAACAACTGCTTGGAAAGCACAAGGTTTCCTGGGGCATGAGGGGGAAGACACCTAAAGAAATCATTAAAAACCAAAACAAAAAGGCAAGAGAAGTATCAACTAACTCTCCCAGTAATGATGGCAGATTGTGCCTCAGTGTGTAATGAGAAGGTGTGTCATTCTTCTAGGAAAAGACCAACTGAAGGAAAAGCAAATGAACAATAGGTGAAATGAATAGATATATGAGCCTGGAACAGCACTTAGTGGGAGTGCTGTTTTCCTCTATCAGGTCTATAAATAATCCTTCTCCCATCCTAGATGCGTGCTAGCAACACCTGTAAGCAGAACCACAGCTCAAAACTTCCTGCAAAGGGAAGAGCAATATGGATTGTCTGGATATGATGTTCTCTTCTGCACACTAACTACAGTGCTAAAAGGCTGGCAGAAATACTTAAGATCAGGGAAGTTGACACCTCTTCATTCCTGTCTGGTAAGCTGCTCTCCCATACCTCCCATGCTCTATCAAGTGAGGATCATTTACATCCTGGAAGGTTAACTGTACTGTAAGATTTGTCAGCATTTCCATTCCTGTTTCCTTCTACAGGATTTAAATACTGAAATGTAAAAATGCAACTCAGAGTGTTAACCTGCAAGACCCAAGGCAAGGAGCAACCTTTTTCCTGCTGTGGCCATATAGCAAAACCTGATTATTAATTCAGTCTAGCAGTTAATTTCTTTCTTTTAAGATACCATTTTAAGTGGAAAAACAGGAAAAAATCAAGTTATTTGGAGTGTAGCAGCTTGGACACAATAGCCATACAGCCAGACTCTACCTCTGGATGGAGGCTAATTTTTCTTGGTTGAAATCCTTTGATGCAACTGTTATTGTGGAAGGCTGAGGCTGGAGAGCAGCTTACAGCAGGCATCACTCCTGCTACAATTCCCTCTGCGTACACAAGAAGGACCATTAAACGTGCTGTGTTAGTCTTCACTTTAAATGTCTTTCAAAACAGTGTTTACCTAAGATAGCATTATTTGAACTTATATATTGGTGATCCAATTTAACTGAAGCGCTGCTTGATCCTACAGGAATAAGACAAGGACGTCCCATATGGTGGCAAGGTAGAAAATCTCCTCCAATGCAAACCACCTATGACCTCTGTGATAATAAATTCCTCTGCAAATGACTGGGCAAAGTCCTGGAGCCTGTGTGCAAGGAAGATAAACAGCCCTCCTTGTCCTCTGGGCCAGAAGTGGCCATTGTATAGAGCTTGCCCAAAGGATTAGTGGTGCCATTATTATTTGTGTTAGATGAGCTATTTCAGGAGCTAATTGACCCCAACACAAAAGCCAAGTGAGAAAGGCTTTTGTATCTAATAGAATGAGCAATACAGAAAAGGGTAAGGTTCTTTGAGCAATTGGGCCACAGAATACAGACACTGACTCAGTTTGAGCTGACAGCATCAAGCAGGGCAATCTGAACTCCCCAGTTAGCACTAAATCAGCCTAGTATAAACGAGCCCATGACAGAACATGGAGAAATGGGACTTGCTAAAAGGATAACTGAGGATAACTGCCTTGTGAAGCATAAATATAGATGATGTTCAGACTCTCTCATTCCTCGAGCTGAGCATGCCTAGCAAGAGCTGTACAGGCAGAGCTGTTTGAGACTTAAATCTCTGTGCGCTTTCTGAGGGTACAGTGGTAAATGTCAGGAGGTGCATAAGGTATTCTAACATTATACATATATATTCCCTCCTTCTACCCCTCTCTCAAGTGTTTAATGGTGGGGGAAGGAATCGACACCAAGAAATTCTGACAGGATGCTCAATCATTAAAAAGTTTTGTTAAAACAACAAATAAATGTGAAGACACCTTCAGCAGGATGACAGACATCTGAGAAGGACGTTCTAAGACTGTAGACAAGGTCACCCAAAATTAAACTACTCATCTCCAACTTCCATTGTGAAGAATGATGCATAAGGGAAAAAGTAAAGCTGAACTTAGAACTGAACAATTTTTTTTGACATTTAATCATCACTCAGAAAAGCCAGTTCTATTTCAAAGTCAGAGCAAAACAGACATGAACAACATACCGAAAAAATTAACTCACCCTGACCTTTCCAAAGCCACTGAAAAAGCTGCTGCAGCATAATTCATTATAAATTCTGCACTAAATATGGTGCACAAAAGGCTGCAGCCTTGTAAATATGCAAACAGAAGAGAAATAATCATATTCATCATTTATTTATTGAACCTACATGGACACCTCATTGCACTAGCTGAGGCTATCAGAAGCATACAGGAATTCAACAGCACAAAATCCCGGTAAGGAAAAGCAGCAGAATTTATAGGTGCTTCACAAATGGGGTAATGAGGCAGAGAAAAGAGACAGTCTCTGTGGACAGACTGAGCCTAAAACAGAGACAAAGTCAAGGCTGTAGCTCCTGAGCCAATACACTCATAGAGTAAGATTATTAATCCCCTTCCTGTGTTTCATCAGAGTTTTACCACTCCTGTCGAGGAAGAGCTCCTCACCCATACATGTCCTAGTCTTTCCATGAAGCAAAAGGCTTTGAAGACCTTTCTGCAAGACTTGCAGTATGGCCTCATCATCAGCGTAGTGCCAACATGCAAGCAGAGGACTTGGCAGCCCCAGAAGCTCCCAGAACACAATACCTAGGAATGCAACCTGCAGGATGCTTCCAAGTTTATGCAGAAGGACCTTCAGCCCATGACACCTTAAGCAGGGACATCTCAGCTGTTTTCACTAGGGAGACAAGTTCACCTCAAAGGTGAATCTCTAATTCAAGCCAGCACAGGGATGTTCTGATTGCCCCCAACACCAACGTACACACAAGTGCCACACACGCTAGAGGCCCTACGCTTTTGAGCATGACCTCGTGAATCTGCAGCACTGGGAAGGGCTTTGAACACCATCTCACCACCTGCCCTACATCACACAGCTTGATGCGAAGGTCACAGCAACCACCACCCCCCCAGTGCCATGCTTTTAAAAGTGAAGCTAGTTTGTACTCATGGCTTTTTTTAGTAATCTGGTACAGAATAGTTGGATCTGAGTGAAAGTGATCTAGAATACAATACCAAGGGTGGTGAGCCCACCGACCTTGGCACATAAAAGCTACACCAACCTGAACATCCTCTGCTGCCCAGGGCAGAGGGCACTGGCAGATGGAACGGGTTAAAGGCAGTTATCATTCCTGGGTGTCTTCAAACAATGCAAACCTACTCAGCGGAGGTAATTTTTTAAGCACACTTATTTCCATGAAGCAAATCCAGCATGTAATTCCAGGATTAGTCCAGAAACTAAGCAGCTTTCTGCTTTCAGCAAAGTTAGTTTCCATTTCAAAGTTTAGTTAGACCAACTGAAGTTAATCAAAACACATAATTTCACAGTTTCACATATGGATACACTTCATATAAGCAGACAGATCAACAAAATAAAACGCATACAATTGTAATGCTGAGAGAGGATTCTTTATGATTTCTTTTTACTCAAACAGATGAGAAAAAGGCAGAGGAAAGGAGCAGGTAGTACCAGAAGGTGCATCCTCCCTAACCTCACCCCTGACACCACAGCCCTTGCACGACAGATTTCACAGGTTCACAACACCCAGGTCACATGACTTGTTAAGATCGAAGTAAATCTATCAAGATCTACATCTAATATCCATAGATAATAATGCCAACAGTAGACAAGACTCCTAGAGAACACTGACTAGTTTACATACCTCAAACTTGCAGAAAGGGTAAGGGAAAGAACCAAAACTGGATTTATCTGAAACTGAATATGAATCAAGATACATCACAGTTGTTTGAAAAAAAAATGTCTCTGATTCACTCTAAAAGTTTGCACATTCACAAAAATTAAAGCTCAGCTTTTCTTGTTCCCCCTTCTATAATCAAAATGTCAAATTTTAAAAGAATAATAGACATGAGCACATCTTCTGTTACATTAAACTTGGCAAAATTCTAGCAGAAAGCACTGAAATACCATGTCTAGATTAAAAAAAAAAAAGTATTGATGTGGTTTTCTACACACCTAACAACTGAATCACTAGTTACAAACCTATTTTAAACAAAGACAAAAATTGCTCAAGACCATTTTTTCCCTCCCAATAGAAATATTAATCATAAATTTTAAGCAACTAACAGAAGTTCATAATGGCAGAAATTCTTGGCAATGGTAACCCTCTAAACACCCCCACTGAAGTTTCACCTATAAAATAAACTACAGCCCCTTTCCTGCACAGTATCTGGGCCAGGCTGGAGTGACGTGAGGCAGCAGGGCTACACAAGCCCCAGGATTTCTCAAAGCCCTCTCTGCTTTGTGAGGCAGGTCACAGAGCAAACCCCTTCAACGAGCCTCCTCCAAACACCCATCTGAGCCAGGAAGCCTGATGGAGGGCCCAGCACAGCACTGCCCTGCTGGCCTCTCCTTCAGGGACCCTCCAAGATGCTGAGGACAGGAGCACATCTGTGGGATGTCCAAGGCAGGCAGGACCATTGGTACCTGGGGCTACAGGCTCAGTGCTCAAGAGATAGCATTTTATAAATGTGACTATGGCATGTATCATGGAATCCTAAAATGGTTTGAGTTGGAAGAGGCCTTAAGGTCATCCAGTTTCAACCCCGTTGCCATGGGCAGGAACACTTCCCACTAGACCAGGCTGCTCAGAGTCACAT
This sequence comes from Hemiprocne comata, assembly GCA_020745705.1. Taxonomy (NCBI): domain Eukaryota; kingdom Metazoa; phylum Chordata; class Aves; order Apodiformes; family Apodidae; genus Hemiprocne; species Hemiprocne comata. The sequence continues at coordinate 9,909,584 of CM036605.1, read as the reverse complement.
CCAACCTGCCCTTGAACACTTCCAGGGATGGGGCAGCCACAGCTTCTCTGGGCAACCTGTGCCAGTGTCTCACCACCCTCACAGCAAAGAATTTCTTTACATGGGTATTCATGGCAACACAAATATTACAGATGGGATTTTCATTAGGGTGAAAGTTTCTTGTGATTGTGCTTCTAAATTGCTCACATACTTTTAAACATCCCCTTCCAAACAGTGATAAAATAATCAGTGAAGAGAGGGAAGTGATTGAAAAAAACCCAACAACTAATAGAAGGAAATAAGCATCTACTCTTGAGTCACTTATTGATGCTCTATACATTACTTCCATGGTGGAATTCACAGCCCAGAGAACAAAACAGCTTTGAACTCAAAACTTCTCACAAGTTTTCCTGACCCGAGGGAGCAGATCTCTCAGTGAAAGGAGCCAACTGCTCCTGCTCCCTCTGCAGTCAGCAAGGAGCCCAGCCATGCTCCACCGCTGATATTAACGTTCCTCCACTTTAAAGGTCTCCGTGGAAGCTGTGAAGGGCCTTGCTCATTTTAAGTTGCAAACATTACAAGAGTTTTGGGAAAGGCCTTTTTAGTCATTGTTATGGTCTGCAGGCTACCCCACTAAAAGCATTCTACACTGAATTTTTCTCTGCATTAAGGTGACCTGTTTTTCAGAAGCTCAAAGCCTTAATGGTCGGTTACTCAAGGTTACTTAAGGATTTTCCAACTTACTGTCAGCTGTCTTAAGCTGACAGGATAATGCTCCTTGGCCCAAAGCAAGGCTCGTTCATACTAACTTTTAATCATGGCCTGCACAGCCCACAGCTTCGCTGCCTCACTGCCTGCTCACTGCCTGCTCACTGCCTGCTCACTGCCTGCTCACTGCCTGCTCACTGCCTGCTCACTGCCTGCTCACTGCCTGCTCACTGCCTGCTCACTGCCTGCTCACTGCCTGCTCACTGCCTGCTCACTGCCTGCTCACTGCCTGCTCACTGCCTGCTCACTGCCTGCCTCTCCAATCAAAGGTAGAAATGCACACTACACGGGATGGCTTACATTAGAGCCATTAATTCCTACTTTCAGCATAATCCTTCATCTGGGAGTTATTCCAAAACATAGGAGTTAATGACACTAATATAAACCATCCCAATGTAGCATGTGTTTCTTTAGCTTTTATTCCCATGACTAAATGACTTTTTAATGCACTTTTATTTACCATGATGGAAATAGTTTTTCCTGCTTTACTCTAGCAGAAGTCTGGGTCTGTCCCCTTAACCCTTTTCTGGGCAAAGCTCTATAGATGTATTTCCCATTATGACTCCAAAATTAAAAGCTTATGCTGACATTCCAGCAGTGAACTACAACCCTTTCAAGTGCTGAAAGACCTAATGGAAAACCTGCAAAGGAGGGATGTTGATTGCCTGAGTCAGTTAAGGAGTCTCCTGGTGACATGGCACACACTGCTCAGCCAGGCTGGGAAATGAAAGCCTGGGACTTTGCTCTGGGAATCAAGGAGCAAAGCAGAGCTGCAGAGAGGCTTTGCCCTTCTGGTGCAGAACAGCTTTCCCTGATATTCCCTGATGACACTTTTAACCAACTGACGAGGGGCACAGAATGAAGTGCCTTCAGATTTTCTCAGAGGTGTGAAATATGGGCAAGGGGAGAAGTGGATTAGAGGGATGGAGAAAAATACTGCTATTCCCCAAAGAAGGCACGGTGAAATTCCTGATGAAAAAACACTTTCATTGGAGTAAGTGGTCGAGGAGGAAAAAAGCCCATAAAAGGAGTAATGAAAAGAAAGCTAAATATATGATGTTTTGTCTCCATTCTGCTTTCCCCACCTCCCCAATGCCCTGAAGCAGAGCCAATCCTGTATTGGGCCTTTTAAGAATGTTGTAACTTTAATCTGCTTTCCTCTCCCTCACAGTCTATAATTCCTTAACAGCCTGGCATTTACAAGAATTAAATACCTGCATCCACAGTAAAGGAGATTAACTGCCCGTAGCCAACCCTTGACTCTGTGCTTCAGCCAAAACCCATGCTTCCCTCCTGACCTACCCTGAGGAGAAGGCAATTGGAGCTCCTCTGCCTTGGAAAAAGATGTTTCTAACACGCGTGAATCGTGCCCTCGTTGTTCACTGGTGCCAACAGGCAGCTGGGTCTTTGGCACACGTGTGCCTGCTCACCTTCCTTGGCTGAACCAACAGCTCAAGTCACCATGTTCTGAGTTGTCTCTCTCATTTTGGAGATAAAGCAAGATCTGAAGAAAGGCAGCTTCAGACACACATACCAGGAGTTGAACTTCCAGCTATTTGGTCTGCCAGCACAGAAGCACAGTATTGGACTAAGGACTACCTGCACTTCTGCATTTTTGAGAATTACTAAACAAGCAGGTTGAGTTAATTAGCCAGTGACGTGCACCAAATCTTTTGGTCCTCGACATTTCCCTTTCCTTTTTTTCAAAATCCTTCCACTAACTTTTTTAACCCTGTTGAATTCACAAAATCTCAAATCTTCCTTCACCGCTCGTGAGCATAGGGCAGGGGAGGAAGTGCAGGTATGAGAGGAAGGATTAGAAAGAAGGATGAAAAGTAAACCAAAAGCAATTTGCCTCTGAACACTACAGTAAGAAAAGAAGTTTAAACATTCTGAAATTTTCAAGTTCTCCCTCCTTGTTTATCTAACCTACTGAATAAGCAGTCAGTAACCTCTTTGTAACACCTTTTAATGGAAATATCTAGAGCTATCACTAAACTATGCTGGGTTCTAAAATGCCTCCATGAAGGAATTACCTTTATGCAGTGACACTGCACTGCCTAGCAGTTCAGTGGACAGTATTTCTGCCGAGTTCCATAGTACATAAATACACAGCATTTGAGCAGCACAAACATGGGAGAGTTGCCAAAATAAAATTGTTTCGTAAATCTGAGTCTGTATCTGAGTTTTTCAAAGACACACAAATAACACAGGGGACCAGCTGCATCTAGAAGTCAACAGAGTTGAGCCTAATAGATGGATTTCTTCAATAAATTCAGGCTAAATCCTTACTGCAGAAGATGTCTATTGATACCTTCTGCTAAGACTTCAAAAAGCACCCAAGTGTTTAGAGGCTCTCTGTTTTTATTATTGAATGGATCAATTTCAAAAATTTCTCTATTAAGAGAATTCCTGCATCTGATTAGTCTCTTACAGTAAAGATCATGTACCCTTTGGGCTTAGATTTGGAGCATAAGAAGTTGAGCCTGAGATTTTTGTGGGGAACAGGGAGATTAAGAAGAAGTAAGTTTTTAATTTAAATAGAAAATGTTTTGAATATTGACTGGTTGATCTGAAGGTTCAATGAGTGCTGTAGGCAAAGAGCTTGTTCTTTTTCCCAGACGCCCCTTAGGGGAGAGGGAACACAGAGGGAGGGCAAGAATGTAAACCTCTAAACATCACAGATCTGTCATCACAACCACCAGAAAATCAGTTATCATCAGTATGATTTTAATTTTGGCAGCGAGATAATAAAGCCACAGTAAGGGTGAATGTAGTGAATTCTGACAGAAAATGAGAGGGAGAAAGAGCAAGACGTGAAAGTAAATCTAGTTCTTCTGGTAAACTATGCCTAGCTACAGAAGTTAATGATAAAAACATGCATTTCTACTTAAGTGGTTTTCTCTTTGTGAGTTACAATGGAGCTCACTCAAAAGAAACAGACTTTGTTAAGAACATCACATTATGAACATTCACATGTATTTAGCTTCAATAAAGCCCCCCTCATTTATACTGGGCTCTGGAGCTTCAAGGTCTATTCTTTGTTCAAGGTAAGACGGGCAGAGGTGAAAGGCAGCAATTCAGCCACGGTGCCTGGCCTTCATTGGCAACACTTTGTACAGGCAGAAGCACAAGTGAAAAGAGCCATAATAAAAAACAGCTTTGAATTATTCTAGCACAAGATACCATCTCTCCTTCCAACCCAAGCCTCATTATATCCTTGGACCACTGCAGCTTAAACAATATAACTACTTGAGTGTAGCCAGTAGGTCGAGGAAGGTCATTCTCCCCCTGTACTCTGCCCTGGTGAGCCCACATCTGGAGAACTGGGACCAGTTCTGGGCTCCCCAGCTCAAGAGAGACAGGAAACTGCTGGAGAGAGTCCAGGGGAGGGCAAAAGAGATGATTGGGGGATTGGAGCATCTCCAAGGCTGAGACAGCTGGGACTCTTTAGCCCAGAGAAGCCTGAAGAGAGACCTTATTAATGCCTGTAAGTATCTAAAGGGTGGGCACAAGGAGGATGGAGCCAGACTCTGCTCAGCAGTGCCCAGTGACAGGACAAGGGGCAACAGGCACAAGCTGGAACATGGGAAATTCCACTGAACTATGAGGAAAAGCTTATTTATAGTGAGGGTGACAGAGCTCTGGGACAGACTGCCCATGGGGCTTGTGGAGTCTTCTTCTCTGGAGATACTCAAGACCTGCCTGGATGTAGTCCTGAATAATGTGCTCTAGGTGATCCTGGTTTATCAGGGGAGTTGGATGAAATGATCTCTAGAGGTCCCTTCCAGCTCTGACAGTTCCATGATTCCATGGTTTAAAATTACCATCAATTGGTGCTTTATTTAACCTTGGGCAGCAGAGCAATGCTTGGGCCATTTGGCTGCCAGGCAGGTAGAACCAGCTCCATTTTTTTCCTATGCAAAATTAATTTCTGACTAATTTTGAACTCTTTAGTTCTTCCAGCTTTCTTTGCTGTTGCAATTTGAGAATTTGCAGTGCAATAACTATTTGGAAGCAACGTAAGTTACATTCTTAGGAAGGAAGATGCAACCTGGAAACAAAGGTCTCATCGTCTCATTAACTTCCAGGGGGGACATGTGCTCACAAGCCCTTGTGGGACACTGAAAGACTCTACCTTCAACATCCACAAAGAACCTCATGGAGTTGTAGGATGATTTACACTTCTTGGACTCTTGGGACCGCAGTGTGGACTTTTCAGAAATAAAAACTTTAAGAAGAATATATGAAAAGGCTCAATCCAAAGTCATGCAATTCTGGGTTTTTTTCAGGGATTCACCCGCAACTGAGTATTTTCCCTGGAGGATGCACTTTCAGCAATGACTTCCAGCTCTTACATTGCTCTTATATGACTTACTAAGAGCTACATCAGCTAAGTACAGATCCCTAAAGCAACCAGAAAATGGCAATGTATGAGCTTGCTACTACTTCAAATAATATATCCAGTCATGGATGGAAGAACTAAAAATCTTGGATCTATTATCTTCCCAGGTACAGCTCCACCCAGGGAACTATTACCCATAACTGTGTCTTTAAATCCCTCTCATTACTGGTCCCCTCTCTTCATATCTTGGAAGTGGAGTACAGTTGACTTGTAGGACACAGTATGTAAATTGATCCCTTTTTTGGTTTTGTTTTGTTTCTGTTTTCTCTTTGTGGTAGCACGCACAATATGATGTCTCATTTCCAGACAGACATTCAAGGAAGCAGAGCCTCTGCTTCTAAGGAGCTTATAATCAAAAGACAGCCAAGTGGCTAGGTGAATAAAAGAAAAAAAACGTTAGGAAAGAGAAACAACAGTGGCAGAAAGGAAACTGGTCGTCATCTTCTCCCTATTGTCACTAACACCACTTTATAGACAAGATAAAAAGCAGCCAATGTAAAGCTCTACTATTCATTTTCATTGGTACTGAGATCACAAGCAACCTGTTTTATTTTTTCTAAAAAGGCAGAGGGTAACCTTTAAAAAAAACCTCCTAAAAAAAGAAATGTGAGAAGGAGGAGGTAGGATTGCTTCAGACTTCTCGAGGATTTCCTGCAGGAAGCAGGTTTGAAAATGATGGAGATGACAACAGAGATGTGCTTTTTAAAATATAATGTCTTCATGGATGTTGGTATTTTACACACCACACACATATTCTAAAAATAGATTAAAAACCTAAATTAAAAAAAAAATAAAAAAAAATCCCTGCAGCCTTCTCTCTAGCAAACAGTAAGTGCACAGTCTGTCTTTCTGAAGTGCAATATACTCCACTATCAATTTGTGCACTGGCCCATTTTTCCTGAAAGCAATATCCCCAAACATAACACTGTGTTTATTTAGCTCTGCAATTGCACGACGAGTGTCTTAGAGTTTAAAACAGAATGAAGACAAATCAAGAGACCTTGGTAAAACAGGGAAAAAAGCGTATTATATCAGGTTGGGGAAGGCTACGTGAGACGGCAGGAAGCACCAGGGAGCAGGTTGTGTGTCTGCAGAGCTGAGACATGTGAAAGGACGAAAGAAAAAGCAGACACAGACTGAGGCCTCGGTTACCACAAGAACACATGGACTTCTTGCCCTCCATATGGTAGCTCTCCTTTCCTCAGAACTCTACCTGTTTGCAGATGAGAGATCCTGCTGTTTACATCTGATGTGGGAGAGAAGTGGAGCTGCATCTTCCATCTCAGGAGCGCAGGGATGGTTTGATGCAGAGGAGGGGAACGACTCTGTAACTCACCCAGGTGTTTTCTTGATCAAAGCTTCCCTCACCAAAGAGCATCTCCCTTCTGCACATGGGTAAAACCCGTACTCATAAAGCAAATTGGAATCAGGTTTAGAGTTTTGAGCTAATCCTCTAGATCTTGGTGTTTTATGGATAAATCCTGCAGCCATCCAGTGCTTCAGTTTGCCTATGGAGCTACAGATCCTGCAGCTTGAATATTCACCCCTCGTTAGCATAATTTACACTTTCTTTGAAAAGTAAGTTTAAACACAGCAAACAATTATTTTAAATGAAATAAGAACAGCACAGATGATTGTTTTCTTGTACCACCAAAACTGAGCTCCACCCAAGAACACTGCAACAGAAATTACCAATAATGCTAATAATAAGTCAGAGCTTCCACGCATAAACTGTCTAAAGCCCAAAATAAACCTCAGGCATACTGAGACTGTCAAGTTACAGCAAGTTTATTGGGTTTGCATTCCATGTCTGACTAGACAGTTTCATTTGTTAAACAGACTTATGCTAAATTCCATTTTAATTTACATATGACCTAACATCCCCGACAAATGGCTTCTTCTAATTAGGGCTACTATCTTAAGCTCACTTGACATACACAAAAGAAGTCCTTTACCAAGTTTGCTTATAGGTCTTTACAGGTTTAAATCCATTCATATTGCAAGGATTATGTTCACCTGGAAGGCAGGTTTGCTTTTCCACAAAGCAAACCTGCATGTAATTAAAGAATACCTGCTTCACTCCTGCCTTACAGCTGCACCAGGCATCACATACACAAGTGTTAGGACACAACAGTAATTGATAGAGCTATTGAAAAATAGCACTTGGCAGAGGAAATTGAAGCCCTACAATGAAATTAGACTTATTAATGATATTACCCATGAGGCTGCCAACTGTGATGATGCTCTCTGTCATACAAGCACCCTTGTCTTCATATCACATGCATCCTTTTACAAATGTGAATGACAGCTCTACAACAACATGGAAAGCTACTTTCTAGGCTTTGAGTTTGCATTTATATTTATCAACAGCAACATATGTACTTGAAGCAGAAGCCCTATCACTTGCTAACTCCCCTGTTTTAACTGAGCTATTCCCTTCTCACTCCTGTAGCACTGTTGACTGCATCCTTTCAAACTAGACCATGACACTCAGGATCTTGCATCTCAGCTCAGAGAGTCAGCCAGTATGGAAGACCACATACTTCTCATTCTCCTACCAAGAGGTGCCCTGTTATCTCCAACACTGCTCTGATCTGCTGGGATTTTCAAAGACTTGACCCATCTCTTTACTGTGAGGGTAACAGCACTGGAACAGGCTGCCCAGAGAGATTGTGGAGTCTCCTTCTCTGGGGACATTCCAAACACATCTGGACATGTTTCTGTGTGATCTACTGTGGGTGATCCTGCTCTAGCAGGGGGTTGGACTAAATGATCTTCAGAGGTTCCTTCCAACCCCGACCACTATGTGACTGACTCACCAGAGAAAGCCTATTTCTACTCCGAGAGGAACCACCACTACTGTTGCATATCCTTGCTGCACCAGATTGTACATCTCCCATATAACCTCTTGAAAGTATTAGTTGCCCAAAGTGAGGCTCATATCACTGTTGGTCTCTTGAAAATGAATCAATCTCTCTAAATGACTGAGCTCACTTGGCACTGGGTACCAGCTCTCCAGAGCACCCCCGGTGCCTGCACGCTTGTCCCCGGCCAGCTGGCACACTGCTCCGAGCGCCTTCCCCAACACACACAAGTGCTAGCAGCTAAACAAAGGCAGTCGCTGGAAATAAAAAGCCACACAAATGAGCTTCACAGTGTGTGAATGAGCTTCACTTGCAGAACTTGCCTTCAGCAAAGGGGCTCCCAGCCAAGGTGCCCGCCGGGCAGGGGAGCGCCGGGAGCGGAGCAGCCGCCGGCACAGGCAGGAGCGGCTCTACCACCACAGAGCCCCTGCCAGCGATTCCTGTCCATGCTGACACCATGGAAGTGAGCACTAGCGAGTCCTGCTTGAAGCATATCTAATCCAAATGGCAGTGTGAAAGCCTGGAAGCCTATCCAGGCATTTTTATATAGAGACATTAGGTGTGATGAAAGCATGGTGGACAGACAACGCTGGAGAAAACACGCCAAATTTTGCAAGTGTGGACATGGTCTTAAACTTGTATTGGCCAGGAAAAAACAGTCCCCTTTCAAATAAGCCCTCCTCAAAGCACATCCTTCTGTAAAATGAGCTGGCCAGACATTTAACCTGGCCAGGGAAGAGATGACTTTATTTTTGATGGAACTTGGCAGGAAGGGAGCAAAGGAGGCTGAGCTGCTAGGTGTTTGTAATGAGAGAAGAGAAAACAAGTGTCCATTGTACACCGTCCTCTACAGCTCAACAGACAGGGAACGTTGCATCCTTCATCTGTCAGTCAGGACACAGAATCAATCACAGAATCACAGAATCACAGAATCACAGAATCACAGAATCACAGAATCACAGAATCACAGAATCACAGAATCACAGAATCACAGAATCTTGGGGGTTGGAAGGAACCTCTGAAGATCATCAAGTCCAACCCCCCTGCCAGAGCAGGACCAAAAACTAGGGCAGATCAGTCAGAAAGGCATCCAGACAGGTCTTGAAAGTCTCCAGAGAAGAAGACTCCACAACCTCTCTGGGCAGTGTGTTCCAGTGCTCTGTAACCCTCACAGGAAAGAAGTTCTTCCTCATGTTGAGTCAATTAAACTTCCCGTGTTTGAGTTTGAGTCCATTGCCCCTCGTCCTATCACTGGGCACAAGTGAAAAGAGGTTGTCCTGCCTTCTTGACCCCCAGCCCTCATGTGCTTATAAGACATTAATTAAATTCCCTCTCAGTCTTCTCCTCTCTAGACTAAACAGCCCCAGGTGTCTCAGCCTTTCCTCATAAGGCAGGTCTTCCAGTCCCTTAATCATCCTAATAGCCTTCGTTGGACTCTCTCAAGTAGATCCCTGTCCTTCTTGAGCTGGGGAGCCCAGAACTGGACACAATACTCCAGGTGAGGTCTCACCGGGGCCAAGTAGAGAGGGCAGAGAACCTCCCTCGATCTGCTGGACACACTCCTCCTAATGCACCCCAGGATACCATTGGCTGTCTTGGCCACAAGAGCACATTGTTGTCCCATGGATAACTTGTTGTCTACCAGTACTCCAAGGTCCTTCTCCACAGAGCTGCTCCCTAGCAGATCATCTCCTCACCTGTATTGGTACATTTTGTTGTTCCTTCCCAGGTGCAGGACTCTGCATTTGCTCTTGTTCAATCTCATTTTATTCCTCCTTGCCCAGGTCTCCAGCCTGTCCAAATCTTGTTGGATGGCCACAAGTCTTCAAGTGAATCAGCCAATCCTCCCAGCTTTGTGTCATCAGCAAATTTGCTGAGAAGACACTCTGTCCCGTCATCAAGGTCATTGATAAAGATGTTGAACAGGACTGGACCCAACACTGATCCCTGAGGGACTCCACTAGTTACATGTCTCCAGCTGGACTCTACACCATTTATCACCACTCTTTGGGCTCTATTGTGTAGCCAGTTCTTAATCCATCTCACTGTCCATTATTTTATCCTTCATATCCTGAGCTTGCTCACGAGGATGTTATGGGAGACTGTGCCAAAAGCCTTGCTAAGGTCAAGGTAGACTACAGCCACTGCTCTCCCTGCATCCATCCATTTAGTCACAACATCTTAGAAGGCTATCAGATTAGTCAAGCACGATTTCCCCTTGGTAAATCCATGCTGACTACTCCTGATAACCTTCTTCTCTTCCATGTGCTTTGAGATGACCTCCAGAATGAGCTGCTCCATCATTTTTCCAGGGATGGAGATGAGGCTGACTGGTCTGTTATTTCCTGGATCTTCCTTCTTGCCCTTTTTGAAGAGTGGAGTGACATACCTTCCCACGCTACAGCTCAAGGCCCATAGATTATTTTTAGCTGAAAATTGTTTCCCAGAGCCTGGAAGAACTCAGAACTTTGTAACAATTAAAATTCACTCTATTTCCTTCACCTGTTCTGTTGTGTTGTCCAAAAAATCTGCACAGAGTTTATTCAGAGTGGCTTACATGTCTTAAACACGGAAAGAAGCTGTACAAACAAATCCTTCTAAGGAAACCTGTGGGTCTTAAAGTACTGGACTACATTAAACTCTGGAAGAGAATAGCAATATCTATAAACTCTTACACTTAGAAAGTAATTAAGACTGAGTAAATGAAAAATGCTCCAAGTGCTCAGTCATTCCAGCAGCTAGGCCTCCTTTTTGGCATGAGTTCTCCCTTTTTTCAGCCCTTCACCGTGAATACTGCACTTGGAGGATTTGAGACTAGAATGGGTTACAGATGAGGTGGGGGATACTGTTAGAACATTGGTGCTGATCAGGTAACCCCTCTGTAAGAGAATTCCACCCCTCCATAGGAGGAATCCACCATGGAGATGCTGCTATGCCATGACATCGGTGGCCATGCTGCTCGATCACACCCACCGCGTGCCCATCAATCTGCTTCCTCCCTTCCACCGTGGCTTTGTGGATTGACTGATTATATTTATCACACTTGTAGTTCACAGGGCAATGGTTTAAATTTCATTCAATACACTCCATCTGGGAACACTTTTAAAACACACCCACAAGCACATTTCTCCCTCTCACCCCGCACCCCCGCAGCGATCAGCCATCTGTACTCTGGAAACAAATCCTAAAAAATTATTCTAAATTAAAAACTCATTTTAAAAGAAAAGTAGTATTAAACTGTTTTATAAACATAATAAACCACAGTAAGCCTTGGTTGCAATAAATATCCAACTCTTGCCTACAGCTATTAGAATCCACAAGCGTATTTTTAAGTTTGCTAGCAAACAGTATATTTATTCTGACCATGATTTGTCTTCTGTGGTTTAATGCTCTCTCATGTTTCTTTCATATGTTTACAGAGGTGGGGGGAGAGAGAAGAGAGAGAAAGCAGGCTGTCCTGAAATATGCTAGAGATTCCTGTAAGCCATAATGGTTCTCTGAAGGACTGCCACTTCTTCACAACAGGGTCTGGCTCGGCCTCAGGACAACAATATCAAATAGACACGTACTGTTCTCCTCCCCTGCTTCATTTACAATTGATTAAATTTGGTCAAATTAGTCATGGAAAAAAAACTAAAAGGAGAACAAAAACAAGCTGTAGTGCATAATTCCACAATGGGAATTTGCTGCCCCTGGCAGAGATACCTACCTACAAAGAACAGGGTTTTCATGGGAGGTTGTGTAGGGGAAAGGATGGAGCAAGGTGAGAGAGGAGAAAGGAGGGGCAGATCAGGGGCAAATGGTGACTGAAGACAGTGGTAACCACAGTAAGAAAATGAACATTAAATTATATGGTTGTATGTGGGGGAGAGGTGGTTTAGCTGAGATGGCACTGAGATAACACCCATGTGCTCCTCCACAGCTGCACAGAAATCAGGGCATTAATTTCTTTCGTATGGGACATTTTGGTTCACTAGGAAATGCAGATGACCATCAGGGGGAAAAAAATACCAGTCACCCCAGGCTGTGATGTTAACTGAGCAGAAAGAGGCATCCTGCAGGGACAGATGCTGGGAGTGCCTCGGCCCAGCAATGGGTGGGCAAGGGGCAGCATGGGAGCTGCACCAGCACCCTGCTGCCAGGGAGCCTCAGCAGCAGCCAGAAGTTAAATGGGTGTGAAACTGTCTCACCCAGCACATCCACAGGGCACAGACGGAAGGGGAGATGTCTTCATTCTCCCCACAGCCACGGATGTGGTAATTTCCATTACAGCTCCATAGATTTATGTCAAAAAACTCTGCATATGGCCATGTAACGGTTTCAGAAAAGTACAGTTAATTTCTGTCAGATGTTTTATGCTACGGTTTTTTAAACAAATGGAACATGCTTCAGCTAAAGCCCCTAAAATTCCTTCTGACTTTAGAAGTTACATGTAGATGCACTGCTTTCACAAGATCTCATGTGGACAACTTGTGCTATACCTGGTGCTTTTTGCCTCATGAAATCATGGATTTTTGTTTTATGTAATTATTACTCGTTATCTTACTTAGATATGATCTGACCAAAACAAAGCTGGCCCACTCGAGGGTATCCAAAAAAAGGAGAACATCTATGCAAGAACAGCACTAGGGTGTGTTTGATTAGATACTTCAAAAATTTCTTCAAGTCCATTAAAAAGAAAATCAATGCAATATGGTTAACTAAAAAGCTATTCCTTCCCATTTTCAAGACAATTATATCTCATGATGTGTGAGTAACTAATGTAAGTTAAATTTTTACTGACTGGAGTTTATAATGCTACCAAGTGTCACCCAAAAGAGAGGAAAAGGGAAGTGAAGGAGGGCAAAGATGTCATAAGAAAAGCCTGCAGTAAAGAATTTACAAGCAAGAAGAACAAACATCCTCTTTGGGAATTACTCTAGGCAACACAGCAAAGAATTATAGCACATAAACTAAAGTTACATAAACAGTCTAATAAAATCCTGGAACTGATTTATGGAGGAGAGACATCTTGTAGTGTACTTCCATGGACAACAGTTCCTGCTCCAAAGAGCAACCATGTTGTAATTAGGAAGAACCAACTGAGTAGCCATTTAAGAGGGGACAATAATAAAAGCCAAACATATAAACAAACAACCCAAAACAATTAAATTAGTCAAACTCTTCTTCCTATAGGCAGATACAAAAAGTAACGACTGGAAAACTTCAATCTTCCCTGAAAAATAACATCTGTAAATGAGTGCAAGCACAGATTTACCCAAGTTTTAATGTAAAATTTTGGTTCCCTGGAAGTAGTGACCTCTGAAGAAACACAGGGCAGAATTACACACATTCCCGCCCAATGTGCCGTAGATGAGCGTGTCACACAGGACGGAGCACAACTTTTCCCAATCACAGGGTTGATACCTGCTTTCCATACATTGTTTTTTTCCAGGTTTCTGACAAAACTAATGTCAGTACAGAGGTCAAAAGACCTCAGCATATAAAGCCAACAGGAGAACAACATCCATCCCTCTGCCCAGCAGCCAGGCAGCCCGGCCTCTGAAGCCCTGCGTGCCGCCCTTTCGCTTTGCTGGGCTCAGCAGCCACTTCAGCCAAGTACCTTATTGACACATATTACCATGCCCCTCATCTGCCCAGCCCAATCACCAGGACAGCTGCAGGAGTGAGTCCTTTGTGCAATCTGTCCTACAATTATGGTCAACAGCACCTCAGAGAGTGGGGGCTGGGAGGACATGCAACAGCAACATTCATAGAGAGGCCCTGCCAGTTTGCATGATGACATTCATGTCATCCTGTGCTATCACAGCTCTTTCACAGCAAATCTATTTTAAATATAAGCCATATTTGTACAGATAAAATACATCATGACACAGCCTTTTGTCATCGCTCATTTAGTTTGTGGTCTCTATTTTTCTTCTCTCCATAAGATAGAGAGGCTGGTAGTGATATTTGTTGTCACCATCGCTTTTTAATTATCTCAGCTGACTGGAACACCACAATGGGGCTCTCATACACGAAGTGGAACAAAATACACAAAGATCGACAAAATAAAGGTGAGTCAAGAACATGGCAGGGGTCTCCTCCTCCACTGTGGGCTCAGGAAACAAGAAGCACACTGGAGGAACTGGGTTCCCATGTGGGCTTCCTGGAGAGGTAAGTGCTATTGATATGGGAGCAGAAGGAAAAACCCAGTTGAATTTGTGCAGAAGCGTGACCAGCACTTGGGCTCACCAAGGCCTTGCAGGACCCGTCTGCCACCACTGGCTCCCTTGCAGAGTCAACAGCCTTTTACAAGCTTTCATGAAGCCTCATGGAGAATAGGGCTGGGAAATTGGTGAGGCTGGTTTAAAAGCGATTTTCCTAGAGAAATTTCCAGAAGGAGAGGGCTTGAAACAGAACTAAAGAGTGCCATCTGCTGCAAAAAGCTGGAGAAACCTCAAACCCTGCGAGAGAGACACCAGGACAGCAGCGAGTGCTGGATGTGGCACCAAGCTCCAGGCAGGCGTAAAGCTCCCAGGGTTGCCCACAGAGAGAGGGCCAAGGTTTAACGTGCAGGTTCCCTGCTCCCCTTGTGCTGTCCCCTGCTCCCCTTGTCTCCAGTGCCTGCACTCATGTCCCCCCGTAGCCGTGGGGTTTGGGAGCTAGCCATGGCCCTTCTCGGGGATGCAGCAGAGCCTGAAGCTGAGCTGCTGTGTCATGGCCAGGCCCCACAGCCCTGCCTGCACCTGTAGATGCCTCTGGTCTCACTGGAGCAAGTTGGGGATGGAGAAAACTGCACAATTCCATTTCCTGACAGGAATATGCTCTTATTGTCTTTTACTCCAACCTACAACATGATATCTCATAGGATGCTTGCTTAAGAGAGACCAAAAGAGCAAGGTTTAAACTTCAGAGGGTTTCTTCAGCACACAGAGAATAAAGTCTTGACTAAAGCACAGCTTGGAGCTTATTGACCCATTTGGGACAGCACAGAGATGTGCTGGCCCAGGGAAGAGGGACAGGTTTGAGGGCTAAGGATAAATTCCAAGCACTGTCCTGACCTCCCTCTCCAGGCAGCAAAGTCCTGGCTCAGCAGCGTGTGACTGTGCGCCCACCTGTACCCTGGTAAGTGCCACCAGCTCCACGGGTTTCCCTCCCCACCCCTGGCACAGCACCACCACGGGATGTGAAAGCACCCACTGAAACCTCTGAACAACTGAGCGCTTGCACTGGCACAGCTCGTCTGATTCTGCATTTCTCCGAGGTGCCTTTGTCCCTTATTTTCCCTTTGAGTGCAGGACTGGAGCTCCAGCGCGGCAGCGTGCAGCGCCCGCCCTGGTTAGCAGCCTGCAGATGGTGCTAACGACCAGCTTTTCCCCAGCTCCCACATTGTTTCCCTTCAGTCTAAGGAGAAAAAGCCGTGTAGAGTCTGAAAAACACACACCAAAGGGAGCTGCTCACTTCCCTCTCGTGTTTCCTCAACCCTTCTGTACACCACAATATAACGCTGCAGTATCCGACTGCTTGGGATGTGGCAGTGACCATCCAGAGCCACCAACGCGGTTTTGTGAAAGCAGTTCATGGTGGCAGGAACAGCAGCTGCCTCGGGGGACCCATGGGCCAAAAGACCTTGGTGCTTGCAGGCGTTTCCCTCACCCGGGCAGAAACGCTTCCCGGGGCAAAGGCCCAGAGTAAGAGCGAGGAGCCCCTGGAGCACCCACTGCCCCTTCCCGGCCTTCCTCATCCTGACTCCTCGACCGGTGCAAGGAAAAGTGCTCACAAGCTAAACCAGAGGTTTCATATTGTGTCCATCCCTGTTAGATGTATGATTTAATCCTTATTAAATCAATTTTTAGGTGTTCTTGTAATTTTATAAGGTAGACCAATGTTGCACCTGTTTCCTCATCATCATTGCACATTTTTTTTTAAAGAATCTCACCCATAATCCAAAATGTATTATCGGTAAAACAGGTGCCAAAAACCCCCAAAAGCAAGAACAAAATAGCCTTCTTGGGTTACAAATTTTAAAAAGTCACCAAATCACATATGCCATTGTTCACAAATAAAAAGAAAAAAAGCTTGATTGTACACTAAAGGAAGAAAATTCTTCAAACTTCCAGCACTTAGACATTATACTTAAGTGAAAATCCTCCACCATTTTATTCAAAGTAACTTTCACTTAAGTATATAATTGAAACATTGGTCCACAAGCACAAGTGAAATACCTACATGGCAGCAGCCAACATAGTGCATCCTCCAGAAGCAAAGAAAATCACTATATTCAGAAATCCTCTTAAAACTAACAACAGCTGAAGAAGCTGCGCTGCCTTAATGAACTGGGCTGCTTTTATGGCTTTATCCTGCAAGATGCCAAGTATTCCTGCTCCAGTTCAGCATGATCCTTCAGGACAAGCTTAACTTTAAATGCAGTGAGAGTTTTGCTGAAGTTAATGAAGCTGTCCAGAGGCTTAAGATTAAACACAGGCTTAAGCACTCTGCTAGACCTGGATCAGTACTTACAAAGATCAAGCTCTTACATTTTAGAGCCTGAGTGCGCATTTAACTGTTTATGTTGAGACTATCACACTTTTTGGCTTCTGATTATCATGGCTACAAAAATATTGTATCAGATGTAAAATCCTGAATAGTTACTGGTTTAGAAAACCTAAAGACAGGGTCTACTGGAAGCAGAGACCTGTTTACAGTATATAGAAATTTAATAAACAAGGTTTTTGTAAAAATTCCTAAGGAAATGTCATAAATAAACCCAAGTTTGGAGTCTTCCTGCCCACGTTAATGTTTCACAGGAAAAGAAGGTGACCAAGAGCTTTGGTAAACTCCTGCTCTCACAGAGCTTTAGTGCTGGGCTCTGCACAAAGGAGCAGCCCAACCTGAGGCCAAAAAACAGCTGAGGGATCACCCTTTAGGAGCAACGAATCCAGATAAAGTGAGATGCTAGTGCTAATTAAACCGGCACTGGCTTCCTTGCCTCACTTTAAAATCTTAATTGATTTCTCTTAACCTTCAACATTTTTGTCCAATGTACTGAAGAAGTTTTATTTCAGTACCTCAGAGACCTGGACTGATGTTCGTTTATAAAGCGAAAGGGGAATATAAGATTTGATACAGCAAAAACTGTAAGTACATTCTTAACTGTAAACAGAAAACATGTCCTACCTGTAAAATGAAAAGATGTCCAGCTTACCTAATATGAATAACAAAAGCCTGAATAACCCAAATATTTGGGGGCTGCCATAGACAAGTCTTAGCATCTTTCCAGATTGAATAGATCCAGTAATAAAAGGTCCTAGAAAACAGCTCCATTGTATGGGGGATATAGGTTTTTCAATAATTTTTTCACAAATTGGGCATGAGATTTGTGGGCAGGACACAGTACAGGACTCCGAGCAATTTAAGCTATTGATACACAGAAGATCACAATCCATTGTCTGTAAATTATTTACCTTGAACCAAACCAGCTATACTAAAGGCATTAAATCCTTTCACCATTGGAAGTGAGAAATCTAAACAAGGTTTGACACTTTCCAACCTCTTTTACTCTCAAGCCCTGAGCTTTAGAGCCATGCCAGAAGCACACTGCTGCTCAGCACCGAGGGGATGGAGGATAACAACAGTTTTTTGTCTGCAGCTCAGTCAACCTGGGGCATTTCATAAATCACAGCTGTCTCTGCAAGCCAAGCACACAGAATTCCCAAGTATTAATGTGCTTTTTGTAAAGTCAGCAAGGGTCAAACCTGCACAGCAGCTTTGGTGAGGGCACTTTGCACCTCAAAACACGTGGGTTTTCACACATACAAAGGAGACTGTTTTGTTGAGAAACAACTCCAGAGTCAGCCACAGTATCTTGAAGAAAAACTCTGTAATGTATTGGAAAATAAGGTATCAGTAATCTCTGCAGAAGTCTAAACCAAGGGCACCCCATAAACTGCCATAACTGCACTCCATGACTGCCTCACAGGAGAAGGTTTCTAATTATCTAAGCATGTAGAAACATTTCCTTTAAATACAACTGTCCTGAGGTTTCATTCCCAATAAACTGGACAACCTAACTTTAAAAAACAAAAAGCAAAAGAGAGCAAGCAAGAGAGTTAGAGGTATGTGAGAAAATGTTTCTCAGGCTCTTTATGGCTGATTGAGCTAATTTACTGTGGAATGGGCAGCAGACTATCTTTAGATAAATGCTAATGAGGACGTTAGTGCTTTCTTCAGTCTGGCTGCTACTATTATGCTGAAAGGGAAGGTCAACAGCTAATAAACCCAGTTAACAAGCCATTCTGAACTTCACTTTAGCTTAACACTCTTCAAAGTTACAGTCATTAAATCCATAGGCTATTAGGAGCTGCCCTCCTGTTTTCACTGTGAGTGAAGGCAAACTTTCAATGCAGTCATTAATTGAATTAACAGACTCTAATCCAATTTGATGTAGTGTATATTGAAATGCACATAAGAGCAAAGATGTGTGTAGAGGAGTTTCGCCTTTTCAGGCAGCTTTGTGTCAAACTACTTTTGTTATCATTTCTACACACTACCTCCCATGAAGGGTGCTCTTATGTATATAACCCTTAACAATAGCTACTCTTTGATATGAATATAGTTTGCTATCAAGAGAGAGAGGCTGGCAAGACAAAACCATGTCTTACAGCTTATTAAGCTCAGCTTTAGTGAGAGACAAAGTGGTAAGCAAGGCTCTCAAAATATATTGCCACCATTACAACGTGTTACACTTCTTTGAAGTAGAAAAATATCACACACACTTAGCAGACAGGGAACCTTGGGTAGGGAGATGTTAAGTGAAGGAGATTAGGTGGTAGACAAGCAGGAAAAGAGAAGCCTGAGCATCTTGTTTGCCAGCAAGTGTAGCAGCTCTCCTTTAAGCAGTGTGAATTTGAACCTAGGATGTGCACACCAGCCTTTACCCACCAGAAAACAGCTGATGGAAACCCACACAGTCCTCAAAAATTGCTGTAATAAAGACTGTTTTTAAAAGGGCAAGAAGTGCATCACCCTGTAAAGTCATGCATTTCAGTCAGTGGGAGTGTGACGGGCACTGTGCAAGGCAGTGCTGCCTGCTCAGCCAACTCCCCCCTGGCTC
The DNA here is from genome assembly GCA_020745705.1 of Hemiprocne comata. Classification (NCBI taxonomy): domain Eukaryota; kingdom Metazoa; phylum Chordata; class Aves; order Apodiformes; family Apodidae; genus Hemiprocne; species Hemiprocne comata. The sequence goes on along the minus strand of CM036605.1, from coordinate 9,890,473 downwards.
ACATTGCCAACACAGCCTGGAACAAAAAATGCAGTTTTCAGTCCCGAGGGCTGGATGGAGGCAGGGAGAGAACATCTGAAACACGGATCAGGGCAGCTGCAGGACAGCACTTCCCTGTGACTGCCACCGGACTTAACCCAGTGCTTCATCACCAGGATATCAATGAATTTTCCCAGTTTGGACAAGGCAGAGGAAACTGTAGAATGATTCCACACAGGCCACCTTGCACTTCCTGCATGAACTGGCAATCTGAACTCTTAAACCCCCCCAAAATCCAGTACACTGTGCTAATTTTAACATCTAACAATTTACCTGCCCACAAGGACGAATAAAGCACCACTGTTACAAATGTAACAGGGAATTCAATCCCAGAGGACAAGAACTTGCCCAGTCTCTCGCAGAAAGAACCGAATTACAAGGACTTGAAAATACCTAGGTTACTCATTAATCCAAATAAAACACAAAGGCAAGGAAGCTAAGACAGTTATCCACATACAACGTAATAGCAGGAGTGGGATGGAACTATTCTAAGCCTCCAGAGACCATTTATAATATTTCTTTAATATTGACTTGCATAATTGGCTTTCTCTCACACTGCTGGTGAAGAAATCCGAGCTTCCATTATCACAGATATGAAATTATAAAACCACATTCAAGATGCAATAGGACATCTGGAGAGGAAAATGCATGTATATCCAAATCATTGTGTTCTTTCAGAAGCAGAAAAACACAATGGAGCTTTAGAAATAACTAAATATAGTAATTTTAGTTCAACTGTAATTAAGGAAGAAAAAAGCATGACTTCCCCCCATCCTTTTAAGAGTCATTGTTCAATGTCACAGTGATATTCAATTACTCCATATAAAGAGTATTTACTTTCTTTTCTGCATTATTATTATATTATCTACTATTTGTATTACTACAGAATGAGTAGTAATACAGGCCCCCAGCTGAGACTGACAGCCCCCCTCTGCTTGCCACTGTGAAGACATATGGCACAAAAGCATCCTTGAACAGCTTTGTATTAGCACAGAAAAAGTCTGAAAGAAAGGGAAGCTTGGTATTTTTATTTCATGGGTGGGGAAAAATAAGATCCAAGAACTTCATAAATTATTTCACACAAGATTGGTTCCATCCACTATCTGCAGGCAAGTCATTGTGGTTTTCATGGACACATGTACACTGCTTAAGCAGGAATTTTAAGCACACACCAGACAGTGCTCACGAAAAGCTGATTTTGACCATGGGCCCCAGCCAGAGGACCAGCCTAGAGACAGACCAAAGAAGCCTTCCTGGAGCCTGTGTGGGCACACCAACAGTTTTACTCTAGTCCTGTAGCCTGGACTACGAACACCAAGGTCTCCTGATGGCTGCAGAGGCAGCCGAGCCTGGCTCAGGGCCAGGCAGTGGGGGCTGAAAATCCCCCTCTTGTCAATGAAACGAGTGAAATACCAAAACACAAAGAGCAAAACCTTCACAGCTACAATGGCAGATACCAACTGGGCCACATGGCTGTATGTTCTGACTACAGCAATATTTCAGCTGTCACTGCCAAGAAAAGTCCAATGTGCACCTCTAAAATGTGAATAATCTGTCATGTACCATAATGCCTCTTTTCCACAGAGAGTTTTATGAGAAGTATCACAACAAGAAAAAGTACTTTAAAAGACTGAAGTGACAATCATGGCAGGAACAGACACCAAGAAAGCTTGTTCATTTAAAAATTCAATGAAAACTTGCAGGGGACAAAATCTCTGCAGTCTTTGCCCAGCTCCAACACGCATGGCCACTGAGTCCAACAGAAGCAGAGATGCCCACTTTGCTGCACAGCTACACCAGCTGATAAACAAAAGCCCTCCAAAGTCAACACTGCCATCTGATGTCCAGAAAGCTTTCCAGCTCCTCATGGCACAGCCCTCCCAGCCTGTCTGGTGCCTCTGCAAAGAGGAGCCAAGGCCAGGCTGAGCCCACGCTGGCACGCCGCACGGGCACTATCTTCGAGGAGAGCAGCAGTGCCAAGCCTGCAGTTTGCTTGCTAACACTTAGCTCAGCAGCTAGAGTTGGAGTTGATACCAAGAGTTCAGTGTCTGTTTGTTTGGGGGTTTAATTACACACTGCCTTCACCATGTTCAATTTATGGGAAGTCTGCTCCTATGAAGCAGGAAGAAAGAAAGGAGTGGATGCTTTCAAATCCATCTGCCAAAGTATTTCAGTGAAAAGAAAAATGGAAATAAAGAAAAACATGGAAGAGCACCTGAAGAGTGGGGCTTCTTCTTCTTTTGAAGGGAAGGGAGCAATGAAATTCAGTGGCTGCAAGTAGAAGTTAGAAAAAAATCAGGCTATAAATAGAACACTAATTTTTAACTGTGAGGGTAATTAACCACTAGAACAATTTCCCAAGGACTGCAGTGGATTCTCAATTACTGGCAATTTTAAAGTGAAGACCAGATTTATTTATTTTAAAGATATGCTCTAACAGGAATTAATTACATCAACTCCTGCTGCCTGAGTTGTACAGAAGCTCAGTCAAAGTGATCCAAACGGTCTCTTCTGGCATCCTGGTCTCTGATCAGACCAGACAGCAATGTAGAAGAAAGGAGGGAACTAGCAAGGAACTACAACTACGATTGCAGTGGTGCTGCCAAGGAGACACCATCACTGCTCTCAACAGGGTGAACATCCCAACTCAGCATCAAGACAATGAAAATAATACTTGGATAATAATATAATAATATAAATTCAGGGTGGATTCCATTCAAATTCACCTTTACAGTAACAGAGAACAAAAATTAGATGCAGCAGCACCAACCTAAAAATTTGTTTTGTAAAAGATATAGACATAAAATAAGTTTCAGCATATAAGACAAGTATGAGGCTCTTCATCTACTGGGGGAGTGGTTTTGTAACACATTCTGGTTTTTTCTTGGTTTCCTATTCCCACTCATAGCTAATAGTCTTTTCCCACCTCTCAGAATGTTCTTAACTTGTAGACTCCATTTCACCTAGATACAGTGGAATTACCAAAGAACTTCCAACTTCTGAAAAATGCAATTACTGGGTAAATGTAGAGTTCAGCAAATGCCCAAAGCACAATTGTGAGGCCAAACTGAGAATCCAAGGAAGAGAGGGAGAGAGACAGAAATAAAACAGGTCCAGAATAACACTGCCCCTGAGGGAGATGGAGGGGAGACAGGAGCAACCAAGATTGTCCCTTTACTCTCCTGTTCCTTGGCGGCATCAGCAGCCACCCAGCTCTCTGCACTGGTGGTGGGTGGGTGCAGTAGCTGTGTTTGGTTGTCTTAAATACTAATAATAGGTATTAATAGTCTATTAAACTATTAATAGGACAGAAAGGAGCATGCCCCAGCTGGATGCGTCTGACACACGTATGAGACAAACTGCAGACTCTGAAATCAGTTGAACCCCAAATCGTCTGAAACTTTGATTCAAAACAATTCTCCTCAGTGAATCTGGTGCTTTCCCAGACTCCAAAGGGCCCAGTGATTGATGCCTTCATGGCACTTCCCCACCAAGCCAGGCAACAGCTGAGAAGCTCTAGAGCAACATGCCAAGGCATTCTGTTTGCAGTTTCATTCTAATTTTATGTAATAAGTGTTGATCTCAATTCACTAAACATTTGTATCAATTCGCCACTCAGTTTGGTTTAGTTTTAAGGCATTTCTGTTGCATAAAAAAACTCGACATTAAACCATAAATTAATTAGTTGTTCTACAAGCTTAAGGTACATTATGCTTCCAGCTATTTTCCGAACTGCATCTTCACATTTTTTCAGTGATGTGCAAGAAACAATTTTCATCATTAAAATGAAACTTTCAAGGGCTCTAACAGGAAAGCCCACTGGTGCTAGTAGGTGGTGGAGCATTCCTAAGTGCATTATTAACTGTATTTATAGGAGCTGTCAAGTCATTTAATGGGTTCTTGAATGATTTGCTTAGGTGTTTACTTTTACTAAAAGCAGTTTATAACCTCTGCTCTCGTCTCTGAAGTTCCTCTTAAATCATTCTGTAAATATATCACAGGGCAATGAGAGAGAAGGACTCGAGTTTTCCACCTTGGGCTTTCTTTCCTCCTCACCCTTAGGGATCTGTAGTCTCTCTGTTGTCCCAGAACTAGGGCATGGCTGACCTCAATATGGTGCAGCATAATACCCAGATGGATTCAGCTCAGCACCGTAATCCCCGACGGAGTCACTTTCACTCTGTTCATTATTTCCTGGGGATTCTAACATGGAAACCCTCCTGGCACCTGATGGCAATGACAAACCAGCACAGCAGGCTCTCAGCTTCCTCTGAAAGCAACAAAAAAGCACTTTGCAACAGGCACTCCTGAGATGCACACCTGCCTCTTGCAATGTATACCTACAATTGCCTATTTCTGGGTTTTGGAAGTTTGAACTGTGCAGAAAATCACTAAGCAAAGTCAAACACTGGCTATTTGCTCCCACCCACATTCACAGGATCTTCACCAGCAATGTGTTCTGGATGTGGCACCTCTCCTTATATAAGCAAGAAGAGTTTGGGGCTGCTCCTCTCCCCACCTCCCTCTCTCCATAGGTTAAGAGCGAGAATCTGGCAACAGCACTGCTGCCCCTGTCATCTATCACCTCGAGGCCCTTTCATATATCAATGTTTGATTGCTTTCTATGTAAAGCAGGTCATTAAGTTAATCAGAAATTGACTACTACTACAAACACCTTTTGAATAAGGTCAAATTAAGATAAAAGTCCTTGCTCTTTTCGTCTCTCAGCAACAAAGACTATAACCAGGCTGCTAAACCTGCCATTAATGTCAGTGTGCAGATTAAATGTCATTAAAGGCAATTTGTCACTTACATACACACTTATCGCAATCTAATAATTAGCAAAAGGTCAGGCAGATAAACCTGTATATTACAATCCACAATAATTTTTAGCTGCACAAAATTACAAAATACAAGATTAACCATATATACATCTATTTGTGTTTGAAATATATATGTATAATTAAATCCAGCCAAACAGAATAATCTATTTTAAAGACCTAACTGGTATCCAGCCTTACTCTGACACTTAAGCTGTGAGGAAGCCAAGAGCATAATCACAGATCAAATTAATACCCCAGAGGAGTGAGCACAGCAGAGCTTGCTTCACAGAGTGAAACCCCCCATGGAAGGGGTCAGCAGGCACCACCCAGTGCCATAGCCAGTATCACAACTGGCACTCACTGGCAGTCTGGTGAACAGTCTCAGCCCAGACATGAAGCACAGATAAATAAACCATGGGGACTGAGTTAGCTTCTGACCTTATGAGGTGACTCCTGAACTTGAAATGTTCACCATGCTGACTCTGTCAGGAGGCAGACGGTAACAACGCCTGCGTGAGAGAGGAGCTGGGATAAAGCAAAACCTTCCACTCTCTGGCCTGGCACATCCACACCTCTCAACAAGGCTCATGTGTTCTTCAGAAGATGCCAAACTGCAGCTCTGCATAGGCAAGGAATACATCCCACAGAAGGCAACAGCAAACCCACTCTCTGGGGGGCACCTTCCTGTGTGCTCCAACTGGATTGCGAAACGTGGCACTGGAAAGCTTTTCCATTAGAAGTGACCAATTCCAGTGTGTCTAATGCAGGATATGGGAACATGTGTTTTTCTTTTGTGGAAAACAGTAAGGCTTCAAACCTCTCTACAGTCAACACCAAGAAAAACACCCAGAAAACCCCAAAATCATAATGTTACATGCCTTTGTCTCCAAAACAAGACAGCTGAGTCTTCCTTGTTGTTTGGATCCTTTTCTTTTTCCACCCAGATGTACAAATTCCTAAGTTCAAACCCCATTCACAGATCACACTTCCCTTAAATATTTCAGGCTTTCCTCACTGTAATGACCATTAACAGTACATTTTCAGTTCCCCTCCTGTGAAGATGCAGCTGTGATATGGATATTAATAACTAAATAACATATGGAGATTTAAAGAAGTAAAGAACGAGGGTTTTTTAAAGCTGTTTCAAATTACTCTGTTCATGTTTTGTTTGTTTATTTGCATATTGGCAGCACTTAACCCATCTTCAATGTCTAAACAGCTACTTCATATGGCAGCGCAATGGCAAATTGTCATCATCCAGCCTTTACCTCTGCTTCTAACACAGCAGGGGACAGTTAGTTAACTCCACAGTGATGTTGTGTTGGTTTAATAGTTGATAGCAAAGAAAGATGGTTTCAAGGAGTCAGACAATTTACCCAGCTTCATGTCACAAAAGTACTTCATGATTAATGGAAAGTGTATGCGCAAAACCAGTTCATGTTACTGCAAGACAGAATTTTTATGCTTCTTAGACAGTTGGGAGAAATTTTTTTATACCTTATTTAAAATAAAAATCACAGCAAGCATCAGCTTTAAAAGCCATGACAAATTCTTCTCAGCACAGGTTTTTACAGCTTGCTTTTTTTTTGTTAAAAGGATTACTTAAGGATTACATTATTCATGTACTGTACCATACAGACCCCGTATAAAAAATACAAGGGATAGTAAGGGAAGGAAATTACACCATCTTCACGTTAGAAGATGGGAATCTGGGGAGAAAGAGTAAGTAGGAGATCTGTGAAAGAGCTGAGAATTTCTTGAGAACCTACCTCAGTCTGCCTGCTGGCTAATGAGAGTAGGGAACAGATCTGGTAACAAACTACAACCGCAGGTGGGCTCTCATCTGAAGTCTTCTTCACGTCAACTATACAGACTGATTATTTTTACAGACCATCACAGCAAAATATCCCCAAATACTTCTAAGTAGAAGAAAAATGCCATTTTAAAAGAATCAACTACAAACACAGCTGCCTGAACACTGCCTAGTCCACTTAACGTAAAGCTTTGTCCATGCTGTGGAAAGTAAAGGCATTTGTCGCACCCTCCCACTGCTTGACAGAGATGCTTCTTTTGGCATCCCATCTTCTAGAGAGCTGCAAGCTGCAGGACCAGGTCTTGGTTTTCAAGAGAAGCCAGTGATTTTGGACTTCCTGGGTTTTTGATTCATGTTAGTAGAGGATGGACCTCAGCATCAACAGTACAAATCAATGCAAATGCCTGTAGTCAAGGTCCCTAGCAGCTCTTGAAAAATCAGGTTAGGTTGGAAGCTTGCTTAAAATGTCTATGTCCTGCTTTTTTTTTCATTATGTGAGTGCATTAGCTTTTACCACGTGTACAAAACTGCTACGTAGGAGACTGATTCAAGGAAGCATGAGTAATTTTTTTTGGCATTTGGCTTTCAAGATCATACACAGGCTGCATATTCTACCACTGATCTCAGTGTCCTACAATACTTATCTTGGTGGGGATTGCACGCACTTATCAGTTTCCCCTCTGTGCCCAAACATGTGTTTTCCAGAGATTACCACCTTCTCTGCTAATACAAAGAAAAACTACAACATGCATTGCCTAGGGGCTTACATGTTGACATAGCAAGACTTGAGAAAAGATTAACCCTTCAGCCTGAGGTCCTAAACACGCACCACGAAGCAAGCAAAGAATTTTTCCATTGCTGTGAATAGAGGCAGATCAAGGGTTCTTACATGACCCTTAATAATGAAACGCTCTCTCACAGCTCAAATCCAAGGAGCCACTGTTTCCAGTGTGACCACCAGCATTACAGTTTGCTCACCACAGGTTCATACCTACGAGGTATGATTTCCCTCCCCCCTCCCTTTCTAACCAGCAGAAGAAAGTGAAGGTCAGACTGGAGCAGCTTTGACTCACTGCTCTGCTCACACTCCTCTGCCCGAGAGTCCCAGCGCCTCTGGAAGGACAAAAGCCTGAGTGAACAATGTGCTGCCCTGCAGCTCTGGTCAGGACTGCTGTGTTTAAAGGTTACACTGATTAAGCACTGTGATTAATTTAGTCACAGCAAAATCAATTCCACTCAACTACAAATCTAATTTACATACTGAAGAGGACTCTGCTGTTCCCTGGTCAGCGTGGGTTTGAATTTAGATTCATTTTTCTCCAAGATATGTGTTTTGAGCGATCGCACAGCAATTAACAACTGTTTTGACAAAGCTAATGGGACAGTTCTGTGTCTCACTGCTTCCCTGGCTTACTGTCATCTGCCCTTTCATAAAATTACATCCAGTTCCCAAACCTCTTGAACATGGAGGTCTACATCATAGGATGACCCGCCCAGGAATATGTTCAGCATAGCTATCCCACTGTGATCACACCATGGTAGAGAAATCAATTCCCACGATGTGCATTTCTTTCAAAATATATAAATTTTACTCCAGTTGAACATGATCCCTCTGAAGAGCTGTGCTCCTGAACAGAAAGCTTAAGTCAGGCTTAGAGAAGCTCTGGAGATTGAACAGGAGGTGTAGAAGCAGGAAATGCAGGAGGACCAGGGTAGGTAACAGGGTCTGCTCAAGCAGGATGGCGATAGTACCAGAGAAAAAGTAGAGGCACATCATGAATTGCCATGAAAAATAAACCATGGGACTCTATATATCAATATGTATTGACCAGTAGGGAAAATACATCAACATCATGATCGATTCTGGAAAATCACAGCCTAAGTTAGGGATGACTGCAAGGCCACTTGGGCAAACCTTGAAAGTTGAAAGAACTTGAGTTCTTGATTTGCAGGGTCTGAAGTTTTGAGAGAAACCCCACTGAGAACATACAAAGAAATTACTTTAACAGCAATTTTTTGGTCAGCGATGTATGACTGAAAATGACTGGAACATGTATAACTGCTGATTTCTAGTGATTTCTAAAAGTTATAAAGAACTGAATTCCTTTAGAGGAGCACAGGAATGGCAGCCAAAGGAAACCACATGAGCTTTTTCTCCGAATAGACCAAGGGGAGAAAACCATTGCTTCCTAAACCTAAAATAGATTTTTTCCACATCGATTTATATAGCATTGGGATACCTGCAGCCAGCATAGCCAGAACCCTCACAAAACACACCTACTGAGCCATCTTTATTGTTGCCTTCTTCACCTTCCACTAGAAATAGCTTAAATTATAAATACATCACAGAAATCTGATCTGCAATGCCCCTGCCACATCCTGATCCCTATCACGTACTTCTCCCTTTCAGCCCAAGCGTTCCCAGCGCTGTGTTTTGTCAATACCAGTCTAGTACAGCTTCAAATATTTAGCTTAACTTGATCTTCCAAACTGCAGAAGAGAAAAGCCAGAGTCTCCTAACACCATTTGCTGAACAAACAATTGATCCCAGCAGCGGATGGTGGCAGCAGCCTCCTGCCCCCCCGCTGGCCTGGCTGCATGCTGGTGGGCCAGGAGCTGTGACAGGGGCCAGGAGTGACAGCTTTGTTTGGCCAAAGCTGTGACAGAGGCCAGAGTGACAGCTTTGTTTGGCTGGGGCTGGCCAGGGCCATCAGTTGGCAGGCAAAGCCATAGCAGAGATGACAGCTCCTCTGATTCTTTCATCAACCAATGTGACTGCGTGACCTTTTCCAGTCTAAGCAGCTGCCTCCCTTCTTTATTCAATCATGGCAGAAAATAAGTCCCTTTGGGTAAATCTTGCCCTTCTTGGAATTTTAAATGACCACAATTGTCATCAGGTTTGTTGGCTAAACACAGCCATGAGTGGTGGCCTGCTCCTCGGCCAGAGGCAGCGAGGGGAGCATGAGGCACACAGCCGGCCTGCACGTCATGGCAGGAAACACGGATTCTCCTCTGGAAAACTTCAAAATGCTCAACAACTCTCATCAAGATTAACACTTGCTGAAGCTCACAGAGGTTTTCAGGACAGCTGCCAGAGAGTCTGGGTCAGCAGCCAGGGGCAGGTACCTGGTTTACCTTTAGGTTTTTGGCAACAAGAAGGAAGGAACTGTAGCAAGATGAAAAATCAAATCTATTCATGCAGCTCCATAGATACACTTTGTTCTTCACAGCAGGAAAGGAGAAATGCCCTTAATTAATAACAGTGACAAAGTAAGGGTTTTTCCAAGTAGCTTTGCCATGAGCCTACTTTGCATCCCCACTCGTTTACTGTGCTTGCTGTAGCTGCAGACGAGGTGAGACTGCAACTGCCCTCATTGCACCTCATCAATTAGAGATGGCAAATAATGCAAAAAAAAAAATTAAAAAATAAAAGTTCCATGCAATAAGCAGTCTGTCTGAAATTGAAATGAGACTGCTCTGGCTCAGCATTTGTCTGCTTTGTGTTTGCTTTCCGCATGCATTCGAGCAATTGAGATTTATGAGCATAAATGTTGAAGAAAAGTGAATTTCAAAGTTGCACACAGTATTAACAGAATCACTATTGAAATCCTCACAGAATTACTTTTGCTGAGAAATCATATCTACACAGCTAATCACAATACTGGTTTATTTTTGGCACAAAGACTACCTGTCTTTAGCTATTACACTGGCTGCCATTATTGTAGTATGTGAGCCTCTTCCACCCAAAATGAACTGTAACAATAAGTTCCTCAGGGTCTTGTCTCTTCTGCTGTGCTTGTGTAACGCCTGCACGATCACACAGATGACTCTCAGAGCTCCTACATAACAACACACCTACATGATGAGTCCAATTTTAATATCTGTGATAAACCCACAGATTAAAAAAATATTGATAGACTAGAAAGTTCACGCAACAAACAGGAAACCATGTCTTCAGAAATACTCAAACTAACCAAAGGGGGGGAAAAAAAAGAGTAAAATTATTCCATATATTCTTCCTGTAAATCATTTATTCCACCCTAGCAGAGAAAACAACTCTGTTTAGGCCATGTAGGAACAGGGCAGGTAATTGCAGGTCCACAGGAATAAGATGGAAGATCATGCTAGTGGCAGAGAGACAGAGTAATGCACAGCATCCTGGCCAAAGCACATCCAGTCATTACTCTAAATATCACAGTTTCAGGTGCCCCAAGGAATTCAATCTACTTTCTGTTGAAAGCTGGTTTCTCAAAAGCATGATTTGTACTCATCTCTTTTAGCCAATAAATACAGATCCTTTCGTGCTTCTAACATAATGCTGGCAAATGGCACACAGTGCCCCGGTGTGTGTGCACAGCCCGGGTTTGGGATTGCTTTAAGCTAGTTTAGCAGTCATTTCTGCCTGAACTACACAAGTCTAAAAACCATCAGGTTACTTTGCAGGATAACAGATTGAAGCTTCAGTGGCCCATTTCACAGGCAAAGATGAGAGATGAACCATACCAGCAATCAGGCAGAAAACCAGATGAAAATTTCCCAGTGCACTCAATGCCGATGGGTGCTCTGCCCGGGCTCAAAACCTCTGCTGTACCTTGCCATTACTGAGGGATTACAGACCTGCTGTACAACTGCTGAGCCTGCCAAGTCCTATGGATACTACCCAAAATCCCACACAAGCTGCTGAAATCTTCAGGGGGTTTTACAAGACAAATTTCAATAATCCCTTTAAGTGCTGCTTTAGAATCAAGCAGGAATTTGCCAAATCCAGGGTAGCTTGTTCTCCTTAAATTCATAACACAACTAACTAGTGCTAAGAAAGCCTGAGTGCTCACTTGGATAAATGGTGCAGAGTTTTAATATTCCCTAACTATTCAGTGTACGAAACTGGGCTGGAAATCTTGGGATCAAAGACAGCATGAGTGGTACTGTATTTCCTGACTTTGATCAAACCTGAAAAAAATCAAGGATATTGATGTACAACACCCACATTCAATTTCCCAAGCTTTTCAAGGAAACCATTAGTGCTGATTAACTCTGCAGAGCAGAAAAGTCTAGAAATACCAGAAAAACAGCTCTCCCTAAGGTGAATATTTTTTCTCAAATTCTATCCCAAAGGAACAAATGAAAGAGTAAGGGCAAAAGGAAAACAATTTCATCAGACACCAGGAGGAATACTGAACAGATAAACAAGAACACAGACCTCAAAAACTATGGTGGAAGAAAAAAGGAGCCAAGGGGGGGGAAAAAAAAGGAAAATATAAGGAAAAAGCAGAATTAGTTGATGCAAAAGGAATTAATATTTTTTAAGCTGAGAAGGAGAAAGTTAAAAGAAAGTAATTGAATGGAAATGGACAAAAAAAAAAAAGAGACAGGAAAGAAAGACCAATAAGAGTATTAAATGGAAGCAACAGAACATGGAGAAACCAGCAGTTCATTCTTGATGACTGTGGCAAAGGCCATGATGTCCAGTGGCTCATCTGCTTTGGCTTCCACTTTCCAACATGGAAAGCATGCCTGACAGACTTCTGAAGCATGAACAGAGCTCAAACACAGCCACTGAGCAAACCCTGAGCCTTGGAAAGACATTCTCTAAAAATGAGGACACCTGAAGTGCTCAGTCACTCCTGCAAAGCCCATCCCCACCCATCTGCCAAGTACCTAGAGCCACATTTCACTGTCTTGGATGCTCAGACCAGTGGAATCCATGTCCCCCTGTACTCCAAACCTTAGAGGATGTAACTCCACGTGCCCTCCCTACGTAGGGCTGCACCCCTGCCTCCTTCCCCTCTGCTGCCAACACACACACGTGCATTTTATTACAGCCTAAGGCAAATAGGGCCGAACCTTTGAAGCCTGGTGCAGAATAATTCATGACACAGATCCATATTTCTTTGAGTGTGAAGTTTGATTTAGGGTCATGGCATAGGCCTTAATCTGGACACTGAATCCCCAGCAGGAGGCTCTGATAGGCACCAACCCCTCACCCCATGCACACACACTGCATTTGCCCAAGGTGAAGTCTCTTTCCCTCTTGCCCTCTGGACACAGTCTGCCTGCCTCGCTCTTTCCATCCTGTCTGTCCTTACTGAAACAGCTGCGATAGGAATCTGCCTCTCCCTATCACATTTCCAACACAGGGTAAAAAAAGGGTGGATTGAATCACCAAAAAAAGGAGAAAAAAAAAAAAAAAAGGAGGGGACCCTGCTGGTCTCTTAAGAAGCCAACCATAGCCGTGGTCTAGAGGTGGGAAGCAAAGGGGATGTCTCAGAGTGCTCCAGCTTTGAGCTGGCTAATGCCATCGTGAACCTGACCCTGCAGGGTTCACAAAGCTCTCATTTTCCTGCTGACAGTTGGAGATTACAGCACTGGTAGCTGAGCTGAGAAAATGTGCTCTAGAAGGTCTCCAAGACAGAGAGAAAGAGAAAATAAACAGGGAGCCCCATGGTGTCAAGTTTATAGTCACTTTTCTGACAGCAGCCACGCTTTTATACATGGCACTTAGAGTAAACAATTTAGAGTAAATGTTTTTTTTGGCTGTGGGAAGAGGATGCTCTTTTCAGATGCTCTACAGTCAAACAAAGAGCATAAAACAGGATGGCTCATAACTACCTGTCTTCTTCCAATTACACCTATTACTCTTGAGGCGACAGCACCAATGAATGTACAGCATGAGGCCAATGAAAAAGATAAATACTCACTAACAGTGTTTTCTGAGTGAAGTACAGAAATATCAAAAGTACCACAGGATATATAACACTCATGGATTAAATGGGCTCAACCCCATAAATCACAGACTCCACTGTCAAAAGGACACTGCCATGGTCCCCATTATGTTAATTAAGTATATTGATACCTCTGGAACTGGGCTTCTGTTTTTTTTTCATTTCCATTAATTTTATTTCATTATTGTCTTGCCAACAAAGTTTCTACGATGCTCCACAGCAAAAGAACAAATTTCTATCTCCGACTCACACTGCTGAAAATGGATTTGAACACACCTGCACCTGCTACTGCTGTGAACACCCCACCTCTCAACCCCCACCAGAGCACACACAGTCACATTTCAGCAGCCAGTGGTTCAGGACTAATTAATCTTACTAACTATTCCCACCTTTGAAAGTACCTTTGGGTTACATGGTGCTAACACTTCCACTCTGTGAGATGGAACCAGAGAGCCAAGTTTGCTATGCAGGAGAAATCCCACCAAGTGCTCGTCTTCATTTTGCATTTCCTTGACTGATGCAGTTTTGCCAGTCAGATCGAAGAAGGAAGGAGATGTAATAGGATCTGCTCATTTTCAGCTTTGAGACCTCCAGATACATTCAGCAAGCCTAGAAAGCTTTTAATCTTTAGCATTACAGAACCATCAGAAGGGCAATTTTCCAACACTGGAAAGCAGGCGGAAATCAATGGGAATAAAGTAATTAGGAATTTAAGTATGGCCATTTTAGGAGATATTGTAATTGCATTGAAATTATTTATAACAATCCAGGTTTTAATTCCAGGAATATAAAGCAAAAATGTACTTTTGTACTATAATACCACGTTAGAAGGGGAGAAAAAACCTCAAACAACTGCCAAGTTGCATCAAATTCACACAAACAGAGGAATGCTACAAAACCACAGCACAGATACTCTGGAATCCCTTAGACAAGAGCACAGAAGGCTTTTGGAAACATTTGTAACTCTAGCTCCACAGTATATTTTCAAAGCATGTCAGAACACAAGAAGAGGATTAAGTTCCTCACGCTGCCACCTCCTCCTCCCTCTTACAGGGATGACACTGCTAACAGGATAAAGTGAGTGACAGGGTTATATGATCGTTACATAAAGGTAGTACACATGCAAAACCTTCAGAACATGGAAAAAAATTATCAAAGAGGTTGCACCATCTGTCTGTGGAGAAAAAAACAACAGCTGGTGCAAGAAGCAGCAAGATGCCAGCCTTACAAGTGACAAGATGGGAAATGACAGGAAACAGCTTTTCACTCTTCTAACAGCAAAAGGAACGTACAGCCCGTGTTCTCGTGTTTGAAAACCTCCAGATGCTGCCCTCTTCTCACATTTCCATATCTTTGTTCATGCAACATCTGAAAGCTTTTCTATTTTTACAGAGGGAGGGGATAAAAGCACAAAGCCATCAAATGTATATATTTTTTTTCCTTGTGAAAGGATGTTGAATGAATTTTAATCATGATCATAAGAAAAAAAAAGACGTATCAGCAGTACTTGATGTGAGAAACATTTGAAACTTCCTCCTCAGAAGAAACTTGAACGTGTTTGGCTTTTATAAGGGCTGTCTATGATACATATTAGCTTATTCTGAGACAGATTAGGTCTTTGGATTGGTTCAAGGCAATGTGAACGTTCACCAGAAATGCTTTGTAAAGGTAACAGGCTTCCCTTAAACAGGACAGCACATCCCTCCTGCCAGGGCTTCCAAACATCTCAGGCTTTAGGGGCTGTTTGGGCACTAGATGTGACACCTGGGCTGAATGTCCTGACCTCCTTTGTTCCTGGAAAGCATACTGCTGAGGCTGCAAAACCAAGCTGCATGTTCAGGGCAAAGAAACCATCCAAACCCACTCCACAAAGCCCAGCAAGTGCAGCTCCACATCAGCTATCCCAGCTATACAGAAGGTTTGATACCAAGCAAATGGAACATGGAGCTGTCTGTCCAATATGACCCTGTCTGACCCTACAAACGGGATGCTATTAACAACTGATACATACTTAACAACAGAAAACTAACTGAAAAGTTGATGCCTCATGAAGAAATGGCCTTGCTGAGGGATGTGACCCAAAGGCAGAGGCACAAGGTATGGGGTCCTGTGTACACCAAGGCAGAAGGGAGCAGGGGGTGTACATTTCCAGCACAAGGTTCAGGGAAAGCTCAGTCTGAGGATGACACTGACCTGCAGATCAGGGGATGGATCTGGGCAGCCTAAGACTAATGATTTCTACCTCCCCCAGACAGATTAGTCCTTAGTTCATCCAAGTGTTTTGCAGCTGGGAGATAAACCAGGATTATTTACTCCAGACAGAAGTGAGCAAAGGGAAAGGTGTCTTCCCAGAGCAAAGCAATATTCTCATGTCAGACCTTCAGCAGGAATCCCATCTTTATCTTACAACTGCCCTGGAAGGCTGCCCAAAGGCTATTTCTGGGATTGCCCTTTAACCCTTCACCATGAACAAAATGCTGCCTTCCTGATTTTGTTTTTTCTATCCTGATAGAAATCAGAGTTCTCTGCTACTGCATGCCCAAAAGGTTACAATAGAGTCTAGACTAAGACAGCAATGCACAAATAATCGAGCTAACACTCCCAATTGATGGTAGGAAGTCAAGGTGGAACAGGTTCAAAGACACTGCTCAAGATCAGGCAGGATGGGTGTGGAAGAAGCAGAAACCTGCACTAGTTTCCTTATCTCAGCCTCAACCTTTTTCCAGCTAATCCTTCAGTAGCAGTGGGTCTTTTGAGACAGTAGTGAGGTTCCTGAAAGCATCCTTATTGCATTAGCACCAGCCTACACAGAGCAAGTGGGATAATAAAAAACCACTTTAAGCATCATCAGGCAAGCCAGCTTAGAGAGAATTTACTAGGTGCTGTTTATTTCTACCTTTGATTCTCTACACGGTCTCTACAGATCAGAGTACTTAGAAAACATAATTATTTTAATTAGGAGTAATTCAATGAGAATATCTCCTTGCCAATAACAGCTTCACTAATAAGAAATGAACACACGACTTTTTTTTTTTTTTTAAATCTTACCTTTGGGGACTCTCTGAATACTTTCCCAGATGTGGAAGTATTTCTTTGATGTTGCATTGCCTAATTCTTCTCTTCTGTAAGGTCTGATTCAGTGTATTACTTACGACCACTGAGGTCTCTCCTTTGCTTCCAGAGGGCACCAGATTATGCTTTTCTACTTTGCTGTAGCTCAGGAGGAACAAAGTTAACTTCAGTGCAGGAGAAGAGTAAAGCAAGTACTCTGTCTATGAAGATGATGGTGCCAAGTAGGTCTGGTAGGGTAACCAAATCAGTTGAAGGGTAGACAGCCACCCACAACAGTTGAAGGGTAGACACCACAGTGACCACACCTTGCTGATGAGTCTCTGTTATACATACCTTCAAGCACAGGGAATGTACTTGACCCCTTCAAAAAGACTATCATAAGTGAGTGGCAAGAGCAATAACGGTGTTTTCCTCTAATAGTACAAGGTGGGTAGTTCTCAAAAAGCATTCTGCAGTATGAGATCTTTGGGCACAAAATTGGCTAAAAAGGACAGAGGTCACTGGAAGTGACTACAGTGACACTGGAGCCACAGGGCAACATTCAGTGATTTCTAGCTTCAATCAAAGCTGGTTTTTGCTACAGGAGTCATGTAACTCATCTGCACCCTCTCACAGGGGCAGCCTGGCCATGTTGGCAATCTTGGAAGCATCATTCCAGTATACAGGTGATCTCCCAGTGACAGAGGATGATTCTGGGGCTCCCTCAGTTTGTGCTGTTCCCATGGCTGGGGTGGCACTGGGGAAAGGTACAGCTGGGACATCCCACCTAATGCATGCAACTGCCTGAGGCACCCACAGCCTGGTGCAGACTGAGGTGACTGGGCATCATCAGCTACGAGAGAAGCAATTTAAGACCCATGCTCACATGTTGGTATGCCCTTAACATCAACAGAAACTACATGGATGGAGAATATTTTACTTTTTCTATCCATTCACTCTCTGATCTAACTCCTAGGACTGTGAGAAACCTGCCTTGGCAAGCAGAGATCAGTCGAAACGTGGACAATTAGCTACTTCACCCAGTTCATTCTCTCATCCCCTTGACTAGCAGCTGAAGAATATTTTAATGCTGATCTGTCTGAGCTTTAATTGTGATACTTCCCTAGCCCAGCCCAGCTTGTTTTAGTTCATATCTAACAATAAAGGGTCCCATTATCCAAGGGTGGTACTTGAAAATATATCTGAAAGAACAGCTCTCATGATTTTAATTAAAAGCTTCCACATATTATTTTCTAAGCTAACAAATATGACCGTAGTTATAATTATGGAATCACCAAATACAGACTCAAGATCTTGTTAATAATGATATCCTTTTTAAAATCTCATAATCTTAAAAAGATGTTGTAATTAAGTCACCAAGCAACTATATTTGTCTCCATGAAATAAAGCCAAATCTACAGATAATTGCAAATAACTCATTTCCCAGCGGATTTTTGGGGTTTTTTTGTATGCCAATTAGGCTCACAAATCTCAAGCTGTCACCTTCATCTCCAGACATGCAGCCAGCTGATAGCACAGCTATAAACAAAACAGCCCAAGTGCCTCTCATGCCCTGACTAAGAAAGAAAATGAAGTTACCAACACACATTTGTAGATATCAGCCTCCAGAGAACAGAAAAGGGAAAAAAAAAAAATCCTTGGGAATAAGACAATTAAAATACTTCTTCCTAGCTTTCAAGAAGAGTGTTCTGGGAAAGCTCCCAAGAGACTTCTGTGACTACAATTCTTTGTATAACAGCTGCCTCATGACTCAAATCCACAGGCACAACCTACAGCCACATCAGTGTCCCCAGCCCTTGATGGTCTTCCTTCTAAAATGCTGCAAATCCTGAGGGCCCTTGTTTATGAATCTCAGTTGGCCACGTGCACCTATGGCACCTGTCACACACTCACCTAATGACACCTGGAGGGGTCACAGGCTTGAACTGATGACTTGGCAAAACCAGGGAGCTGGCAGAAGCCGAAAATGCTGTTGCCTTCACCTGTGACACAGTCTTTTTGGAAGGCCCCAGGCCTCAGCCACCTGCACTAGCACCTCTTGCAATCCCTCACTATTTCCTCTCCTCTCCTACAGTGTTCACCAGAACATGGCCACTGTGAGCTGCTCAGAACTGCTTAGGGAATATTTAGGAGGTCCAAAGTGATCACCTCAGTGGAGTGATTTCTTCAGAACATGGAAACAACACTAAGCAATGGCCCCAATCAAATCAATAAACTAGCTTTAATAACTTAAAAAATTCAAAAGTGTTTTGCAGCATGTGCTTAGATGCAAGGGAGTCAGTGTGTCACCACTGAAGAAGAACCTCCTACACTCAGCACACACACAACCTGCGCCAACAGCTCATCAATGGCAAAAAGTAACTGTACTGAAGCCCAAATGCAGAGAATATGGGAGATCATAAGCTCACAGAAAAAGGTAACAATTCTATTACAAGTCCATAAAATTCTATTACAAGTCAAAAAATACCATGACATAAAGTTCACAAAATTTGAAATGAAGTGCAATCATCAAGATGTGAGAAGGTGGTCCTGACTGAACATACTTAACTTCAACTTCTGCTCCTTGGCCAAGCGTTTCCTCCTGGGCAGGCATCCCAAAGCCTCGAACCAATCACAGGGAAAAAGGGCTGATGCACAGACACAGGTGCCTTTGACTCACTTTGTGGTTCCCTGGAGCTAAGATTGGACGGTTCCTCCCAAAATCCCATGCCTGACAATTAACCAAAGCACTTCCCATCAAGACTATCGCTGTTCCCATCCTTAAGTTAACTTGGATTCCCAGGACTCTCTGCAACTTATTTTTTCCCCATCCTTCTCAAAAAACATCCCCAACTTCACTTCTGCAGGTGAAGAGGACGCCAGGTAAACTGGACCTCTGCCACCTACTTCCTGTTTCTCTTTATCTGAAAACATCTGACTTTTCCATTCTTGTAACTATTCAGCCCCTCCTTTGCACACCCAGGTGGAGGAGGACATTGCCACAACCATGGCACTATATATACTGGCCCTGCATTCAGTTTGGAAAGAGGAGAGGTTGAATCTTGGGGGAACCTGCATCTACAGTTCAAGATTTGCTATTTTGAAACTGAAAAGCACCCCCGTGACGAGTCCCAACACTCCTGCCAGAGCATGTTAGAGGAAGGGAGGCGAGCACAGTGAAAAGCCTAATGCATTTATCTCACAGGGCACTATTTTTAAGGAACAACTTAAAAATTGTGCAGAAGGAAAAAAGAAATGCTGTGGAAATGAAAATGCCTAAGATGGTGCATCTATATCCATAGTCAACCAAGTTTTCCAAAATGCTGATTGGTCCCAGTAGCCTTAGAGCATGGGAGTGTGTTCTGAAACCCAGGTCACCACACACGTTTGTACAGATCCACGTAGCTAACTCCAAACAACAGTCTGAAAAGCACATCCTTCCATTTTACAGCATCATTTTAGAAAAAACAAACCAAACAGAAAGCATTTGTAACAAAGCACATTGATAGTCCGGTAGATATTTCATTTTTTTCCTTCCTGAGTTTAACAAAAGCCTGGATCTTCCACTCAAATTAAGCAGCGTGCAGTAAAGCATTAAGGCTGTATTCAACAAGTTTAATTACTGTGTAAATGAAAGAAATTATTATTCATTCATGACATTTATTTCAGTTCCAGTGCTAGTTGCTTTTATGAAAGTGGGATTGGGTGGTGCGGGGGGGAGGAGGAGGTTGGGTGTATAATTACTACTATATTTCTTTGCCAAACATTAGTGAACTTAAACAAAAAAGTGCTTGTTTTCTCTAAAGAGGAAAAAGCATGTGAGCTATCAAAGATGAATCTTAAGGACGCCCACAGCCTTGACTCGGTGCCAGGCTCTGAGAGGTATACCAATATTTGGGAGGCTGATAACAGAGAACTTATTGAAGCCCCAGGCCCAGCTCAGGACTCTCATGGGTCAAAAGCCACCCAAACTATGGGAACAATCCAAGCCAGCAGCCCCTAGGGAGTAACGGGAGCCACTGTGCAACATGAAAGATAAACTGGCAGCTGATGCTATCAGGGACTACCCAACAATGCATCTTTTCTAATGGATTTTCACAAGGCTTAAACTTCAAAAAAAAGGAAAGGGAAAATAAAAACCCTTAAGCTGATTCAGATCAGGCATTTTTGAAAGGCTGAAGGAGAAGGCGAGGGAGAAGGTTCAGAAGGAGGGTACGTACGTGATTCAAGTGAGCAGGACACGCTCCACAGCCTGTTTGATACTGCACGTAGGGTTGATCCCAGGAGAATATTTATTACCTGCTCTTATCCACCCAAAACATTGATGTTTTTGAGAGAGTGCTGTAAACAAATCCTAGAGACTAATCAAAACATATCTTTCAAAAATATGCTCTTTCTGGAACAAGTATTCCTGTACTTTCCTAGCCCTCCAACTACCAGCATTTAATTACTGCACCACAGGAGAGATTACACTCTGGCAGAAGTGGCCTCAGTTTACTTTAAGGAAGGAAAAAAAAAAATAGAAAAATCAACACTTGGCCACACAAGTTGCATATAAGAAACCACAGTTGATGCATTCAGATAAGTGGAAGGAGCAGGAATGATCCTGACATCAGTGTAAGCAAGGGAATAACCACAGTGGTGTTTCACATCCACATTTAGACATCCCACTTGTGCTGTTGAGCTAGCCAGAAAATACATCCTTTTTAAGAGACACTCTGTTGAATTGCCCTGGCTGTCCACTGTTGCTAAGGCATTCAACGATCTTCTGAAAGGGCATGAAGTGCACACACTCAACTACAGGAATAAACATGACTTTCTTGTTTTCATTTCAGAGTAAGAGATATCAAATGCTGATCTCATTCCCCATTCATAATGAGTCACTCTGAAGTTTGTTCCCAATTCCTTGCTGAACCAAATCAAGCCAAGTGGAACAAGCCATAATCCAAGCAGAATTCAATGAACTGCAGCCATTCAGAAGGCCATTAAAGCGTGTTCTTGTGGTTTAAACTAGAAGGAGATTAAAGGTGGAGATTATCCCACATCTGCCTCCCAAGACCTCCCTCAACTGGCACCAGAACTGCCAAAATTAGATGGACCAGATGCCAGAATTGCTGGATTTGAGACTCTGACCTTTTATCTCACACTCTACATCACCTCAAATCCTTGATCATGTTGAAATGTAAGGCTCAGAAATCTCAAGCCTTTGCTGTTTTGGGCCATGCATTCTGCCACTTCCATCAGCCTCAGAGCAGCCCACGAACCTGCTACAGCTTGATCCTCCCTCCTGATTAGACTGGGGTTTTTCAGACATAAAGCACCATCTCATGCCAAAACCTGATTACTGCTATACCCTAACCACCACAGTGATAACAGGACAGGCAATTACACCCAGAAATAGGTTACACAGCACAGCCACGCCAAAGCCAAGTACTTTGTTACACAATTGCACACAATACCAGCATTTGGTTTTTCACCGTTGCTTGAAATAATTGCTGAATTTATGACATGAACAGCAAGAGACCAACTGCCCCATCCTCTTGGGACATTTCAACACCACTGAGACACGAGGCACAAACACTGGCGACATTCCTTGCGGCACCCATCTACGTGCTTCACCCATGGTTAACAACCTTTTGTTGGTGGACAGCTGGTCCCTCTGCTTGGTGGCCATGTCAGTTAAAGCAGGCAAGAGAGGGCTGGGTGTGGGGCTCTGGAGGAGGTGAGAAGACGTGACACAAACCCAAGTCCACTGACCCAGTAGCTGAGGTATGACCCCAACAAGAAGCTGACAGGGGAAAGAGAACCAGCCCACATTATGTACACACCAGCAAAGGGTCACTTCATAGAACCAGAGAATGTCCTGCATAGGCAGGGACACCTCAGACGCCCATCCCACCTGTCCTTAAACACTTCCAGGGATGGGGCAGCCACAAGTTCCCTGGGTTTCAAAGAAACCATTTCTGCCCATCCTCTTCTAGGATACCTGTACACGAGCTAGAGGACTCAAACTCCCAAGGCACGTTCAACATGAATAAGGAAAACACTTCTTTGCCACACTGCACAGATGTACATCACAAGACTGTCCATATGCCTCAAGTCCTTATCTCAGCTCCTTCACTCAGCCAGTCCTGAGTTTTCAACATCCCAAGGAAAGGAATGGCCCCAGAAATGGGACAATGGGTCCATTTATGCCAATCTGCCCCTTGAGGCAGTAACATTAATGTCCTTTAGCTCCCAATTCCAGGGGAAAATGGACAGGAAAAATTTTTTGTGCTGATAGTAACAGTGTGATTTATTATTTTTTTAAAATCTATTTCTTGCCTAGTTTCAGTGCTTACTGATGCAGGATGTTCTCTGACCACAGAGAGCAACAATACTCACCCACAGAAGGGATCTAGTGCTTAGCAAACAATCAATGGAGAAGAGCAACCTTCAGCAGCAATGCAGATGCTCATGGGCAGTGGCCAACCAGTCTGGAAGCACATCCAGTCTGTCATTAGGCATTTCCACAGCCAGCTGAGACACACGAACAATTCATATAAGGCAACACCAAAAATAAAGCTAATTACTTTAGGCTTATGATAAGAGAGATCTTTTTCTACAGGCAACTTTGCAAGGTCACCTTTCTTGCTCTACTCTTTTCTTTTTTTTTTTTTTTTTAAACAAATGACACTGAACTGATTGCAACACTTACCTAATTCCACCTTAGGGCAGGACAGGGTTAAGACCTCAAAAAATACATATAGATGAATAGAAAGCCAGGCTGGTAGGGCAATATTTTAAAAAAGGAAAGGGAAAAAAGAGAAGTATTTTCTTACAGTCACAACATAACCACAACCCCAGTGTTTAAGGTCACTTCCTCTCCTCTCAGTGCTGGGAGCAACCCTGTCAATCAGCTCTGTGCTGGCAGTCTCAGCTCACTCCCAGTACACAAAGTGGTGCAGCACAAGAGCAACATTTACCCGCTGGGAAAGGGGGACGGAGGACACAAATGATTCCAAAGGTCCTTTGGGAAAGATGGAGCCTCTGGTTTATTAGCACTGACATTCAGCTCTCAGACTATCAGGCTGATACCTATTCAATTTAATGCCATTTTCCAGTATGGAAATCAGTTTGTCAGCCTCTGGCCAGGGAAGCCCAGTCAGCGTCAACCCACCTTGCAGAGCCCTCACCCCGCCTGGAATTAAACATGCTGGTGGGGCAGAACCTCCCCAGCACCCTGCAGTGGCTGGGCTCAGCTGTGGGAATGCTTTCAGCTCCACCAGAAGAGAAAGCATGGTGGTCCAGGCTGTGCACTTCTGTGCTTGCTTAAATGTTGATCATGTTGGGGGAGTTGGGGGGGTATCCCACCATTCTGTCTCTTTTGAGAGGAGAACTTGCCTTGTACAGACATGTGAATCGTATCACACAGAATGAGGCAATGCCGAGGTGCAACCCTGACCCCCCGAGATGAGAGGCAAATCCAACCCAGCTAAACCCAGCTCAGAACCTCACCCTTGTCTTCAGTTCACCACATTTCTTTGGGCAAGTCCCTCAGGCCCCCAGACTGGTGTTCTTATGTGTAAAAGGAGGTATGTAGTTCATTTTAGAGCTAGATTAATTGCATGAGACGTTGGGGTCTTTCAGGATAAGATACCATTATTATTCCCTTTAGAAGTCATCCTGAGAAGATGGCATCGATCCGTAGATGTCCATTTGCCACTATCTGTATCATGCTGGGATTGGATGTCACAGTTGCATGAAATCACACCACCAAGAAACTGATAAAATTATGAGGAGGTGTTGGGCAGAGTCAGAAAAGATCTGGGAGGTGGACAAGGCTTAGGCTCATTGATCAATGCTTCAGTAGCATTTCTACAGTTAAGCCAGGGGAGCTACACAGAATCAGCCCATTCTAGATCTTAAGTCAGGCATCAAAAGATGCAAATCCAGGCTTGATGAAATATTCAGTATCACATCAGGAATTTGGACATCTGTTTCTCTCTGATCTCAGTAATACAGGCACTTAACTCATTCCTCTCCCTTGTCAAGCTGCAGGAAGGCACGGTCTATAACCCAACATGTTGGTGAAGCTCCACCATTTCTATCCGAGCCCTAACCCAGTCTAACAAAGATCTGTGGAATTATACAACATTTGCCTCTTTATCACAAAGCAGAACAATATTTCAGAAAAGGTCTCCATGAAATTCAAAGATGAGTACCTTGTCTTCCAGACTGAGCAATGTTTATTAGAGAGCACGAGGCAGGTACCTAACAGCACATATTCTTCTATACACCTCTGTGAATTATTACCAAGTGGAAAAATATCACATCAAATATCTATCAAAATCATAAAGATACCATCAAATACTTTACCCTGTGACTGATAATGTTTAAAACTCCAAGTATCAGAGGGCTCTGAACACACACACACACACACCAATCTTTCAGGCGCAGGAAGCAGCAGCAGGGCTGACGGCGCCGCTCTGCCGCGAAGGGCTGCCTGTCCTCCATGATTTCACACCATCTCCAGGAGCACAAGCCCAACAGCACATCCAAAGCACTGGTAACCACCATCAGGGTCATATCCCAAGTGTAAAAGCAGTTCTCTCCACCCACCATCCAGAGACATTATCTCCAAGAACCTCAGCACTGAACCCACCTTCTGCCAATCCCTGACAGGAAGAGGGGACGCTTCCTCTGTGCGTAAGGCATCCGTAACACCTCCAACGTACCATATGGATGATTCTCTCTTCAAATTTGCTACAGTTTGACCCCTTTCCATTTCAGCATCCCACTCCCCGTTTCCTTACTGCTGGAAAACGCAGTTTATTTCAGAAGGGGCACCCTTGGACACAGCAGCAGAGACCTTTTCTGAACACAGCAGATGATGAATCTCAGTGACATCGAAGTTAGGAAATCCAAACCAGGTCATAAGAAATTGAGGCAGAAGTAAACCCAGCACAAAACTGCCTCTGAGAGGCAGTGCATTTTCTCTGCCCAGGCAGTGCCATCAATGTATTCTAACACAGTTTCAGCTTCAAGTCTCCTGGACTGACAACAGAATTGAATTACACTTCCAAATCTCTCTTTCAACTTGTCATAAGATTTATTTTTTTTTTAATCCAACAAGAGGCACTTCCTTGGCAGAGCTACAATTGTTATATTTTTCCAGCTTTTCTGATTTAGGGATTTTAATCTTTTTAGCCACGAATTGACTTGTCTGTACTAGCACTCACAGAAAAAAAATCAGCTATTGCTTGCCACGCAAGCTGCCAAGTTCCTGGGACCAGATGGAACGTATCCTAGTTTTTTAAAGGAGATCATTGACAATCAGAGAGAAAACACTAAACACAAGCAAAGTTTCAAGAAGGTTGGACAAAGATTGATTGCAACACTGAAAAATTACAGAAGACTAAACAAGGAAATAGAAACACTATCTATTCATCTCTAACATCTGTATCATGTAGAACACTGGAAGCTACAAATATTGCTTAAAAAAAGCTACAGAGTAATGCAACCCACATGCACCCCCCACTGCTCCTCAGGAACGGGGCTGGATGCACTGGCCTCTTCCAACACGGAGGCCAACCCTACCCACGTGTGTGAGCTCAAGCTGGTTATAATTCATTCACAAAAGTGCAAAATGGAAAAATTAGCTATGGGGTACAGCAAAAGGAGACATTTTAAAACATTGCTGAGACCTACAGATTTGATATTTGCCTTGAAGCACAACTTTAACAGGGTATGTTAGAGCTGCCATCAAAGTCATGCAACGATGACAACCGAAAAGGGTGGAAAAAAAAAAAAAAACAGCTCGAGAGCTTTTAGGGTATTTCTGTCATTATCACAGTGATAGGTAGCAGTTGTACACAGGCAGGCCTTCATTCACCTTTAAATTCCTCTGTCTTCTTTCACAGTTTATGTTTGCATGTTCAGGAAAGGAAGGATTTGGTTACCAAACCCGAGTTGGTGATACAGTCAGTGAAATTCTACCCCCTCTTTTAAGCAGATTAGCATCTACACACAGACCTTTGAACCTGCTGTGTTACCGTGTTAGCTTTCACAGCTCTTTCCCAAAGGAATAAAATTACTCCATTTAATTAGACTTAAACTCTCCTCATCTGCCCCAGAAGTTTCTTGTCACCTCATTCAATTGTGAACATAATTTAGGTTAAAGGTTTGTACTGTTTTTTCACTTGGGGTGCTCTGTAAGGCCAGAATTCACCTATCTTGAAACTTTTCTGGGGACCCTGCAACAGAACTGCTGCTTCCCTCCCTGCATTTTGTCTAATAGCTTCAAAGAAATGCATTGTAATTCTCCCAAAAATACCACATAGGTAATAACTCTGATAACATGGGTGCATTCACACCCATTTTATGGGTAGAGAAAATAAACAACATAGAAGAAGGGAGATGAGATGATCTTCCCAGTCCCAGAGCACTTCCAGCAGAGAAGTAGGAATCCAGCTATTAATACTAAGCTGTAATCACTACTCTACATGCTTTGCTTTAAGGTAATAATCACAGCCCAATCCATAGCTGCTAAGTTTGGTGGGTGCTGAAAAACACCAGTTTTCTATAAAACTCATTGTATAAGACAGGACATTTCAGAATGAGCTTCCCCAGCACAGACAACTGAGTTGGGCCAGATCAAAGGCTCCACTTACACAGCATTTCTAATGGTGGCCATAAATGGATGTCCAAAGGAAGAGAACAAAAATAGGCTCAGTATATCTAATACCCCTGTCTCTCTCTATTTACATACCTACATCTTTCCCCCCTTGTTTCCACCTCCAGTCATTTCCAGCTCACCAAGTTCCTGATGTGGTTTCTGCCTGCTCAGACACACTTTATTTCTTTTCCGTTAATCTGTCCGCTCTCCCAGAAGTGATGTAAACTTTTAGCATCTATAATTTCCTTCAACCACCAGTTGCACTGGTCAACACCTTCACATAGGACCACCTGATCTGACCTCCTTCAACCTGGCTCTGATGGACTTCTTTGACATTCCCAAGTTCTTGTGTCAGAGGCAATGAACATTCTCCATCCTCCCTACTCTCTATTTCACAGTGCTCTGTCACACCTCCTTCACTCACCTACCCAGCTGAAGGGTTCTAGTTCTTTTATAGTTCTTCCTCTCACAGAGGCCATTCAACACCCCTCGAGAGCCTTGCAGCTCTTCTCTGAGCACTTACAGGGTCTGCAAGTCTTTTGAGAGGGAAGAACAAGAGCTGCACAGTGTGTCCATGACACAGGTAAATCAGGGATTTTACTCCATGATAGCAGTGCTCCCTCTTCCATGCTTAACACCTTTCCTTTTACTTTTTTACTTGTACTGAGTGCTGGGCTCATGTTTTTAAAGGAAATCTCAATCATAACCCCAAGATCTCATTCTTGCACAGAAAGGTAGCTAAAACCTCCCTGATTTCACTCCTGCACAGAAATCAGCTCAGAGAACCATTTCATTCAGGGTGTTTGAATTGTTTATGGGAGAGTTCCCACAGTCCTTAGAAGCAGCACAAGGCACACGTGCTTTGGCACAGGCTTGTCACTACAGTGAACTCAGACACATGTACTTCCACTCTGAGTCCCCTCTCCACCCCATGCTCTATCCATGCAGCTACCCCACACTGAAATAAAACATCATTTTAACATAGCCAGTGCTGTTTCATACAACCACTATCTTCAAATTTGCTAAAAGCATACATAAATATTTGATAGAGCAGGCAACGCCGCTCTCGCATCCCATTGCAAACAAGATTATTATTTCTCCCAAACAAATCCAATAACTTGCTTATCTGATCTGGTTTGTTCTTATTCTTCTGCTTTACAATTTTCAAATATTTGCAGTTGTAAGTCTTTCTAAGCTTTAATTTGCTTAAAATGATTCACAAGCACCTTGTTAATCTTTTATCAGTTTTATTATGAACTGTAAACAAAACCCAGTTCTTAAATAATTAAAGGACAGAACTAGCCCTCAGGCAGATGAAGTCCAGAAGTGGGGTGGGGGGAATAAAAAATTTAAAAATCAGAGTAAACCTTTAGATTATTTTTTTCTTCCCCTCTACAGAATTGGCAATTCTAGCTTCAAAACTTAAAATAATTCTAGATGAGCAGATTGTGTATGACATCCCTCCAGCCAGCCCCTCTCATCTCCTGTGTCCTGAATATTAATCTACCAAGTACCTACATGTTACTGGTTACAGCACTGAACACCCCACAGGCTTCCAAGGCAAAAGCTGTGTCCCAAACAGCCACTCACCAGAATTCCTCTGCATTTCTGTGTGCCCAGCCATGCCTGGGGCTGTTTCTTCCCCAGCCCCACAACAGTCCCTTTCTGACAGCAGCAGGGTTTACCATGGCTCATCGCCCAAGAGAAGGGCCCTGGGACAACCTCTGACTGTCCCTCTGGTGGCACCAGCTCCCCTTAGCTGAGTCCTCAGTGCAGGAAGTCTGGTCTGAGACCTCAGACCAGACAGCCCATTCCCAAGACTTGGAGAGCTCTTGTCCACATCACTCCAAGCTGAAGCCCACTCCTGGGCCTGCCAGCTCTTGGCACAGTGGTGAAAGCACACCCTGTTTGGCCAAAGCCCCCCCCCAAACCCTGAAGAATATCACTTTTTCAGATAGCTTCAGTACTGGGGTGCTGCTAGAGTTATTAGGAATGCTACTGCATCATTGAGCAGAGGTCAGCAAGGTCCAGCCCAGAAGCATGTGGGCAGATGCCAAATGGGAGCTGGAGCCTTGTACCAGAGGTGGCTTGGGAAGCAGAAACTGAGAACAGGGATGCAAGAGCCTGCTGGAAGGGTCACTGACATCATGCCTCTTTGATCAGCAGTGTCTCCAAGTTGGCCACTCATCTACAGGCACACTTGGCCTCTTAACTGGAAAAAAGTGAATCCATTTTGTCCCCAACTTCCTGGAGTGTGGCTCAGCAGGCAAAGGCAGTACTTTGGTTTCAAATGAGGGTCCCCAGGCAGGAGTCCCCACACAGAGGACATACGAGCAGCGATGACACCGCTGAGTCTGGTCACCCATAACAAGGATACTGCCACACCCATGGTCCACATGGCTGCTACAAAACTTACCTCTGATTTTTTGATTGAAAGGTGTTATTTAATGTAATGATCAGTGCTGTGACAACCTAGTCTATCACCTACCAACTCCCCCACCCAGCTGTGCTGAAGAACCATCTCTGCTGATACCAATCACTGTACAGTCCTTTTAGAATTTTTGACACAAAGTTTCCAGCTTTCCATTGCATTTAAAATGGTATTTTCTGATGTGTTTAAAATCGGGTTTCCTTCTTGTTACAAAAGAGACCACTTCTAATGAAGCTCTCCAAAGCACTGCAATCTGAAGAAAATCTAAGGAGCCATGAGAGCAAGACTGGGCAAATTCTAATTACCTTTTGAAGACTATGCTGCCATGCACACAAAGAGGGATTTGAATGCATTCCACACCTAAAAAACTCTAATGGATGCATTGCTAGCCTATTACATGCAGCTCATTGTGCAAAGTTTTTTGGTTGTATGTTTTGTGCAGTGGGCTGTAAAAGTTGCTTAACAGAAGAAAATAACATTTGATTAAAAATTTACGTTGGAAGAATGTAACAGGGCTTCTTTTTTTGCTTGCTATTTTACCTGCCACTGACCGTTCCCAGTAGGATGCACTTGTTCTTAGTCTCACAAATATATATAAAAAATTACAGTATTAAAAATGGAGAAGTTTCAGGTCTAGATCCCAAACCATATTAAAGACAAAACTGTCCAGAAGCTGGTTCAAGGTGGGAAAAAAAAAAAACAAGCAACCACATATTTCCACATACACGTGGATCCTCAAGTGACAATGGGATACCTAAACAGTTCTGCTCCAGTGACTCCTTTTGTGAGAAATATCCAGGGGAAAATGAGTGGCACTCTGACTTCCCAATGACTCGGCCATGCCAGGCTGCTGTGAGTCCCATGGGGCTCCTGGCATCTGCCCAGGCAGGAGCAACCCTTTGTCGTCCTGATATGCAGGATGCAACAACTGCCCCAGATTCAAGGAAGAAAAAGTCTTTTAAATCTCTACTGTATTCCCAGCAAAGCCAAATGAAGCTATAGACTCTTCTGATCCTTCAAAATGTTACAGCTTAGTGATAACTCACAGCAAAAAGCAAAATCAGAAGGATTTAAAATCCTACTTAAAATCCTTTATCTAAAACCAAACAAGAGCTCTGCCAAGAACTAGTTCAACTACCAAGAATTGCCAGAACTGGAGAAAGATTTTTTTTTAAAAAACCAAAATACATAAGTAAACATTATGTAATCCAACAATCTTCAGCATTCTCCTCCAAATGCTTAGAAATCTGAGCTACCTTTACAACTGTGAGGCAGAGCAGAACAGGGACCTGCACGTTGCTCAGGCTGCAGGTGGTTATTCCTCACAGGAGGCTCAGCTGAGCTTTGCTCAGTTCTGCAGACCCAGGAGAAGAGGAAGTCTGAGAGGCAGCTTCTGCCAGAGCAGCCGTGGGGCACATGGGGCTGAACGGTGCTGCCAACCTCCCATCCCCTCCTGGCAACTGCACAGCACTGGCACTTCCTCTGGGGTCCTGCCTGCTTTTCACTGGGCACACGAGGCCACGGAGACACAAGCCTATGCCCAACTCAGCCTTTGAGGCCAAAAGAAGAGAAAAATGTTGCTCAAACGTTGCCAGCCTCAAGCAAAGGCCAGCAGCAGTGTGGGCTGCACCCACTGTCAGCAAGCACCTACCATCCTGTGACATCTTTGTGTTCATAAAATCATCAGGTAAAATCCTAATCTGAGAAGGAAAAGCAACAATTTGAAGCAAGGCAAATCTCTGGGACAGGGCTGAAGGAAGAGTTGCAAACACAGGCTCACTCAGCAAACCAGCAGGGTAAGCAGCTGAGTCCAGAAGCACACTGGGACATTTGTATTGATTTGTATTTGCAAGTAAATTCCTACACCTGTTTTTGATGGAAGGCTCAATATCAGTAAGAAAGCAAAGTGAGAAATGTCCTTAAAATGCTGGCACTTACAGTTGCAACAACGATTTTAAATAATGCAAACTTTTAATATTCATAGGAAGGGAAAAAATTCAGCAGCTAAAAGGGATAAAAATACTGAACCAGGTGTCTGTGCAGAGTGATCTGGAATGACAACTCTTTGCTCATCATCTCCGTCAGTTTAAGGAATAACATCTGATTTCACACCTGCAGAAAACCATCTACAAAGCAATGAGGAAAAGAAGTTGCAAAAATAAATAGATAAAATTAGCACAATTAGCTCCAACACACACTTTTGGAGAAAAAGCAGGTGGGTTCCCACCTGCCAGGCACTAGGAAGGATGGTTTGAGTGCCAAGAGGACCAGCCTCCCTGGAACAGGGAGTTGCTCTAGGAGCAGGCTGGTTAACTCTCTACCCTTCCTCTGAAGCCTTTGGGCACAGGTCTGACCCAAAAAGTCACTGACTGCAACAGTTACCCCTGTCTCCATCAAGCCCTGGGTACAGATTTCTGGAAGAGTTCATCATTCCAGGGAAAATGAACAGTTCACTGAGCTCAGGTCACCAGATTGATTAATAATCTTGGCTATCTATCTCTCTGTGTATCTGTGTTATACAAACATTGTGCACATTTCAATATGTGGTCTAAAAAGCCATCTTTGAAAACGCATTCCCTGCCCAGCACAAGGAGGAACTGGTCCTGAGATGAAAAACCTTTTTCTGCAGAGTGGAAGGGAAAAGAGCTCGTGCCACACAGGAGATAAATAACCAAATCTTTGTCCACTTCCTCTTATAAAAGACAAGACAAATAATGAGCGAAGACAGAGAAGAAAGAAAAACCCCTAAATTCTCTAAGAACACAGCCAACACATTAATCTCCAGCTGCATAGCAGCCCTTTCAAGATGCAGCTCTCAGTGCTTGTTGAGAAAGATGCTTCCTGTCTCGATCCCCCCAGAAGAGAGACCAAAGGAAAGTCATATTTGATGTGCTACAGACTGCTCAATACCAAGTGGCTGAATTACTGGGTGCAGACCTCATCATACTCTTAAAAAGCAATTTGGAATCAGGGCTTTGATTTAGATTGGCTTTATCTTTTACTTTCGAAGTACAACTGGTAATAATGTAGTCTGCAAGTTTAACGTTTGAAACAGTGGTTCCATTTACCTCTTTGTACTTACTCAAGGAAAATTACTGTAATTGAAATCTTTCTGCTGGAAATAAAGCCCTTCGAACATTCAAAGTGGTTACTTGTCCTTAAGGCTTTTTATTTCAGCTGCCAAAACCATAAACTGCCTTTTAGAGTAGTTGGGAGTCCTATGTTACAGGAAGAAATTAATGTACACTCTATCTAGGTAGTGGGTGTTTTAATCTAATTTTCCAGCTAGGAATAACAGCACTTCTCTCCATTGGGCAGTGCTGGGAAGAGAAAAATCGAGCTTCACTTCAGCAAAATCTATCAACGAACTTCCAACAAGGGGACAGGACTTTTCAAGGACAAAACAAAACCTTTCAAGTCCTCCAACATCATCCTTAAGTTCCTTCAGATACAGGCAGCAACACGTGAAGCCAGGCTGCCCACTCCCGCTGCCTCTCTCCACACTTCTCCCACACTTCGTACCATTTCAGAGATTTCCAAGAGCTTGCCTTTTCTTCCCCTCAGATCAAACTGATTTCCCAGTGTCAGCACTATTATTCATATGAAGCTGTTGAATTTTAATTACAGTGTAAATGCACTCAGACTGAATATGGGTATTATGCAAAAATGGCTCCTGTCCAAATGATCTTATACTAAATCTTTGAAAGAGTAAACATTAGAACTTTGGTTTTTTTCCAGTAGGCTCCCTTGAAGTTTATATAATAGAATGTTTGCAATTAACTTGGTAATAGACTCAAGATGAAGTTGTGTGGATTCCTACTTTAGCTGATTTTATTATCTGATTATTTTAATCACAATTAAAAATACACTGCTGTGCAATGGTTTAATGGCACTTGTCTAACACAACATCAAATAACTGTTTGGATGACGTGAGCAAACTAGTATGTCAAAGTACATCAGTTTATCCAACACCTCTCTTTTGTTTCCAGTTCCAACATGCCTTTACGATGAAAGGTGAACATCCAAAGACAGTTTAAGAGCATTTCTCAGGCTCTCTGTAGCAGTCACAAACACACAGCCACTGAATTTTTCTTCTGCCACTATAAAACAGCCACTGCACAAGCAGGCAGATGACACGAGTTGACTGGCTATGACATTTCAGGGTGCCAGCTGGATGCCATGAGCTTGGAAGCTCCCAGAAGGCTGGTGAGAGTTGAATTTCCTTGAAGCTCAGGCAGGTTACATCACCAAACCAGGGTTCAGCTCTGCCTGCAGAGGCTGCAGATAACCCAGATGGGATGAGCTACGTTCAGACACAATCAACAGAACAGTTAATGGCAGTAAAGCATAGTGATGCCAAAACAATAAAACAGGTTGACAATCTATATGTGAAGGAATATCCTACAATATAGAAGCTGCCTGCAGAGTTAGCTCTGACATGTATATAACTATATATGCTTTATCACAGAGAGGTCTTCAGACAGCAAAATCTTGCAAAGCAAACCAAAGGAGAAAAAAATATTTGTGATGCCAAAGGCAAGGATGTTCAGCTTCAGTAAAGCCAGCCAGCTAATAAAAATGCCAGTGAACTTCTTCACAAGAGAATGAAGAGGGAGTGCTGCAATGTCCACACACAGGAAGAGCAGTTCAAGTTCTGATTTAACTGAGATTATGCACTGACGGGAGGGCAGCAAACCACCCTTTCCCTAACCTAAAATGACCTTCATTGAACACAGATTATAAAACACTTCCATATGAGGAAAGTAAACTTCAATGAATTAAGTTTTCAAAGGCTGCTGCCAGAAGAGACAACATTGTCCTTTCCACTCATCTTTAACCAGGTATTTTCAGATGCATCCTTTATGGCTGTACACTTGGGGGGAACTGGGACACACACTGATCTGCTTGAAAAATAAGCCAGCCCAAAAAAAGGAATAAAACCTGTTCAGTTCCAGCTGGATCAGCTCCCAGACCATGTCACCATGTAGCTGCAGAGGCACTACCACTGACAACGTGTAGTTGGGAGTGGGAACACTCATTCCTGCAGCAGCCCACACTTTGTCAGCTGAAAATGAGAAACTACATCTCCAAGTGAGATTTTAAATCCATTTAGACAAAATGCTGTAAAAAGCTGGTTTGAGACTTTCAAAGGTACTTCAGCTTAGCTAATCAAAAACCAAATTTCTAAAACCTTGACAACAACACAGAAGAGCTGCAAAAGAATTTGACCTTTTTTTTTCACCCAACATGCTGACCCTAATGCAGGGGCACTTGTTTCATGGAGCGTATCCCCACGGTGTACAGTCAGAAAACTGCTCCAGCTCAATATATTCAGTGTCAATTCACACCTAAGTCACACCAGCCCACCTTTCACACACATTCTTGAAACTAATGCAGAATAAGCCAAGCACCAACTGCAACAGTTGACACAAAACCTTTGTGAAGCAGAGTACACCCCTGCCTCATAGCCAAGACCTAAGTTTTTCAAGTGCCTTCCATTAGGAAACCCTCATTTCCACCAAAAGGACTAACAGTGTCTTTTCACACATGAAATTCAAGAAAAAAACCAAGCACATGCTTCACTTTTTGTTCTCCTGTGTATGGGCTTTATGGCTTTGGGTTTTATTTTTCCCCAACAGATGAACAGTCTTGGCAACTTCCCTGGCAAATCTTAAGAAAATCTTGTAAGGAACAAGTAACTCTGAGAAGAATACAGATTAAATGGGTTTCCTGGATTTAATCCATGTTCAAATTTCCCAGGTTGTAGATCTCCAAAATATCTGTCTCCGACAAAACTGGTGTGACAGGTTATGTAACACACACACAAAATCACCCTGTGACAGAAAAGCAGGAAAATTAGCTGCTCTGTTCGGGGACTCGAGGGCTTTCTGGTTGAACTGCAGGGAGTATCAAAATAAAATAAATTTTTAAAAAAGAAAAAAAAATAAATGTAATCACAAAATGTACAGATGAAAAAAAACCAAACTCATTTCCTGATATTTTTAACAGCTGACCTCAACCATGGGCAGATAACTACTGATCTCATGAGGTTCTTCTTTCCAGGAAGAGTTTAATATGCAACATCGATTTGTTTCAATATAGATGTTTATAGGTCTGATATGACTTTAAAGAACATAGAATTATTGCAGAGAAACATCAATGAGATAAAATATAACTGCCTAACAAAGTGGATTTTGCAGTCAAATTGTCTTTGTAAGGCTGCCCAAAATGAATGAAAATGGAATAGTTAAATCTGCAAGTTTGTTAAATTTGCTATTTGCAGCCTGGGATAAATGACAGGACAGTCTTGTTAAACGAAATATATGTGCTTCTTGTTAAATGAAATATATATGCTTTCACTGTGTGTGTAACTCGAGGCACAAAGACAAGAAATAAATCAATGTGGGACCGTTTGCCAGAATAGAAATATTCAGGCTAATGGCACACGCACGGGTTTTCCCCGTTTTAAGAACAGGAAGTTGTGAACTGCTCAAGGGTGGTTATAGAACAGACAGCGAGATGACTTAGTATTTTCACAAAAGAAATTATCTTGCTCTCGTCCCCATTTTGCTGGCTTCAAGCAAGCAGCAATGCTACATCCAAACCCTCTGACTGGGTTTCAGCATTCCTGGCAACAAGATCAATCTTTAACCTGGGGCAGGAAACTCTCCAGGGAGATATCCAGTGAAAAACCATCGCTGTCAAGCAGGTCCCTGCTGAAGTCTTGGTCCATCCTCTCCCCATCTCTCTGTTTGCCCCAGGCATCTGGGTACCAAGGGATAGGCAAGATGAAGTGGAATACGAGCGTAAAAGGAAAATTCAACAGAAAGCACCGTGTTCTGTTCAATAGGAAATGCAGCAAGTTCCACAGCAAAACCTCCAGCAAGCAGCCTTAGAATCCATCTATTTTTTGATCGATAAAACTTCCTTTTTCCAGTAATGATTACAGACAATTAAATATTTACTTTGTTACTAAAGGAGGATAAAATAAAAGAACTGACTTCCCTGCAGAAGCAGGTCACATCCCGTAACCGGCTCTACAGAATAAGAAATATTCCTGCCTTTCAGGCTCCACACGGGAAAAACAAATACATCTCTAGCACTGCTTTGTTTTTTACCAGCACAGCACCGTAGCAATTAGATCTGAGCTTTTCTTTTCTCTGCCACTTGCACCCCACTGAACTTGTGGCTGTCACATTGCGAGCCCATACCCTGCGCTGCCGTTCGGCACCACGTTCTCTATCAAGCCCTGGACAAACAAATCCACCAGCCAAACTTCTCCGCGGTGTTGGCTCTGCTGGTGGCCAGAGCTGCCTGTCAGGAGAAGGGGGCTGCAGGCGACCACCCAGCAATCCCCTGGGAAAGGCTGCAGGAGAAAACATGCCGACTTACCTTCTCCGCATACTTGAACTTGACGTAGAACCAACTTGACTTGATCATTGTTTCCCCTCCTGCCCTCGTTAAAAACAAAAAATGCAACTGAAGCCTATCCTGCTGATGAAAAGCAACGTGCCAGCACTCTTTCTGTCAGAGACAGCAATTTTCCAAGGGGAGCACAGTATTTAAGGGAAGCAAAAGGGTGTGAGAAAGAAAACAAAAAAATAAATCAGAAAGAAAAAAGGATGCTTTCCTTCCACAGTTCCAGTTTGTCCCCTCCTGCCCTCCCAGCACCGAGCAATCTCGCTTGCTGCAACGGAGCCCGGAGCTCGCCGAATGCCTCGGCTCCGCGCTTGGCTGTCAGCTTGGCTGCCTGACAAGAGAATTCCTCAAATGGACTTCAGCTGCATTCATCACAAATGGCACATGTCAGTAAAGCCAGGAGGCTGGCTCCAGCGCTGGCAGCCTCCCAGGACCATGACCTCCCCCAGTGGGATGAATAATGAATTCCAGCACTTCCCTCCAGACACAGATTAACACCTGGCTAAACATTATTCTGACAATGAGCTTGGCCACTCCGAGAACCCTACACCACCGCGTTAACCCCTCGCGCTCCCACCAAGCAGGGCGGCGATGCTTTGCAGGCAGTCCCACTATGCCCTCCCCCATCTAAAGAAAGATTACAGAACTATATATAGTTTAGAAACAATAAAGCCTCTTAAGCATAAAGCAAATATCTCCCTTCCGATGCTGCAGCTGCAGCAATGCTACCATGTAACCAGAGCAAGTAATCAGGAGTCAGGCTCTTCTCTGCTCCCCCCCTTTCGCAGCCCTCCCTCTACACACCCACTTGTTAAGCTTTGATACTGTCAGGTTTAATGTTTTAAAATAATATCCATAAAGACAATTAAAAAAAAAAGCAAACAGCTACCATTATCAATATTAAACTAATGTATAAAAATCATGGGAATACTCCCATCGGACTGTTTGTTCTTTTGTCCATTCAGAAGCACTGCCCAATTCCCTGTCTCTGGTTTAATGAGACACATTGATCTGGTTGCAGCTCGCCACAAATCTCCCAGCTCCAAGCACGTCACAGGGCAGCGAGTATCAAGTTGCAAAGAACAGGATGAATATAATCAGCCTACTGTATTTCTGCTGTATACAGAAAGGGCTGTACTGGAGAAGAGCTATCTGACCCAGCATCCTATGTCCAAAATACTTTAAGATGCACAAGGACACAGTGTAAGAAATCAGTGCAAGTTCAAAGATACACCCTAAGTAACACACACGGACCTGAATTTGTCACGCAAGCAGTTGAATCTCTTCGTTTCCAGAAGGTGCTGAATGAGGTTCAGAATTCTACTATATGCAGTAGGAGAAAGTTGCCTCCTTTTGTTGTTTTTAACCAGTTGTCTAATTATTTAAGTGGGAGTCTCACAGCATCCTTCCCTGCAAAAAAGATAATAACTTGTTTCTTATCACCTCCAGATCAGTTATGACTTTACAGATTTCTCTTCTCTCTTATATCACACTTTTGGGGACTGGAGACTCCCACACCATTAAATTTCTCCTTGTAGGGAAGCTGTGCATGTCTCTGCAGATTCTTTTCTTCATTCTCTATACCTTTTCTAGGTCTTGGTATCTCTTTCATTGTCTGAGCGAGATGGAACAAATACACAGACTTACCACCTCCTACTATATGCACACACAGAGAGACACAGTGGATGACAAATCCTGAAACCTAGTTTGTCAACATTACTCACCTAAAAAGTACTATGGATACTGATGATGGCATCAGAGCATCATCTGAAAGATCTGAGAGCCTGCCTAGGTGACATCTGCTAAAAGGGTGGTAAAATGCCTCAGCCTTTAAATTTGTGAAAACATCAGAAATCACATTTTGCAAAGGCAACAGTGGATGGGAAAGTTTCCTACGGGGAACCCACATCCAAAGAAAATTAAAACATTTATTTCTATTAGCACATTCTATTTTCAGCACCTAAAAAGCTGTTTTTTGAAGCAGCGAATGAATAAACATGACAGATCTGGCTGTATGTTTGAATGGGATCAGGTCAGTGCAAGAGTCTCACTTCCTTCCCATCTACCACCCTGCCGAGGGCTCTGCTGTCACTCCATCCCTGCAGCAGGACCCTCTGCCTGCTGACACTGCAGACACCACATGGGAACCACATCCATGGTGCTGGAGCATGAGGGATCCTCAGGCTGCCTGCCTGCGTCCACCTCACTCTCTTGTCCCCAATTAGGCAGTTTGCTCAATGCACTGACCCCAGAGTCCCCGAGGGGCTCTTGGGGCAGCATCACAGGGCGCAGCCCCCGCAGAGCTGACCTCTGGTGCTGTGTACCCAGCACAAACAGCTGTGGTTCAAAGCAATTACCAGGGCCTGGATGTTTTCCACTGGTTCATTAGCATCTGGCAGGACCTAAAGTTCCAGGGTCACAAAACACAGAGCTATTATTTTATCTCAGGAAAATGCACAAGAACATCCCTTGAGAGCTGTCCTTTTGTAATCAAAGGACAAGTGCAGCACAGGGAATAGAGATGCAGAATTTCCAATCACCACAGCCACCAGCCAGGCAGAGGAGAGCTGAGCACACCACACGATTGCTCGTTTTTTGTCACACTGTTGAAACCCTCAAAATTAGCATCCACAAATAGCCCCTAACCAGCACCTGCAGAACCTGGTTATTTCATATAATACTAATAGCTGTGTATATTTGCACAGTGCACCAAGTACACACCAGCCCGATTTTCCACACTGCATTTATCTTTGCAGCTGAGCAAAATACACCATTTATTTCAAACCCTACGGTGTCAACCCCTTTCTCTGAAATGTATTTGAATTTCATATTTTATAGGAGTTGTTGTCTATACAGTGCATCACACAACAGCTTTGCTTCTGTTTTGCCAATTTATTTTCACTTCTCAAGGACATGCTGCCAGACAAGCAATACCTTGGACAAGAATTCATCCCTAAACATGCTGTAGCATCAACCTCCAAAGATTCTCTTCCAAACATCCTTCGATAACGCGAAATAATCTACTATTCAGATTCTAAGTTTGCACAGCCAAAATCCAGACTTGACTTTCTAAATTCCCTTAAAGGGAACCATATTTTGATAGAATATTTGCAGTTCTCTGAGGATAAACACCTTTTGATTTATTCAACGGGCTTTGTCATACTCTAATATACCATTTCAAACGTGAGACAGTGTACAAAGGAACTGAGATAACCTCTTTCTTAACAGACCATTGATTCTAAGCCTTTTAATACACCCTAATGTATATTTAGGTATTGACCCATGCTCCTTTCAATTATCCCCCATGACAAAGCTCACCATTCCCTAAAGTAACACACCAAACAGCGAGCAACACCAATTAGATATTAAAGTTGCCTCAAAGCAGGGTACACCTCCTCCTCTTCATCCCCACCTGTGTTGCCAACTCAGGCTAATATGTTCTTGGTGCCAGGAGGGAGGGAGGGAGGGAGCACAGCAGGCACGATTTCAACTTGGTACAGACCACAATATAAACAACCCAAAGAACCCACCTGCAAGGGCACACGGTGGAGCCAAGCTACTCTGATCCTGGAGCAAGCAAAAGAGCACTGACCCTTATCCCAAGGAAAAATGAACCTCTGTGCCTACATCCCTGTGCAGGGAGGCTAAAGCAAGATGATGTATCTGAGGCAGAGACTATGTGCAAGATTAATTACATCCATTCCTATCTCCTTGGCACTATGAGAGCAAAAAAGCATCTCTCTCCCTATTACCATAATAGCTTTCACACTTCCCAACCAACAGAGTTATGTGTGGGGATGTTGAAAAAAATAGGATAAGCACAAACAAAATAGAGATAAATAGGAAGATCCCATCTCCAGAAAATGTTTACAGCAATTTTTATAATTAGCCCATGAAAAGAAAAAGGCAGATTGGAATGCGTATAAACAAAAAGGATTTTGAAATGTTTTTCACAGCTTAGAATTGCTCCTAATGTAGCAGCCAAAGCAGTGATCCCTGGAAGATCTCTGAAGCTGAGAGCAAAACCTGTGGAATCTGCAAGCCAAATGAGTGAGAAAGTTCTCCCTCAAGTTCAGAGATCTGCAGAGTAATACAGATTACTTTAGATTAAGTGCTGAAGCTCTGCCTGCCTGCCCTTCATCAGGCCCACCACTTTCCAAACTTGCAGATACCAGATTAACTTCAAAGCACCCATATTCCATAACAGTATTTCTGTTTTACAAGTAACCCAGAATGACACCAGCTATCTTCAAATTTCTTTACACCCTAAAAGACTGCCCAGGACATGGACAGCAGGGAAAAGGGACTGAAAGACCCAACCCAAAGAAATAGATGCCTACACCTTAGAACCAACACAATGAACTAACCAGGAACCCAAAGCCCCTGGGGCCAGCACTGATGGACATTTCTGACTCGCATGAAAGCCAACAGGGAACTATCATCATTCAGGCTAACAGAAAGCACTGTGGGATCTTCTGTCTTGTTATTAACATGGTAACAATCCCATCTTGTACCTTATAACCCTGCTCTCCCATCAACACCATCTGCTCTCTCATCTTGAGTGCTGCCGAAAATCTCATCACAAACATGCTGCTGTCAACTCGTACTTCGGTGCATGTTTTCAAAGGAAACTCTCTAGGTCACTGGTTTGAACCCAATGTGGGCTGGCAGTATTGAGAGCTCTTATGCTTTCATATCCACTTAGAGCAGGCACAGAATGAGCTGCATCCTGTGCCCAGCATTTCGAAGTTCCAGGACTGGCACCATTTCAGATAGACAAGATGCAGGATGAAGCAGAGCAGGAGACCAAGGCCACCCATATGCCCTCCAGCAGCCCTGCTTTCTGGAAAGATTTTTTTTTTTTGCAATGACTGAGAGATGCAAGTAGCATTTTCCTTGCCTGTTGTAAGACCTACCAACTCTTACACCTGCTTTTCCTTGGGAGTAGGATAAAAACCTAGTAAGTAAGGCTGCCTGATTCAAAGAGAGGGAGTACAGATTAACTTGAGAAAAGGAATTTGAAGGACTGTATCTCCCCCAGCAAAGGGCCAAT
Organism: Hemiprocne comata; assembly: GCA_020745705.1. Taxonomy (NCBI): domain Eukaryota; kingdom Metazoa; phylum Chordata; class Aves; order Apodiformes; family Apodidae; genus Hemiprocne; species Hemiprocne comata. Next base: position 9,848,465 of record CM036605.1, on the reverse strand, counting down.
TTGTATTGAGTTATGGTGAGTGGTAACCCAGCTCTGGAATGTGGTCTGCTTTCTAGGTGAAATTATGGCTAAGAGGAACAACCACAGAAGCCTGAAAGGTTCAAAGACACCTCAATACAGTCCCTGCAGGACAAGAAACAGACGTTGGCTAGTGGTTTACAATCTGTAAGAGACACACGAAGGACAGCCTATGAGCTTGGTGCACAAGAACTAGGCCCACCATGGCTCACAATATGTTACCTCTGCCACACTGAGTTAAATCAGGTTATAATAAGGAAAGCTACTGATGTTACAGGATATATATGTAACTGTGCCAGGAAGTCAGTGTGAGTATCCTCAGCAATGGGAGGCAAAGGTTGCTTAAAATATCTTCTTAATCTCTCTGAAAAAGAAGGTATAGTGCTATAATCTTTAATTAAAAAAAAAATGCCATCTGGACAAAATGGCTTATGAAATGAAAAGATCAAATTATGCTTTTGTAATCCTACACAATGCTTCTCCCTTTTGTTCCTTGGCTTTCTGGTTTCTAGAGCTACAGTGGTATCTAACCAGGGTTTTATACCTGGAGAAAAGTTAATTTCTGAGTACACATCCAGACTCAAATGTGCTTGAAATGACACAGTTCTCAAATGCAGTGATTCCTGTGACACTACATCACTTCATCTGTCTGGAATACAGCTCTGCAATACACTGTGTAGTTGGCTCTATGTATCTCCCTCATTTACACATGGAACAGGGACAAGGGAGCAATATATCCGGGGGGGAAAAGGCAAAGCAATGCATGAAAAAAATGCCACCTTTTCCATGCAATGTATGTATACACATTTAGGCACTAACACAAGTTCCCTTTGAACATAAAGAGGGATTAGATGGCAGGGCACTAACGCCCACAGTTAAAACAAGTCCTGTTCAGCAAAATGTTTTACTCTCAAAATCCATACCAGCATAGATAAAAGCTGCAGTGCCAATAGCTCCTGCATCCAGCCATCTACACAGGGTGATTTCCACCTCAGCATGAAGTCTTGTAACCTACTCAACACTTACTGAGGCATAAGGCTATGCACAGGGACAGTGATCAAGGACTAACCAAGGAGTAACTATAAAGCCTTCTTCTCCTGGATGCTGTGAGATACACACAGCCATGCCCAGCAACGTCACAGCTCTCAACCCCAGCAGCCCCAGGCAGTCCCCTCACACTTCACCATCTCCAGAACAACAATCCCTAAACCTCATGTGATCTCTGCTGGTGTTTTTGTGTGATTCAAAATTATTCTTGCACCAGGGAATTTGTGGCTGCCCCATCCCTGGAAGTGTTCAAGGCCAGGCTGGATGGGGCTTGGAGCAACCTGGTCTAGTGGGAGGTGTCCCTGCCCATGCAGGTGGGTTGGAACTACATGAGTCTGTGATTCTATGACTCTATGACTACCCCAAGCATGGTTGAGGAAGGCAGAGACAAAGAAACCACCAGTATCTCCCCAAATATGGGGTTACCAGTCCCAGCTCCCCTTCACCCAACCAGGAGCACTCCGAAAGGTCCTTATTTCTTTCAATGCCAGGAGGTCTAGAGTGTTCAGAACCCACTTCTCTGAGAAGTTCCCAGGGCACCAGGTATTACCTGACAGTTCCCAAACACAATGGTGCTCTGATCACCTCCAAGGATGCTTTGGACTCACCAAGCAGAAGAAAGACCCCAACTGAATCAGACTAGAGACCACAGCCCATGAGTGCATGTGTTTATGCGTGTGCACGTACACATTGCTAAAAACAACCTGTCAATTTGAACTTGCATTGCCATTTGATTTTCAAAGTAATTCTAATTCTTGTGAAGTTTCCCCTTAAAAATGAGATTTTGTTCTTTAATATTCATTGACTTCTACTTTGCTTCCCACACACAACACATTATTTACTCTACAGTGGCTCGGTGCATCAATTATGGTAATAGTTTGTGAATAACATTTGCATTATGGGAAAATGAGCCTGGTTATTTAGCACTAGCCAAACCATCCCTCTGGAAAATTGTCACAAACATACGTATCATATGCCTCCACTTAAATAGATCTGTAATTACACTAGTTTACTAAGGAGAGCCAGCTTGCTTTTTTTTCCCCCTAAATTATCTGAGAGCAAACTAGTATCTAGATAACTCCTTACTCAGACACCAAAGGCTAATGACTACTGCTCCTCTGTTCTCATGTCAAGGCTTCCTTTCTATTGAGCTGTTAGGGGTGCAATGCACCTTCTGCATTAGTTTACTTTAATGCAGAAAGTGTGGCTCAGTAATTGTGGCATTTGATTAATGCTCCATTTCAGTCCCTTCGGCTAAATTCGAAATTCAGTTCAACTACTGTAAATTCTGATTAACATCTGTATTACATCAGCACCCAGAGTTTATATTCCATGAGCAGGACTGCACGATGCTAGGCACTGTACATGGAGAGCAGCACAGCTCTCACCTTATCCAGAGCAACTGTACTGCTGCTAAAATTACTCTGGCCCTTAGTGTGTTTGAAGTAGCAAGGTGTTACACTTCCTTAGTGCTTATGAATACCTGCCTAAAAGCTTCTCTATTTTAAGCAGCTGAGAAGAGCTAAGAAATATATTACAACAGGGGATGTGCACAAGAAAAAACCCAACAAAACACAAAAAAACCAAAACTCAAACAACAACAAGAAGTAAAAAAATGCACAACTTTGTGCATTGAGAAGCTGGAGTACCCACACCTCTGGGAAGAACCTGTGACCTTTCTTATACTCAGATTGCAAAATGTTTGCAAATAAACAGTTATGTTAGTGTACAGCAGTTGTTGGCTTGCTTTTATAATGTCTGCTGTTAGTTCAGGTATATTTGGAGAAGTTAACCATGGCTTAAACCTTTCTTAGAGCACTAGAGATTTCCATAGAGCACCTAACTTCTGTCTTCATACATAAGAAATACATGAAACTGCCTCTTAGCATGAAAAGGCAGAGCAACACAGAGTGATGCCACCACTGGGACTTGGCTCCTAAGGTCCTCAACTGCAACATGGATAAATGAAGCTGTCGGTGGTATCAGATCTCTACATGCAAATTCCATGATCAGAGCTAAACCTGTGGTCCAGGTCAGCAATGAGGTAAGAGAGCAGCTATTATTTAATAGTTCTTTCACAGCCCATGACTTGGTGATCTCAGGCCAATTCCAAAGTTTCCAGCCAAGACATCATCCTAATGAGTCGTCTTAAAGCAGTCAAAGATCACATAGGCTATTGACACTGAACTGTGTCCTTGTCCTTCAGCCAGATGTGAAACAAACAATACTAATGTTGGACAAGTTTGAGTTTGCTCTACCTCTGTGACACCTTCCACCCAGGTTCCCAAAGCATGGAAGGTACCAGGTGTTGGTACATGTAATACCAATCTGCCACACCATGGGATTTTTCATTTGCAGTGACAAAACTGAAAATGGTCTTACTTATCCTGTACCAGCACAGGGTGAAAATCTCCACAGTAAAAGCTCCAGCAGTTCCACAACACACACTAACAGCAAGTGCTGCCTGTTGTATCAGACACACAGGCTGGGAAATGAGCTCAGCCCAAAGCCAGGACTGCTGTGCACTTACACTAAGCTGAGCAAGGACATTCAGCCATTTCAGCAGATCCACACCTCCTTGGCAGTCTCTGTTTCTTTGGCCATGCTGTAAAGTTTGAATCGAGCTGGCAAGTAAACACAGGCAAGTAACTCTTGCTAGTCCTCAGGTGGAAATGTCAGAATAGAAAAGACTGTCACTCTCCCAGCATAAGTGCACTTTTTAAATGGCATTCAACTCATAGGCTCTGTACAGTTTTAATGTACTTTGTATCCACCACAGAAGCTGCCTGTGAATATGACAGATTGTGCCATGTCCAGCAAGGACAGGCTATCATTTTGAACTTCACGGGAGAGATGATGGTGCAGAGATTTCAGAAACAGTCTCACAACTAACTGACCAGACATACCTTCCAACTTCAATTCAACATATCCAGGACACTAAAAATGCCACATCAGAAAATCCCACCAAAAAAGTCTGCCCACATCCAGATAGCACTGTGTGTTTTGAAACGCCTACTCCAATACACTGTGTACTTTTCCAAGACAGGTGAGGATGGAGATATAAAACAGAAATTAGTTATTATTGAGATATACTTGAAATTGAAGTATTAACTTGTACTGAAGCTCCTGATCTAACAAAGTACTATTAGAAAATCCACAGCAACCAAGCCCAAAAGCTTGCCCCATCAATCAAGGCAACGTTACACCCACCACAACAACACTGAATCAAACCAAACTGCTTCCCTCTACTTTAGGCAACTAAACAACACAGCATCATGCTCACCAAGACTCAAAAGTGACACTTTTTGTCCTGTCTCAGTAGAATAGGTATGCTTGTTTTACAGCAACGAGAACAGGCAGCTCTTGACAAGTCTGAATCAAAGTGTCTGCAAGGAGAATGGCAAAGGTCAGACTGATGCTGAGAGCTGGCACTGCAGTGATGTGCCACGAGCTCCCATCTCTGCTGGAAAACATTCAGCTCTCTCTTTGACACACTCTCCCTTGCTACAGGTTTATCTTCCTGATCTTAGGAGAGGTAATACAAAAATAGACATGTAAAAAGGATGAGGAAAAGAAAGGGGAAAAACCAGTTCCCTCCCTCCTTTTAATTATTGCTGCAGACAGGCTAAGCAATCTGTAAGCCATATACATAATGTATTTACTTGAAAATCCCAGCAAATCCACATGGTATTACAGAACAAACTACAAGCTGATCTGGGAGCACTGTCTTAAGAACTGGGTAAGCTGTCTCCATGTACTCAAAAATCTGTTTGACAAACGGAAAGATTAGATTAATGTTAATAATCCTAACGTGCTCGGCAGCACTCTTCTACCCTAGCAATGCAGTTCGGGTGCCCGGGGTTCTTGACTTGCTTCTGCACCAGATACTTTTTTTCAGCACAGACTTGCTTGTTTAGAATGACAAAAGGCAGGACTGGTTTACATTCTTTAGGACCTCGGCTTTGATTATACACACCATCAGTAGTGTTTAGGGATCAGCCAGAAAGCAGCAGATGTTTTACATCGCAAGCAACCGTGTTTAACAAAAAGCTGCTTTTAGGTTTGGGGCTAAGGAGGGTGGATGGGGGGAAAAAGGAAGCAGAGGCAAAGAATCAGACTTCAGCCTGACTTTGGTGAAAGATGTTCTGTCCTGCTCAGCTCTACCTGCCCTTGACTGGAACCACCTGGACACGAAAACATTCATTAAAAATAAAGCTCACTGTAGAGCTTAGCAGACAGTGTGAGCAGCAGCAGGCACCATGATTTAATACATAGTGAAAATGCAAAACCTGTTGCTCACTCAGCCATGCATTGTGTTTCAACCTGAGGTCCCTCTCATTAAGAAACAACGGCAAGCCACTGCTGTCCACATCTATGCTGCAGAGCACTAAATGAGCTTGTGGGCTACAACAGCAAGGAGGGAGAAGGCAGAGATGGTCCCTGTCACCCACAGCACCCTGGATGGGACACAGTCCCAAGGCACAGGCTCAGCACTCACTCCTGTGCCCACAGGCCCTGGCGAACCTCTGCAAGGCCCAGATGGCTGTGCACCCCCCGCCACGGGCACAGCCTGCTTGTGATTTTCTTCCCAACCACCAGTATGAAAACACAAACCTTCAGACAAACGGATCCTTCACTTCCTCCTTGCTGCTTTTAGTGGTTTCTTTAATCTTTTAAGCTTCTGGGACTAATCCAGCAGCTGCCATCAAAAGTACTTATACAACTGCAGGGGAGGGAGGAGGGAAAGAATGGGATACACCAAATCATGAGACACATTTCCTGAGCTGCTTTGTTCTTATATACACACGCATGAAAGTGCATTTGGAAGATATTTGCTCACAGACCAAACACATTTATGCACATACCACCTCTGACATCCTGTACTGCCTTATCTATACAAAGATGCTTTAGAGATACACTGCCAAATACATCACACCTGAGATGGTGTCCTGCAGCCCACCGACGGACAGTGACACTGTCTCCCCACTGGAAGTAGCTCACACAGGAACACTACATAAAAGCAGATGGTTCCCAGGATGATGATTTCTGCTCTTTGTCTGAAACCTGAAAATACTTAGTGTTTTTCTTGAAGGAAGGCTCCTGGAGTCATACCATACAAGAATGCTTGTTCTCATTGCAACCACAGAAACCATGTTTCAGCTCTCCTAGCAGAGAAATTTAAAACACAGCCTGAGAGCACAGTAAGAGTTCAAAATACATAAACAAAGAGAATCCATGTTAAGATTTCCCTTTTTTTTTTTTTTAAACAAAAGGACTCTTGCCACTTTGATTACCAGGATTTTGGCATTTCTGTAGGATGCCAACAGCCACGTATGTGCAAAAACACAGGTTTAAAGGGGCTGGAGGGTCAGGGAGGTACTCGGTGGACAAATTCTCCACCCTGCTTAGGGTAGGGCTTATACTTGTGGTATTCCCAGGACACACCACACAAACACACCCTGCTTATGCTATGAAGTGAATTTGCTGGTACATCTTTCTCTAGAAGCACAATCTCATCTCTCAGCATACTGATATCTACATTAAGTTTCTAAAAATAGCATGTCCTTCTTACATAAACATGATATAAAGGAATTAGGTGACAGCTCACTAAAAGAACCCCTTTAAAGGCAAAATTTGATGTGGTCCAAATGTAACCAGTACTTACAAGCAGCAAAGCCTTTTTGTATTAATTGTAGAAGACAGAAGAAAGCTTCCAGACAAAGTCACAGTTTGCCTGGAAACAAAACTCATTTCCACTACACACTGACTCAATTACTCCTATTCCCACTTGTAAATAAGATAATGGAGTTTCTCCAGTGGATTTATGTTCCACAGAAAAACCTACTAAAAGCACCCTTCTAGGTGCAAGTCTCACAGGTGCTCTGGAATTCCCATTGCAATGCAGAATTATGACATTCAAAATCAGAGGCACTATTCAGGCTTTAAAATACAGTGTAAAAGAAAACTCACCTAGAGTTTTCTTGCAGGAAAAGCTTCTAGAATTTCTGGAGTGCCTACTCTTTTTAAATTACATGACAGCTGTCCAAATACAAACCAGAGCAGTATTAACTTCCTGCATCTGCAGGCATTTTGAATAATTCTTCAGTGTCTCATAGCTTATCCCTCCTAGCAACAGGATGAAGTTCACCAGAACCAAATCAGTAATGCACAAGAAAGTTAATATGCAAATCAGTCTGTGGAAAAAATAAATAGGTTTTGCATAACCTGGCTAATCCCTAAACCTCAGGGTACAGAATAATATATGAATTATTAGATCAGAATCTGTCTCTATGAAGGATCCATCACTCTATGTAGGACACACCACTGAGATATGGGTACAGCCTGACACCAAACTGCCAGGAGATCCCTGGTGGAGAATGGAAAGGGGATTAAGTAAGGAACTCCGGAGACATACCTTTGAGAAAGCCAACACCAATCACCACTGACACAGCTCCAAAGGGGACTTTGTGCCATGTCCTGCCAGGTCAACAGGGAAAGTATGGACAGGTGCAACCCCAGCTGCTGGGACTGGAGTCGGGACATCACTGCTCATGCCCCTGCAGCGCTCTGCAGTGCTGGTTTGGCTCTCAACTGTAGCTCACAAGGCTCCATTTCACCCCAGGGGTCCCCTCTGGATGTCACCGGTAGCACAATGCCCTACAAGACACAGCTGCACACCCACCTGTCACCCGAGGATGCCCACAGCATCCCATGGAGCTTTATCAGCACACTGTCCCTGGCAGCTGTCACCATGCAATGAGCTCGGTGTTAGAAGACAGAGCCATGCTGAGGACAACAGAGTGTTTGCAGGTTCAAGTAATTTTCTATTGATCCCATTATAACCCTCCATGTTGCCAGGTAACAAGAGGCTGTAGGCAGGATTTTTCCCCCCCGCTGAAGCACAACCTGCTGTGTGATGGTCGGGTAGACCCAGCACCTCCACTTCATGTTTAACTATTCACTGACATTTAAACAGCATTGACAGAGAAGACTGAGATCACTCCTGCCTAAGGGGATGTCTAGGCCACAATTTCTTGGAAAAACTAGTCTGCAAGTCCCTGCAGAGAAATTAATTTACCTGGGTCTTCAACACACAGGTCATCCTCCCTGCCCACACATCCTTGCTGACAGGAGAGTGGCACAGACACACCTACACTATCCTCCAAGGGCATGACCCCAAAATGCTCAGTGCTCAACTATCTCTCAGTGAAATTAAGAAATGGAAACGTTATCTTTCCTGTCCTTAGCAAGTCATGCTGCTGGACTTCTACTAATCTCCAGAAATTTCCTAAATTCTCCCCACTGCTGAAATTCAACAATACCTAGCTTTGGGAGATCTCAGAATCAGTTGTTTGCATAAGCCAGACCCTACACTTACTGCAACTTTTAAAACACCTTCTGAGTTTTGCTTCTCATTGTGTGCTGTTTCTGCAAGTGTAGAAGCCTTGAAAGCTTCAGTCCTTCACACGCTACTCCTCCACACCTTCACAAACTCTATGCCAAGAAACTAAACTACTTTTTATTGTAGCAAAGCAAACACCAACCCTTCAGTTGCAGATTTTATTAGTCTGTGCTATCTTCTGATGGATATTAAAAAAAAACAAAACACCCACAACTTAGCAGTTCGTATATTCCATCCAGGACAGCTGATGCAACAGAAAGCTTTGCTGTTGAGTCTTTTTACATAACAGAACACATCAAGACACAGAAGAAAGGAATTCAATAAAAGGACTGATGTGTTTCAACATTACTACTGGCATTAGAGTCTTCTTCAGCCACCCAGCCTTGAAAAGCAGGCAGCCAAATAGCTCTTTACAAACGACTCTTGTTCCCCCCTGAATGTTTTTATTCATTGGCTTCAACACTGTTGCAAAGCACAGGGCAGAGATGGCCCAAAGTGATGGGGTAACATCCCCGCATAAGCTGCTGCTAAGAAAAGCAGCATTCAGCAGTATTACCACTTGCCAGTCACATTTTCCATGGAAAAGACAAGAAAGAGCATGTGTAAGCTCAGGCTGCAGGACACGCAACTTTGCACAAATTTATAAAGTAATTGAGTTTCAATAATCAGGCTCTTTGTTCAGGGCAACATATTTTGGACACATCTACACACTTGATCCACAGCACATATTGTATTAAATCAGCCATGTAGTAAAATGAATTCTACCAGTTATCTGTGGTCCAGTCCAGTATGAAAATTACTGCATTGTAGCTCTCTTCAAACTACGAAAGAAGCAACAAGTGCTCTGACAGGTCATCCAGCAGGACTGAAGAGCTATAGTTGAATTGAAAAAAAGAAGCAAGGTGGACAGTAACTTTAAAGCTAAATTAAACAAAAGCCTTTTCTGATACCATTTCCTCAGTTTATCTCATTATGTACTGCTGGGTTTTAGCCAGATAGGATAGATGATCTAGGTCAACACTTCTCCACCTTTTTTCCACTGAAGGATCAAGCTGATTTGGCAGGGGAAAAAAAAAATCCTAGTCCATATTACATTCCAGTTTTCACTGCCATCTGGGAAAAAATACTACTACTGGAGCACCTATTGTTTCTTTAAGCAGAACTATATTTTTTTTTACAAAACAGCAACCTTAGTTTTATAGTTTCATTTATTTTAATTAGGCCCTGGCAGCAGGCAAAGGCACAGAGCTACACATCTTCAGGAACTTCTGAAGGCACAGGGAAACAGGTGGTGGTTTTTTGTTTGTTTTTTTGTCATCTTAAGAGACCTAAGGTTGAGCAAAGCTACCCCAGGTAGAAAACACACCAGGGCTCAAGAGACTCATTTGTCATGGTCAAGCCAAAGTTCTACATTGTGCAAAATCCATGCCGTTCACATTTCTTGTGACTTCTTTTCCTCTGGGAATACTGTAACATATTTCCTAGAAAATTTGGATGGCTGCCTCAAAATGCTTGTGGATTTGGGCTCAAACAATCAGCAAACAGAAGCATAGACATGAGGTTGCAATGACACCTGCTCATGAGAAAGACTGTGACAGGGAACATGTGAAAACAGTCAAGACCCAGAATTCAGAACACAGAGTTATGCCTCGCTGTGTACTTGAGGAAATACAAGTCTACAGGTGGAGAAGTACATAAGGGGATGAAGGAAACATTGCAGTGGGGAAAAAAAAAAAAGAGTAAACTAGTGAAATACATTATGTCTAGCACCTATGAATTCATACACAAGGGAGCAAAGCAAGGTACCTAAACACCCAAGCAGCTGCATGCAAAAAACCTACCCCAGCAAAGAGAGTATCACATGTATTTTGGCAATACTAGGGAAAGAAACTAGAAGCACACATCATCTCTTTTCCATTTGTGATCTGACAGAATAAGAGTGTGAGATTATTGCCTTCCACATTCTCTGGTTGTCTCCTCTAAGCAGGCACACCAGGAGCCAAGGCAATAGGAGGCAGCCTTCACCATTTGGACACGAGCAGACTGCTGCTCCTATCGTCTGCAGATAAAACCAGCAGTGTTGAGTAACAGCTCCATTCCATAATATAAAGAGAAGACCCAAATTCAGATCACTGTGCTGCACACCCAGCAAGACTGTCTGTATTTATTCCCAAAATACCAACTAACATACACGGGATATTTAAGCCCTTCGTGCTTCTCAGGGTGGCTTCCGCTTTCTTCGAGTGAGGAAGTCAAGAGGCAGCCATCAGCTGTTCTGTTTGCCCAGCAGCCTGCAAGCAGCCAGGGGCTCTGTGAACAAAGAAGGTTAACAACAGCTGCTGCTTTGCAGCATGAGAGGATGCCATCCATAATGACATTACACCATCCCTTCTACTTAATAAGCACCAAATTGAAAAATAAACCATAGATTCCCTTTGATTTGTGGAAGCTCTGGAGGCTGAGATGAAGGGTGAGGGGAAAGAAGGGAGAAAAATGAGTACTTTTGTTGGGCAGTGATTGCAGAGCAGTTGGCAGATGGACTGAAGACAATGAATCCCTGCAGAATGAATGGAAACCAATATAACAAAACAGCAAAACCATCAAAGATGGGGAGATGACAATGCTTCACAGAATTCATTTTCTTTAAAAAAGTGAAAAGCAAAAATAATAAAAATCTGTACATTCAAAATACAAGCCACTTTCAGAAGATTCTCAGCAAGGCAATTTGCTCCAGACTCATGCACTCAAGCAGGCAAACATGGAAAGCTTTTCTCACATATGCCATGCCCTGGCAGAAAGTATTTTTCCCTGCCTTTAGGCCACCTCCTTTGGTCCTCAGTGAGGATCCAGTAATACTGGAGAAAAGAGAAACTAAAGGTAACCATTAACACATGAAAACCAACAACAGTAAAACCAGCAAGTGCAGAAAGCAAACTTCCCTGTTCCCCTCCCCAGTGGAAAGCTGACTGCTGGAGGCTTTAGTGCTTTGCATTCACCTTGAAGCCATAAATGTTATAATAAGGTCAATATGTACAGAACCACCTCTCTGACAATAATTCCATGTGCTCAGGGCCTTCAAGCCCCCATTTGCCTACTCAGGAGCCCCTCAGTGGAGCAAGGAGGCAGTAGTGCCTGAGGGACAACCCTTCGTATTCCCTTCAAGCATCTTTAGCCTGCTAACACTGGAAAATGCAAACAGAAAACAAACAAGAAAATAGGTCACACTTCAGTGATTTCAAACTTCAAAAATATAAAAGAGACTTAACAAAGGAGCAGGAGAGATGACAGGAAACTTTATCACACACTTCTGATTAATCCATTTGATCCTTCTACTGATCAGACTTTTTCAGTGAGATCACATTCTATTTTATGCTTTTACATGGAAAAAAGACTTTGATCTTACCATTGAATTTATGCAGATAGATCCTTGAGACAATACTTCTATAGAAAATATCACTGAAGTGCAAAGACACTAAATAATGCAAACAATGTACGTGTATCTGGAGTAATGCGGAGGACTCAGCAGCTGTCAAACCCTTCAGTAACCCCTGCTCTGTCATTTTGACTTTAGTAGTAATTGGAGATTTCCTTAAAACCTCCAATCCAGGTGCCCTTATCCCTTCTGAAAAGGTTGTATGTAAGCCGGACACTGTTGGCAGCAGAGGGGTTAGCTGTCCCTTGCCACTCATCCTGCATTGGCAGAGGAAGACAGGCTGCCGGCAGAGCCGGGAAGCTGAGCCTGTCTCCACCTGACAGGCTGAGCTGTATCAGCTTGCTCCACACAATGCCACGAAACGTCAATGCAAAGGTTTGGTGGAATTAGGCTCACTGTTAGATTAGTTAACAGCTGTATAATTAGCCACACTTAGCCTGGATGTTTCCCCTTGAAACCTAGTTTTTACAGTTATAAATAGCAGTGTTAATGATCTCCAGCACCACTGGTTACACTTGAAGGCTTCAGCCCCTCCCTGCCTCCACCGGCTCCAGTGTCACTCCCTGAATGTCACATTCTCCTGACTTTCTTGCAACAGCTACAGGATACCAAAAAAAGAAAGGAAAAAGGCAGAAATCAAAAATAAACCCCAAACAGAAGTGGACCAGGAAGGATTTTTTTTTCCTTACACACTTTAAAACCTTAGCAAATAACAGCTGTAGCTTGTACCTAACCAGTATTCTCAAGCATTAACTTAATTACATTTCACAATGGCAGCAGGAGATGGTACCAGCATTATCCACAGGTAAACTGAGACAAAGGAGTGAAATAGTCTGCTCGGAGTCACATAGCAAGATGATGAATGGGAGCGAGAATGAAACCTGAGTGCCCAGCACATCATCATGCTATTTACCAAATGGTATAAAGCACCAGGGTACTCCAGCAGTGAGACACCTTTCATAAATCTGTCATGGCACACTGCATGCTAATGAAGGTATATGAAGAGCATTTTTCTTTATTTTGAAGGTATTCAGTGCAGGAAAAATTCAAAAAATAGAGTTCACGCTCTTTAGATAAATTTGATTTGCCAAATCTATGAATGAGGCAGAACCCAGATCTGTCATCTCTGAAATCTGAACTTCAGAAGATGCAATTCTTCAGTCCTCCCCATACTGTTAATTTATCACCTCCAACATTACCACCTAACCAAAACAATCCATGCCTTCAGCACCAAAGATTAAAAATATTTCTTTGTAAACATTTAATCTCGGCAGAGCTTTCTAAAATACTGCAATGCAGCAACACAATTTCTGGAAGTGTCCATAGCACAGATTACAGACACAGGTACCATTTAAAAAAACAAGACACGGATAGTTTTATCTGTTCCAAATTTCTAACCATGGCTAGCAGTGCACATTTGAGAGAAAGAGCATCTTTGGAGGTAAAAAAATAATCAAGAGAGATCTTTAAAGGTGGTTTCCAAGAAAACTGTTGGGGCTCTAAGTGGGTTTAGAAATGAAAATGTGAGGTAATTCCATAAATTGAATGTTGCTGCTCACAATTCCATCTGCAGTTACAATCAGAGCTGGTCTCCTGTACTTCTTTCCATCCTGGTTTCCAAAGGTACATTTTTGGGGTATCTTCCCTCCCGCAGCACAGAGCCCCAGTAACAATTTAGCCAGCTTGAAACTGCTCAGCGCTCGGCTTGCAGAGGGATGGCAGAGGGAGACCTGAAGGAGAGTAGCAGCTGACCACCACAGTCCCTCCACAGTACATACACACACCCCACAATATTCCCTGTACCTGCTAATTGCTTTAATGCAGTGATGAAAAATCCCAAGGCTGAAGGAAGCTTCTGAGAGCAGAGCAGGGCTCCGCCAGCATCAGGCCCTGCTAAAATACACATTGTACCTACTGACACCTGCTGCTCCTCCTGAGTAGCTCTTTAGGACACATTCCACGGGAAGGAAATCTCATCCTTGCTTTGCTCTCAGTGGGGGAAAAGGCAGTACTGTAGGATGAAGTGGCTTCCCCAGCTCACCCCAAGGCACTGATGGCAGGATGGCAGCCAGTGTGACCCCTTCACAAACCTAAGCGCTGCCTTCCCACCGGCATTAATCACCCAAGTGCCAAATTACTAACATCTTTTCCTCATGTTACAGCAGCAGTGAGGAGCAGCAGTTCCTGTGCTAAGTGCTCTTCCAACATAAAGCATCAAACCCTGTAATTTGGGATTATTTATCAGCACCCGTGTGAGAACGACTTCTCCTAGGCAGGAGATCTGCTCAGGTATTGATCCACTGAACAGGGAGATGAGTCTGGAGCAGACATCAGTAAAACAGGAGAACACATACTGCAGGAAAAATTCTGTAAACAAAACATAAAAAACATAAAATATATATTCTGCATTTCAACTATTTGATCCCTTAATAAAACTGTGAACATCTGAATTAAAAACCCAGAATACTATCTTACTACATAGCTCCTGTTTTACAAATGTGGCTGTTAATCTTGCTGTCTTTGTTTTCTGGGCTCCCAACTTCACATACACCCCATCCCAAACTGGAAACGTTTCCAGACAGAGAACTGCTCCTCCTGAAGCCTCTTTCAAAAGGGCTCATTGCAAGTTACCACCAGTCCATCAACAAAATTTTGTCCATTATTTTACAGTGAGTGGAAGCTTCCCAGCTGGGCAACCATGCCTAGACAGTCCACACCTATTCCCAAATGAAAACAGTGCCTCTGATGGACAGAGACCTTTTCTGTGAAGAAAAAATAAGAAAAAAAAAACAACAACAAACAAACCACGATGGGGTGGGGGAGGCAACAAACGAGCTTCCTTGATGATCTGAAAGCCCTGGCAGTCCTGAGCAGGATGCAGTAACTTCTGTGGACCTTCTGCTTTGAATACAGCAGTTTTTTCTCTCCTCCCAGCTCTCATTGTGCCATCCCAAAGCCAAGCAGGGAAATCTGTGTTTTTGCCCTGTTGTAATTGCAACAAAATGCCCATCTGTTTTGACAGGACCAGGGTTTTGCACCCAAAGCCTGTGGGAAAGACCTGTGACTAATTGCATCACTGAGATTTCACTTTGCTTTAGATCCCCTTCATGCTGTACCATAGGAACACGAGGCATTGCTTCTGCTCTGCTAAGCTCACAAATCTCCAGGAACAAATACCACAGAAACTTGGCTGCAAAAACACCACATACATTGTGCCTGCGAGAATTTCTGCACAAGTTTCTCCTCTCTCACGCAAAGGAAGGAGGAGCAGAGGGCTGTTTGCCTCATGGCATCACTCCATCCTCTCTGAAAGCCTGCAAGGATGTTGCTAAACAAACCAGTCATCCAGGGTTGTAAGAGTACTTGGCAAAAGCATTCAACTGATGCTGCTCAAGCCAGAGAGGGAAAGAAAAGGACTGATGCACTATTAACAGAAGGACCCAGAGCTCAGCAGAGACACCTGTGATCTGTGGTTCCCAGGTAGCTGATGGTTCTAGGACAAAAACTTTTCATCTGGGGAAAAATACATAATTCCTTCTTTCCAGGACTCACAGAGAGACATGTTGTAGTGGGAAAACAAGCAAAGACCAGAGGAACAGGAATATGGTATTTGTTTGAAATCATCACCATGCCAAACAAAACAACCATCATCTGAAGTAGATCAGACACTTTTAGAGTACATATCAATGAGAATCTTCAACTGTCGGGGTCTTCAGTAAAGCTGTCCTACAGAAGAAGATAATTGCAAAATATCAGGTATGTACAGCACAGGGCAAGAGAGAATCATGGGCTCTCCATCACTCTAAGTGTCCAGAACTAAACCCCAGGGTTTCCCACAGGTGCAGCACTGCAGCAGGGCTGGCAGTGGTGGCTCCACTTCTGCCGGGACTGCCTAAGACAGCCAAAAAAGCACTTGCTAGGACTTACAGGGACACAGGGACAAGGATCTATGCAGAGATGTAATCCAATGCACCAGCATCTGGCTGGCACACAAACAAGGCATGCTTTCATTCCCCCCCCGGGCAGGGCTGGATTCACAGCTCTCTATTTTTCACATTTTTAATTGCTCGCAAAGCCCAGGGGGCTGCAAGGAATGAGTCAGCCCTTGCTCTGTGCTGCTTCCACAGTCACTGTCCCGAAGCAATGAACCTCCCAGAGCCCAACTAACTCCAAGCCTCCAGCAGCACTGCTGACACACTGAGAAACACATTATTCTTCTGCCAGGGAATGGTTGGGATGGGGGGAAGGTATGCTGGGATTTATAGGGGTGAGTATGTGCAAGGCTATTATCTTTATCTAGGGACAATCTCCTTGGAGTTTCCTAATTTCTGCCAGTGAGACACATTCAGGTCACTGAGTTAAGAACTCGTTTGTGCCTTTCTGTCTCCCAGTTTGTTTTCCCATTGTTGCCTTACACTGACACCTGTTGGGAGAGCAGCTGGGGTGGTGGGAAGAGCGAAACACACAAACAGGGCATTTCTTTGTAAGAGGAGGAAAAAAATCAGTAGTTGCTCCAAATGGACCAATATTTGCTGGCATCTGTTACTGTAATGAGGGGACAGTTTGAGCAATATCCTCTCCAAACTATGGAACAGTTGGTTGGATGAAGAAAGCTCTCAGACCACTTCATGTATGGGAAGCATGCCCTGAAATTAAATTTATTTCTACTCATAAAAACACTCCACCAAAGTAGGAGGTGACAGGAGCCTTGCACTAACCCGCAGCAGCAATAGCTCTGATTACACCTGTAGCTACAGAGGGACACTCTTTGTAGTCCTGAAGCACGACTAACTAACCCAAGGTGCTGGTGCCAGGGCTGGGCAGCAGGAACTGCAGGTGAACACAGGGAGCCACACTATAGAAATGAAATTCTGGAACCACCAATACGCTAAGGTAAAAAAGTTAAACTGCAGCATAGCAACAGGTTTTCTATTATACATATTTGTGCTCCATCCTCAGCCATGTGGAACTGCAAATGATTGTTTAACATGAGCATAGGTAAAGGGACCCCTTACTTGTATCATATGAGGCATCAGTCACTGCTGAAGGATGTGGCTGATACAGAAAAACCCAAACCCACACCACTTACCCTCAAAAATGCTTTTATACCCTTGATTTGGAAGAACACTGGTACAAACTGCCCTCCTCCCACTGATTTCAAAGCAAGTAATTTTCTGTTTCACCACAGACTGACACACAATACTTTGCTCTTCCCAAAGTGGACAAGTATTTGTCCAATCAATAAAATACACACATTCAATTTCTCCACAAAATGGGGTCAATAACCAAAACAGATACTAAGTTAGAAGTCACTCCCACAACAAGATGGAAAGGATGATATCACTGTTCTTATCCCCGTATTCTTTTCCTTCTCACATCACAGCAAGTGACTGACCTTCAGAGACCAAAGCAGAAAGAAATAAAGAGGCTGAGACCAAAGGTCAGCCAAGAATTTGACTTCATAAATTCACAATACTGCTAGAATTGCCCTTGAGCACAAGCCTAGGAGTTGTAAAAAATGTGTTTCAGAACCAACCCTTACAGAAACTTCCTCTGAACTTTACAGTCTAGACTCCACAGTGAGTAGGAATAAAGGACCTCTATTAAAGTGAGTGGTTACAACTTAGGACTGTCAGTAAATATGAATCCATAATAAAATGCTTGTGACAGCAGGTTCATTCACAACATCCATTTCTTCTGATCATGATTTCTATATTCACAGAAAATTGTTGGTTCCTAAAATACAAAACGAGACAGACTTTCCTCTAGATCCTCCATACATCCATTCTAGTCTGCTGTGAAATGCCAGTATCAATTTTTTTCCACAAGTAAACTCTAATGAATCCAAATGGAGATCTTTCCACACTCCACCACACTGACACAATAAAGCACCACTTTAGTGTTTGCCAGCAGTACAACACTATACTGTCTTATTTAAGGTGCTAAACCTACAAATTGAACACTTCTAGATTAATACCAACACATCCCACACCTAAAGTGCTACATCTTCTGTGCCATTAACATTAGCCTGTTTATTCATAGCATCCAAATACGTTCAACATTATTTCACCAAAACTGCCACGTAGTGTTACAAATTGTCTTTTTTAAGGGTTCAACTTGCTTCTGTTTCACACTGATTTGAAGGATATGGAAAACACACGACATATAGAGATATAAAGCAGAACAAATTGTGAACCTGGCTGTATTTATCACAAAACCACACTATCTACTGCTGTAGCCACTGCCTTTATCTTCATAGTTATTATTTGTCCATATATACTGGAAAACCAAATATACCCATTTTCTGCTAGGCTTGCATCCTGTTGTAAGCAAATTTAAACTGATTAAGTACAGCACAAGCTGGTCACAAGTGTGCTAAAGAAATATCTAATTATTTTAAAACATTATTTCAATGGAAAGGCCTGACCCATTAATAAATTTATTTCTAATTATTCTGTTAGAAATCATACTTTCTACGAACACCCATTTGTATGTGCAGCAGAGGGATACACACTATAGCTGACACTCTCCCATGACTGTAACTTTGCCATGGACAGAAATTTCACATGTGTGCCTTGTAGTCTGATATCCCTACACATGCTTCCTCATAGACAACAGGCCCAATGAAGATACCAACATGCAACCCTACCTTCCTCAAGACAACACTTCAATAACTTTGTTGGAAATACACATTAAACACAACCTCCTCCTGGCAAATGACCACCACATTAAAACCCCTCGCCTTTAATTAGTCTAACACAACATGGGTATGGCAAATTCTTCATGTATACAGTTTAAAGGCATGTTACAAAACCTTAACATGTGACAGTTCCCCATTGTATCTTCCAAACTTAATTCTGAGCCACAAGACAAATTCTTTCAACATAATTACCACTACCATATGGGCATCTCTGCTATTGTACTGGTTTTAATTAGGATTGTATATATTACACATGTTGAAAGAGTTTGCAAATATGTTTTGTGGTTGACAGTCAAGCTCAGTATTTGAAGTAATGTGAACTTTCGTATGTTTACATTATATTTTCTGTAACAAATACATCATGTGCATAATAAACATACATATGTGCACACATACATGCATACACACTATTTTGTTTCAGCAAAATAAACATAAAACAGGTGTCTAAAATGTTAAAACTCATAACTGGAATAAACACATTCACCAAAAATCTATTTCCAATGCACTTCTGCTCAGCTATTGGCTTCTAAATACAGGATTCACAAGTGTTTCTGCTTTATTACTAAAATGCTTTCTTCATTGGATGTACATATTTACATATGTAATCTTGTATATGCTACTTAAAATATGCAATTAACTTCTTGAGGAAGTTATCTGTATATCTACCAATTTACACATAATTTTTGCCACCAGAGGAATGGTATAAGCAATTCAAAAACAGGAAATTAATTAAAATCTTGCAATGCGACAGTACAAAAGCCACTGGAGTGGTGGCATAGAAAGGCAAAGTACCAACAAAAAACAGGTAAAGAACAGAAGTCCACCCTTTACAAGTCGAAAGCCTGAGGCAATTAATTTTATTCTAAAACCTTATACAAATATGCCACGCATGAAGATGCTGCCTGTGAATTGCAAGCAGGGCTTTGGAACTCTGCTTTCAAAATCATTACTTTATTAGATATGTGTACAACTCCCTTTTGATTTGGAAGAACCTTACAAGATGTAAGAGGAGTACACAGATGCATTTAATTGCTCATAATACTGTGCTATGTTTCAAGTTTCAGCATTAGCATCTCAAGGTAGAAGAGCATTACAACCCTTTCAAAGCTTAAAATCCACTTTTCACGTAAACACATTACTGAGCTTCATGTCTGAGCTTCCCTTTTGAGTCTTTTGTCTTGTGCTCATCCTTCAGTTCAAACTAGTATATTAACTGGGTATTTCAATATTAAGATAACTCATGATACTGCCTAGAAGCAGGAGTGATAGCAAAGCACCATTCGCCCTTCCATCTTTATCAATAAAACACAGATGTCTCAGAGCACGACTCGCCTGCCTGCTCGGCACTGTAATACACCACAATTTTCAGTTATACAAAGAGCCCTTTACTGCACTCAGGCATCTTAAAAATGGATGGAAACAGCTGCTTTAATATTCCTTGCCGGGGGAAAGCTACCAGAGGGCAGTTATAAGGGCTTTACATCATCTCTGCCCAGAGCAGAGTACTCCTCTGTTCATCTTCCTCCTGGGGACGTGACCGAGCATAAAGCAGGGCAGCCCCAGGGCCCTCGAACACACCTGGAGCTCGACAGGGTCAGGCTAACATGGGCAGCCAAAGGCCACTGGAATTCTGTTTTTTTTTCCCTCCCAGACAGACTGGAGAGACCACAGTGCTTCTAATGTAGAGTCCAGATGCAACCCAAAGCCAGCAGGACTCGGTGAGTCCAGAAGAAGGCCAGCTAGCAGGACATGGATACACTGCACTGAAACCACAGTACTTCCAGATGCAGAATGAACCCTTTGGAGCCCTGTCCTCGAGGTAGTAAAATCAAGTACTGACACACATTTGAATGCACCAATTTAAGCCTACCAGTCTAACTGGAAGACCTCCATTTCAACAGGCTGAAATCAGAAACTCAACCTAACAAATCAACTGTCAATCTCCAGGATTTCAGTTCACCTACCCTACCAAACTTAGTGCAAGTTATGTTAATTTTGCATTATAAAAGTAATTGCAACCACATCTGACCTATGAGTAGTGATCTCAGATACTAGCTGACTACCAAATCCTAAAGGGAATCTCTATCAAGATAGAGAAGAGCATGAAGTGTTTCCATGGCAAGACAGACTGCAACATAAACTTAATCCTTATTAGACACCAGAGAATCCAACCAGAAGGGCAGTCTATAGAAAGCCAGGCTGTGCTGGATGTGTGTGTCAGGACTCTGGTCCTCAGCAGTATAGAGAAAATGGCAGAGAAAGATGTGAAACAGCTCTTCTTCAGTTGCCATAGTTATAGCAGGTTTACTAGAGAGAGATGTGCCCTTTGATGACTTTATGGCTTTTCTCCAAATGCTTGCAAAAAAAAAAAAATTAAAAAAAAAATAGGATAAAACCAGTAATATACTTCTCTCACTGCACTCCATGTAACTAGTTACTTCACTAGAAAATATATCATTTTTAGCCTTCAACCTTACCCACATTTATAATGAAGACGTTATAATTAGTGATATGCACGACTCTCAGCCAGCCACACAAAAATGTTTCTACGCTTTAAAAAATGATCACAGCTGAATAATACATTACTAAGGCTAATCAGAGGCAAAATACAGTTTGTCAGTTCTGCTGTCATCTGCTATGGCATTGTAAAGGCAGAAGAAATGGTAATATTTCACAGAATAGGACCCACTAAAATTGTCGCTCCACATTTCAGCTAGTCACTCTGAAAGCTGGTATGAGGTGATGACAATGGGGAGGTAGTGCTGCTTTTGTGAACTTTGGCCACATACAGTAATACCCACAGATGACTGCAAAGGTGTTTAGTGCAATCACATTCCCTCTGCAAATTCACTTGCTCTCCTGCCAGGATGTCTGAACAGCCAAAGCTCTCATGAGCTTCAGAGGTCGAGCAGGGAGACCCCAACAGCTTGTGGGGCTCTGCCAGCTTCCCAGGACTTCCCTACTCCCTCAATTTCTGTCACTTCCTGGCAGCAAACCATCAGGGTGCTGGGACAGGCAGTCAGTCACACCAGACCACGCAGACCTCCCAACACAAACCCCTTTCTCCATTGTTTTCCTCCTCCAGGAACAGGAAAGCACTTAACAGTACTGACACCTACACTCCCATTATTTGCCATGTGATTTAGTGCCCAAAGGAAGAAGGGAACAAGTGGCACCTTTAGAAATGTTTCTGGTTCTCCAAGAAAGACTCCTATCACTATATCAAAGATTTTAACATATTTAGTGTTAACTACAGCCTTACTGGAAGTTAGAAGTATTCATCACTCACTCTGGGCCAGTTCCAACCAAACTCAGTCTGAGCAGCTGGCAGAAAACAGGAAGCAGCAGCTCCACATTTTCTGCTTTGTCTACTTTCAAATAGCAAAGCATGTAAAGCATGTTTGGCTCTTGGCAAGTCACACCTTCAGTGCCTTTCCTGACAATAAATATTTGCACTTTTAATTCCAATCCTACAGTTAGACCTATGTGAAGGCTCTGAATGTTTTTAGATTCTCACTAACTTCAATGCAATGAGTCAATCAGCTGCAATATCCCACAAGCAATGAGGATAAAAGCCACAGCAAGGGCTGTGACATCTTTGTCCTGTTTTGGTGAGAGAAAAGCATAAACCTGGGATATTCTGGAACACTGGCTCCCTGTCAGCTGATCCCATAACCACCACTTGTATCTGCTTTTTCTTTAACTTGTTCAGGTAGCAGAAGGCAGTCATGGGAGATCAGTTAACATCTGTCTGATCAAAACTGGAACCTTGCAGCATTTCTGCAATTACAGTAAAAAAAATAAAGAAAAAAACAAACAAACCCTTCCCTAAGTGGGGATAGTTTGTCCAAAAGAATAAAAAGAGCAAAGGAGTGAAAAGGTGTGTGTGCGGGAAATAAAGAAAGAAAAAAAGAAAAAAAAAAAGGAAAAACCAACCAAAAACTGTAATAGGATTGAGGGCAGGGCTGGCAGGTTTGGGGGCTCGGAGCAGGCCCCCGCACTTTGCCGCTGCGGTCCGCAGAGGGAGCCCCAGCGCTGCCGAGGAGGCGGCGGGAAGGGAGCGGGGCCGGAGGAGCTGCTCCCCTCCAGCAAAGCACAGCAACGCCAGCAGAAAACACTCCCACCTACCGTAAACTCAGCCTTGAATATATATTTCAACCGCTGTGAGTTCACTGAGAGACAAATAAGTGCCATTGTGCATACTGTACTGGTGTTAAAGGAGCAGCAAGTGGGACGGAGGAGCAGGTAACGCGCAAGGACAAGCAAAGGCTTCCCAGGGAAGAGCTCTGGACATCCGCGCTGCACCGGCCCGGGCACGGCTGGAGCAACGCTGCCAGAGGTGGGCACAAGTACCCTACCTGTAGCCCCCACACACACTGCAAACACAGGTATTTGGCAGAGGGAAGAACCGACCCCCGAGTTCACGGGGACACTTGCAGAGCCACAGCAATCTGCTCAAAGCAGCAGAGCCCCGGTGTGTAGGTCCCAGACTAGACTTCTTCGGTCCAAGCATTAAACATCAATTTACCCTACCAAGATCAGAGATCTAAAAATTACAGCACTCAAAAATTGGGTTAATCAACTCAGGGGAAAAAAAAAATAAAATCGCAGAAAGCTGGGAAGTGTCCACATATTCCCAGATTCTCAGTGAAGTCCATCTCAAGGGTGTAAATTGTATTATGGATTATCTTAGGACAGTAGAGGAGCATTTCCACTGCCTTGCAAAGTGGTTTTGACAACAGTCCCTACAGAATGTTACAATGGAGACTGCTTGGTGACAGAGGACACTGTTTGCAAGTCATCATACTCAGGGAGTTAATGTCACAGAAGTCAATTGCCCCAACACAGTTACTAGTGGAAGTATGTCTTTGTCCCTGCTCCAAAAGTCCACTAAAGCCCTGGGAAACTGCTCCCATTAGCATGAGCATGCTTTATGTGTGAAAGAGCAAGTAGCAATTTCCATAAGAGTTACAAAGTCTTACATAAAAAATAATAATAAAAAATAATAATTATAAATAAAAAGGCTCTAGATAAAAACCCCACCAACTGCTATTCACCTCCTTCTGACCTCAACCCATCCCAGTTAGCACAAAACTTCAATCAGGACATAAAAAAGGAGGAAAGATAGTACCCTTACAATTGTATACTCTAAGCACTGAAGTAATTCAAGTACATTAAAAATACTGTAAGTAATTAGAATTCTGGAGTGCACTGGATGAGCAGACATGTCAAATGGCTGAGTCCCCCTGCTCCCCACACGTGCAAACACCACTTTATCTGCTGTCAGCAAAACCTCCCCAAGTACTGTAACAACCACTCCTTTTTCTTAAAAAGCTTTTCTGGATAGAAAATGAAAAAAAAGTTCTTTATTTTGCCTAACAGGCTGTAGAAATCCCAGTTCAAGGGTGAAAGGAAGGACAGAGAGAAAATTGCCTTTCCCTTTGCATCCAAGTCAAACATTTGCAATGTATTCAAAACAGCTTTTAATTACAGCTTGTACATTGGTACTGCTGCATGTTACAAGGCACCAGCAAAGCCTTTACAAGTTTATCTCACTTCTGTGCTCACTCTACAACTAAACAGTAACTCGATCAAAATCCTCAGCGGGCCGAGAACACCCCCCAGTTCTCTCGCAGTCAGCAGAGCCGCGCCCACCAGCTGTGCCGCTGGACCAAGGATTTCTCCCAGTTGCACCTTCTCCCACAGCACTCCCCTGCCATGCCTGGGATGCTCAAGCCAGTGCACCCCATCGAACCCAGCTAGGATTTGAAGGAGAGCTGTGAGAAAAATCTGGGCATCTGCATTTTAATTTGTTTTGGGAGAACCTTTTCATTTCATTTCCTTGGCTCCAAGTCACCAGTTTTATCTAACGTTTCACACTTAAGGGAACCCAGCCAGGCCTGCCAAGCACTGCAAGGTTTTCTGTCAAAACTTGGGCAAGCAGAAAAGTCTTACATTCTTTTAATCATAAACTTTAAAGCAACTCAGACTTATTTCACTTGCAGCTGAAGTTTGAGTGTTTCATGACATTTGGCCAACCTGGCTTGAGTTTTCTGTTCGAGGTTTCATTACGAAATCCTAATTCCAGAAGCGTAATTAATACTTTTATTAATAGTATCTGTAGTAAAATATTATTGGACTTGGGAGAACGGCTCCAAGTGCATTTTGCTGCCCAGAGGACTACATGTAGGAGAGATCTGTCCTTTAATTCAACTTGCAAAAACTGTGTGCTAACATTAAAGGCCTTTGGAGACAAACACAGGGATCATTTCCCAAGCTGGCTTCAGAGCTGCTTGTTACACATATCACACCACCAGCCCAAAAGCAGACACCAAATAACTGTAATCAATGGCAGTTTCTGTTTCCAGAAAAACTACTTGCTCAGTGTGACACAACAGTTTTGGTTGGAGGGGCTCTCGGGCCTGACCGTGTCTACGCCCTGCTTCAAGCAAGGCTGACTCAGCTCAGGAGAGACCAGGCTGCCAAGGGGAGACGTGGAAATCACCAAAGATGCAAATCCTACAGACTCCAGACTGAAAGGACCTGCCTCCACAGTAAAACTCAGAAGAGCACTTAGGAGTCCTGATCTCACCAGCTTTCTGTTACCCTGTGCTCCTCAGCACACTTCTTGGCACTGTAACACAACACTGCACTGGTACGACAGACCACAACTTTCTGATTACAGATGCCAAATTTGGGAACAGTTTGGGCATCCTTTCCCCACATTTTCTAGTCTGTCCCAAAATACCAGCTTTAGAGGTTGAAAATTAAACACAACCATTTATAAGCTGTGCCACCTTCCAGGTCCAGGCAGCAGAGAAACTGAGGCACTGCTTTGGAAGAAGGAATTGCCAATACTTTGCCAGTTGGGGTAAGATTGTCTCAACCCTCTCAGCTGGATATCAGTGGGACTAGTAGTGTGAGGAACTGTTACACACACTTGTTATGAAACTCAAATGATTTTATTAACATAAATGAGCAGAAGTTTGGTTAATAATCTGAACACACTGACAGATGTTCAACAAATACTTGGCATTGCTGCAGCCAGAACAAGAAAGAATTAAATGTTATCTTGGAACAGGCTGCAGAACAACACAACCCGAAGCAACAAAGCTCTTGTACCAGGTTAGACAAATACACATGCAGAAAAAACAGGCTCCCTCCTAGCACAAACCCAAGAGGGACCATGATACAACTTAGCGTTGTGTACAGGCCTGAAAATTTTGCAGCTCACTGTAGAAAAAGAGACTGCACTTCTAGTGCAAGTAGATACCACAGGAGCTGGGGTGAGGGGCAGCTGCTTTTGTAACTGAGGGAAGGAATGGGGGTGTCCACTTCTTTACATTGGAAGAAACAAATTTAACACAGCTCCTGACTTCTTCATATCAAATTCAAGTTCTGTTCAATTTCAATCCAAGTGCAAGTTTGAACATACAAATGGGCTCTTACTCTCCTCAAAATGCTATCATACTATAAAGACAGAGGACTAGTAAAAATGGTAGATTTGGGGGGGAACTATGACATAAAGTAATTCTGGTCAGATAAAGCTGAGAATTATTCAAGTCTCATTCAACTGTTAGTAGGAAAGCTCAGGGAACACAACGTTCATCAGGAGCAAGGAGCTGGGTATGGCTGTGCTGGCTGATCTGGGCGGTACCAATTTTCCTACCAATGGTTTCAGCAGTGTTTCAGGTGGGTTTGGGGTACCTATGTTGGAAAGCTCCCAATTAATATGTTGTTTTGGGTTTTTTTTAGTGTTCGCACTGTTCACAAGTGTAAGAGAAACAGCACGATCAAAATCTTGTAAATGAGCTATAATCCAGGAGGAGCTAAGATTAGAACAATTTATGTGAAGATTCACCTCTTTTATCATGAGAGGGTATTTGCATCTTTTAAGGGGCAGCAGACCTGGAGATGTTGAAAGTTTAAAGTCCTAAATAAATGAGAGTCTGTGTAGTTTGTCCAGCTGCTGTCTCAGATCTCTCATCACCCACCCGACTGCAACTCCAGCGCAGGTGGCAGGGCTGACCTTCCCTTCCTGCAGAGCAGGGTAACATCAGCAAACAAGAAACAGATTTTGACAAAATGTCAATAGCCACCGAGACAACGTAGACCCTCAATCCCACCAGTTTTATGAAAACTCTGACTCTGTTAAAGTCAGTTTGGCATTGGGACTTGGTTAATTGTGGTGCTGAGAAGCTTTGGCAAATGAAGGCCGTATTTCCAAGAGAGTGAAACTGCAGCAAGGTAAAAGCCATCAAAGGGCTGCCAGGGAATTACTTTTTGTAGGTTTCCTGATACAATGGAACACGTTGGAATTACTGATACATGAGAGGTTTCTTAGGAGGTCACACAGATGCAGCTCCAGCACTGCTTATCAACATTCCTCACTTCTTACCAAGATGCAAGCTCAGCCTCACTCAGAGGCACTGTATGTTTGTAAACGCTACAAAACGATTCTCTCACCTATAAAAGACTCAGCTTATATTGTTCTGATGACTTTACATAGAAAAAAACATTTCTCATTGCATCAGAAGGCTTTAAACAGCATAAAATAATGTAAAACTACAAGAACCTGTGAGTGGGGTGTGGGCAAGAAGAGAAAGGCCACAACAGTGGTGAAACAAAGCCAAGGATGACTTCAGACTTGTGAGCACTTTGACTCAACAGCATCATCTTACAAGTTAAATATTCTTCTTAAAGTGCTAATCCAATCTAAACAAGGGTTGGATTCTCAATTAAACAAACTCCACTTTTATTGGTGTTAACTAAACTCCTCAATGCTAATTTCATCAGGCATGTACCAACAAGTGCAGCTATGAAGGTTCTGCTGTTCTCCAAGGCCAATTAGAAAGGACAGTAACTTAAATTTCTTTTTTCCAGAGAAAACGTACTGTATTACAAAATCCATAGTGAGGTTTATTTAAAAAAACCAACAACAAACCCCAAAATTTCCTACACATCAATGTTTTGAAGAGTCTTAAAAAAAAAAACAAAACACCCTTTCATTGTATCTCCACTTCTGATTCAATTTGCTGTCAAAGGTCAGGAGCTAAAATATACAGTTTATGCTAAAAGCAGGAAGCAGGGTAAGTAATTGAATAACATCAGGAAATGGAAGAATACTGCCATTTTCCTAATGGATATAGTACAAGGTTTACTCTCTCCAAATTGAATTCTAGGAGGTACTGCAGAAAGGGGTTTATTTTTCTTCAGCTTGAATTTTAGCCTATGAGGTTTAAAGAAAAATCCTCCTGCAATCAAAAGGACAAAATACACCAGCAGCTTTATTTTCTAGCAGACAAAGATGATCATTTTTGCAGGAAGGAGAAAACCCCCATCAACAGTGTCTTAAACAGAACTGGCATAGCAGGTTGGCTGTTTAATATACATGGGCTGGAAATAATTCTACTAAATCAGATCTCTGAATTATTCATGAAAAACAGATTTCATTATTTAAATTAGAAAGATTTAAAATTACAAGCCTTGCATTGCTATTGATAGGTAAGGTCTCTTTCCCCCAATGTGATGTTACAATCCTATTCAGTTCTACTCCAGGAAATTCTCTAAAATCTCTCTAAAATAGAACACAAAATGCCATGCAACTTACTGCTTCTGGAAACAACACACCCACTGGTACCTACTATGGAACAGTAATAGCTTACCAGTCATAATTAGACCAAAATCTATCATTATTATGAAGAAAAAAGTTTGAGGGAGTGGTTTTCAAGTATTTATTGCATACTAAAGCACAGGTTCATTTAAACATTGGAAGCACAAGCCCCAATACTGAAAATAACATCTTTCCATCACTGACAACACTGCCATTCTTACAGGAAAGATCAGACCACCAATTCTACCTCAAATCTTTCAATAGCATTTTGTAATTATAGACCTTCCACGCTCTCCTTCTGTGTCTTGTTACTCATTTATAAAAACAATGCCACTTATAAACTACAGGTTTTACATCACTTCCCAATAGGTACTCCCCAGTCTTCTAACACAGCTCTGGATTTTGACAAGCTCCACAGCCAGCTGAAATGGCTACACTGCTTTGCACTAGAAATTATTAATATTCATTTATCACAAAGGTACCAAACCTTTCATTTGACAATCTCCAAACACTGCACAAATTCTCTGATTAAACCTTTATGCCTTGATTAGGAATTGGTAGACAAGTTCTTTATGATTAAACACTATTTACATACACAACGAACCCAAGGAACTGAGGGCTGTGACTTGCTGAAAACCAGGGGGGGCACAGTCAGGGCTGGAGGGTCTCAGTCCCCATCCTCAGTTCACACCCTGTCACCACTACCTAACACTCTCCTTCAGGGGTTTCATGTCTTGACATTGACTGATCAATTTGGATTTGAGTACGTGGCAGTTTTATTCAGACAGCTAGAGTTTTTTCCAAATTGCAGGAGCATTTTGTGTACATCCCCAAACTGAGCTGCAACCAAAGTGTGAGGGCAACAACGCTTGACTCGAGTACAGTCAAGTGCAGAGTAAGTGCAGCTCAGGTTGGACCAGAGTCCAGAGTAGAACCAACAAAATATCTGGGATAACCCACAATCCAAATGGCTAATTTATAATAACAGCTTTTGTGGGCTAAGGCAAATCCCTGCTTATTGAATCCTTTAATTTGGCACAAGAGGCATTGAAACTCAACTCCTTTGACAATTACAAGGATCAGTCCTCAGCAAATAGTTCTTTATCATCAAGGGAAGTGAAGACAACTACTATCAAATCTTGCGAACCGAGAGCAGCGTGCCACCCAAATACAGCCTTTATTTGACAACACAACACTAAGTCATCAGTATCTTGTCATTTCTTTCTCCAGAACCAAAGCACAGAGCACTTGTATATTTATTTTCTTAAACATATGAGCTATTTTCCTTCACCTAGCAAACCCTATTGAACAAGTTCTATAATTAACATCAAAGCAATTTGAAAGCTGCTTGACTTGCTGAAAGCCAGTAAACAAGCAGGAAGCAATAAGGTGCTTTACAAGAGAAGAACATGTGTTAGGGGGAGGGGAAACTATAAAACATTTAACAGATTGATTAGTAATTTTAACAGAATTTCCATTTTTATTAACCCTCTGCCTGCTCTGAGCACTTGATTTTGTTTTAATTTATAAAATACAAGATTTTTTTTGTTGTTGTTCAACTAGAGTAAAACCTGTTCAGAAGGAAATGGTGAACAGAGTTGGCAAAAACGGGAGCACCGTGGAAAATCTCACGCACCAAATGTTTGCTGCTTCACGTGGCTAGGATAAAATCCACCTGCTTTATGATTAAAATATTTTTATTGCAGAATTTAGACAAAGCCAACTGGAAATCTCTGATAGAAAAAGTAATAAACAGTATCTAGCTCTACACCCAACCTCAGCTTTACTATTTTTATTAAATTAAGGACTTCTTTAGCCTTGGGAGACTCGGGGAGGGTTAGCCCAGTGAGCTGGGCTTAAGCCTTACTTCATTGATGAGCAAACTTGGGTTTTTCCTCTCTTGCTCCTCTGCTCATGCAGAAGAGAGTTGCGTGAAAGGGAACTCAACTCTTCTTACTTAGCAGGCAGGTTGCTCAGCCTGTCTGCAGCACTCCTGAGGGCAAGGCCAACGGGCACGCAGCACATGGGAACTCTGAGGTCAGTGGCTCAGCTCTCTGCTGTTAGAGACTTTAATGCCATATAGCTTTTTCAGTTTATATAATCTAAATCAACTTGTGCCAGCAAGCCAGTTATTTTCCTGCTTCCTCCTCCCACAATTTCTTGCAGGATCTCACTAGGCTGTGGGTTGAAAGCTTCACTCCCTGCTGGGATCTATTTTACACCAGTTTACATCCATGTTATCTTTTCGCAAACTTTACCTTAAATACAACTTATGCCTCAAGGAGGTTCACACACGGGACAGATCTAGAAAGGGTATCATCCTGCTTTACTGTCTTCATTTTGTTGGACTACAGAGAGAACATGCCTCTGGTGTCTTCTATACTAGAAGGAACTGTGGTTAAACTGTAATAGCAATCCCTTCACTGGAGAAAGCAAGAAGTAAATTTTCCTGCAAACAGGTCACTACAACTGCTCACAGAGATCAGCAGTGTAAGAGAACAGGCATCAGGAAAGCAGCTATGGCCAAGAAGCTCGTGCACTTTCCTAAGGGTGGACTAAAAGGCTAGGACTTCAAGTCCATTGATGTTAGACAACACATTTGGATAATCATTTTAACAGCTGATCCAATACAGAAGAATAAACCTGAAACTGACTCTACACAGGCCATTAAAAAAAATTGAAAATTAGAAGCATCAGGAGTAGGTATTTTAAAATAGCCTGTGTGGTGCTGCCAATATTAGAGGCAAACTTCCAACAGCACTGGAAATGCAAAACCACAGTAGCTTTTGCAGTTAATTTTCTATTATTTTTTTCTTTTAGTAACAGCGACTTTTACTTAAGGGTAACTCTTTCATCTTTGCTCACATAACATCACTGGATTCTAATATTGAGCAGAGAAAATTGTACCAGGGAAAAGTCAGGACAAAAGGACAAGTGTGTTTTGCCTGTTTTAGGAGTCATGGTCTTATGTAGTAATGGCCACACTGTGCTCTTTGTCTGGCAATGGAACTGTCTGAAAATAGCCCTTTGAATTATTCAAGAGTACAACAACCTACTCAGTATAAAAAAATAAAGCTGTCACACTTTTGCTAATAACAAAGGAGACTTTCCTGGTGTATATAGTTCATACACGATGTAAAAGGGCTAAACACAGGAGATCAGGACATATTTAGAAGTTCGTTCCATTTCAGTGTGTTTGGGCACAAACAAAATTCAAAATGTCATTTTATAGAGGAGCATTCCAACTTGTGAAACCACACAAAGTAGAGTAACTTCCTCAGGGCTGAGGAAGACTATCAGTATTTTTCTTGAGCTTTATGCATAGGTTGTTTTTGCTGAAATAAATAGCAGTTTAGCAATGCCGTGCCACCGTGGTGGGAGCATGCAGGCTCCAGGGACACCGGCAGCCTCTGGAGCTGGCCTGAGCTGCCCTTCCATGGCCACTGCCAGGCAAAATCCAGGGAAGGCCTAACACCTCAGAAACAGCCCCACAAAGCACTGCAAACCATTAAGGCAACTGTGCCAGCTCAGTACCTGAATTTCACACTGCTTTAGCTTACCAGGCTGCAGTAATGCTGCCACTCACGCTGCCATTTACCTTCCACTTCTAACAAACCTCAGCCAAAAAGCAGCTGTTCAGACCCAGGGGAATGACAGCCTCCTCCTCTCCGGAGTGTCTGTAACACGTCAGCTACAAAAGCAGAAGTACTGCCTTCGGTTTACAACAAGATATGAAAATATCCTACTTCCTTAATTGAAGGGATTGCCTCTTTTCTGCCCCCACCCTCCACCCCTTGGAAAGACCAAACCAAGGAGCTTTGGGAAGGGAATGGTTCCTCAGAGTCCTGTTCACTGACACTTTCAAAGTGTCCCCATGCATTTATTTTTCAAGCACATGACCTAGGTCTGTGCCCCTGAATCCATGGAGTTATGGCACTCAGGAGCTGGACCTAAGGTTACCAAAGCCTAATTAAGAGTCTAAGCATCCCACAGGAGCCTGCCGTGCTACTGGGGCTGCCCCCCTGCTCCCCTGCTCTTCCCACACTGCAGCACAGCCCCCTGTGCCAGCCCAGCACCAGCAGAGACCCCTGCTCCCCACAGCACCCGACAGGCTCATGCCCCAAAGGTGCCACACACCCACACTTCATTACACAGCTCCTACACCTCCTCCCCTTGGGAATACAGAGCTTGTGCAGGAAAAAAGAAAAGCTGAGGAACATCAATTCAACACCTTTCACACACACAAAAAAAGAGGAAGAACCGCTGTGCTTTCAGTTAATACCCAGGCAAACACATAGGTGAGAAGTCTTGCCTTACATCTAAGTTATTTGTAGAATACAAACATTATTTTAAGAAGTGCTGGAAGATTTCTTCTGTTAATTCAAAATGGTCACTTTATTATACTGTTTTAGATAACTTAAGCTAGAGCTTAATTTATCTCCAAGTAGCCTCAGTCAAAACTAATTTTTTGCTTAATGCCTTATTAGTAACATGCTTTGGAACTTTTAAGACAGCAATTGATTGCATTGCACATCTAAAATATGGTTCACTTCCCAATACAGCATCTTTAGTAAGTGTTAAAGTTTTCAATTAAAGGAGGGTGCCAACATTAAAAGAAAAAAATATAATCCTGGGAGACAAGAACTGCTCCATGCACAGTAATTTTTTTTTTAACTGGTATTCTCAAGATATCTAATTGATTAACATAATTAGGTTAACCCAAACACCACTGATTTTAACCTTTTTTTGCTTTGCAATTCGCTGGGAGTTTGTTACCCTGGATGGAGGGGGTGAGGGGTGCACACAGGAGAACCTTCTCCCAGCAGCATTACCTGGGCTGGTGACAGGGTGGTGACATCTCTCTAGCAACTGCATTCACAGCTGCATAAGCCAAAGCCAAAGACGAAGCGAGATGCAGCAGGGCAGATCACAAAGCAGTGGCATAATTTGCATTAGAAATAAAAACATGCCAGCATTGCTCATTTTCTTACAAGCCTGATCACCCACAACACAACAGCGATGGCAGGTGAAAGCAGAGGAGGCAGAGAAACCCTTAATCTGCCACCTCCCAGTTGCAATCACCTCACACCATCAGCTTCAGAGAAACATGGGAGTTATTAATATCCCACCATTTATTCCTGTTGCCCACATGACCTAAGTTCTTCCACACTCTTCCTTGGCTTTACAAGCTCTGCCATCTAGAAGTAACACTATCACAACAACACCACTGGTCACCATATCAGCTATTAACACCCATGTTTGAGCCCTGGTTAAGAGACAGGCCACACTGCCAAACAGCCAATATTTTTGCCAGAGAGGGAAAACACCGGCTTGTAACCAGGTTTGAAGCTTATATCCTGCTGTGCCTGTGAACTGGGGCCCTCTGTGCCTACACCAGAGCCTGAAGACTCAAACTGCAAAGGCCTGTTTCCTATCACAGGAGGCTCCAAGCTGGGTGTTTAATGCAAGAGCATACAGACAGGATCAAAATAGTGTATTATTAAACAATTATCATGGTCCCGAGTCTAAGATACAGGCATTTTCTACTTCAGCTTCAATAAACAATACCTGGATTGAGTTTCTCTTAGAGTTTCTCTTACCTTAGAGCACATATACTCATTCACAGGAGGGGAACATGGAAAAAAAAAAAAAAGGCCCTTTGCTTCCCATTTCATCAGTCCTGCAAGCAAAGCTCTCCATGGGGAAGCCATTTTGAGTCCATGGGATTTCCCAAGACACATTTTTAACCCATCCAGCAGGGATAACATCCTTAGAAATCGATTTGACTCATGATTACTATTTCAAAAGCAGGCTCATACCCAGACGAGAAAGAACACTTTACATGGCAATATATACAGAACAATAACACTGCCAGATGGCATAATACCAAACAGAATTAATTTCACACATGATGTTTTCAAGGTGTTAAAATATGTCACAGCTTCTGCTAATAAAACATCTTCCTCTTTCCTCCTTTTAAGAAAATGCTGCATTCCCACCAGCCCGTATTTTACATTATTATATGTGTTTTCAATTCTGATAAGGGCAGCTGATTGCTTGCAAACCTAATTACAGCCAAATGAAAGTCTTTCAGAACCATCATTAGCAATTAGGACCTGCTGGATTTGCAGTGTATCATTTAGAGAGGTGTAATTCAATAGCTTATTGAAAAATTGCAGGTGAAACTGGTGATTATAAGGGGGGGAAACGCCTGTGAGACGTCACTGCAGGCAAATCTTCAGTAAAGTGGCAGCTTCTACAAGCTGCTGATCAATGAATGCAGGTGTTTGCCTCGGCGTGCCACAGAGCACAGCTCCCTCCCTGCCTGCCTCGGGAAGCCCTAGCTGCATCCTGGCATCGTGCTTGTTGTTGTCAATGGCTCTGGATTTCACATCATCTGCCTGGTTTTGTGTGTGTTTTCAAGGAATCCAAAGGGCCTGTTTAGGAACTTCATTAAACCGGGGGCGGGGGGGGGATGTGCAGTGCAGAACAACAGGCACACCAAGCAACACATCATTTTTCAGTCCTTTCTGTGGAGAACAACAATCTTTTCTGTGCCCGTTGAGCTCAAATATATATTATCAGGGCCCAGAAGTTGTTTGGATGCTTTCGAGCAGCTGGGTGCCTTCACAGATGACGCACTGGATATGGTGACTGTGAGTTAAGTGCAGCTGGAGATTTCTGTGGCCTCTGATCAGAAGCAAACAGCAGTTGAGAATCACAAAACACTTGTAATACAAGCACTGTTTGTCACCAGCGCCAGTTCCTGAGAGGGGCAACTGAATAGCAGCCCAGCTTTTAGACACATTCTCTCACACATACAGAAGGCCATTTTCTGAGCACGTGTGCAAAATATAGGGCAGTTCCCTTTCAAGGATGAAATTACCCACTGGCCAGCACAAAGCACTCAATGTTTTAACAGCATGATGGTAGACCAGATAACCCCGAGCTGGACAGGAGGAGGCACCAACACTGTTATCTCACACAACATGCCCCCCCTCCCCCCCCTTTGGGCATATCCCCCCTATACTCAAACCCTTGTGTAACATTTACAGAATCACTGAATCACATAATTATTGAGGCTGGAAAAGACTTCTGAGATCAAGTCCAGCCTATGACCTAACACCAGCACATCAGCTAGACCATGGCACTAAGTGCCACATCCAGCCTTTACCCTCTGAAAAACCACACTGCCCTGTGTGCAGCCCCACCTTCCCCTCTGCCCCTTTCCTATAGACATGTTCCTCATTTTCCATTCTACAAAAGCTTCTCAAATCCCAGATCTACCTTTCTCCCTTTATCACACAGGCATCTCCTCCCACAGATCATCACATCCCCTCACACTGTGTATGTAACCTCAAAGCACAGTTACCTGTATATGGCCATTTCTATACTTTCAGAGCTGTAAAAAAAATATTTTTTTTGTAATTTCTTAGTTCATTTTTCAAGTTAAATGCTGTTAATGTGGCAGATGAACAAATAAATGCAAATAAACAATGCTCACAATACCAACACGGAGCAGAAAGCTTCATCACACCAGTGCCCCTGCAAAGCCCTATTGCTTGCAACACTTGCTTTGGGTTATTTTAACCTTTTGGCAACACTTGCACACATCAAACCATGCTGTGTAGCCTGTAACACAAACAGCAAACTTATAAATTGCAAAGCAGTTGTACTAGTATTTTGAAATAAAGTATATATAAACTTCTCCCATTACAAACATAATGGAAGGAAACATCATCTCAATTTCCAGTAAAACATGGCAATATCACTGCTGACCTGATGAAGCTGGTGCTTCTCCTCTAAGGTGTGCAAGTTTGTCCCACGCTCTAAGTTGGTAGCAATGTCTCTTTTAACTTCAGTTAAAGAGCCAGACCTTCAACAGTGTAAAACCAGTCCCAACACCTGCAAACCCCTCTGTTGTCCTGCCTGAGCTATTTTCATGGCCCAAGTTCCTTCCTGATCTTCAGCAGTTTTACAGTCACCAAAATCCACTGGCTGCCAGGGAAGTAATCCCAAATCCCAGCAGCTATATAAAAGGAGATTGAAGCCTTTATCACTCATTACAGGTGTATGCACATTGTATGCAGTATTTCCAAGGTGTCTAACCTCAGACTGCACAGATACATACTTTTTTTCCCCCTTGCCACTGCACAGAGCTACAAATTGGGAATCAAAGAAATTAAACAGTTCTCCATGGTTGCATATAATACTTGTAGCTGCTATTGCACTCCCAAAGCCCACCCACAATTTCCTTTTCAATTAACAACTCTTACAAAAGTAGTAATGAAAGCAGTTGCTAAAGAGCACTCAGATGTCATTGAGAGACTGCAAACCCAAACTGTAAATAGCACATTGTAAATCGCTTGTCACCACACTCAGCTCTCCCTGGAATCACACTGCCAGTGACAATCAAACCCATCTGCTCAGCTCCCCGACCAGTGTCACCACAAACCATGCAGCTAACACCCACCTCCTGCTCTGCTCCCATTACCTGTCACGTACAGGCTTGTCTAAAAGCATGCAAAAGCCATTCCTGACAGCAAGAGTGATTAAATGCAGATCACAGCGTGGTAATTTCACCCCCTGCACCACAGGGCTGCTGCACTGAAGCACACCAGCACCTCTGCACCAGAGAACAGACCAGCTGGAACTGTATCTGCAGCACAATTAACCACACCATGTTTGCAAGTGACCATGACAGGGGACAAGACTGGCATCCAGATCAGCCACCAAAAGCCTCAGCACTCTCAAATTTGAGATGTATAGATTCAGGGCAAGACTGTCAAGGGGATCGTGGACTTAATTCTGAGAAGGAAAAATCTTCAATACTTCCCTCCCCTTTAATTGATTGATGTAACAGACTACAAGGTTAAAGCTAATAGTTTCTAATGCTTCTAGTTGATGACTGCCAGAGGCAGTGGTGTATTGTTTTGCTGTTCTTCCCATTTTTCCTTTATCTCATAAAAATTTACCTCCTAATTGATCTCTCCATCATGAGTTTTCTTCCCTTTTTTCATTATCTACCCCTTATTTATATTACCAGTTCACCTCATTCCTTGCACTCACACTCTTATCTGGGATTTGATATTCTGCAAGTGTCTTTGGAATCAGGCAATTAAGGCAGAGCCCAGCAGCAGTTGGCTCTTGTATATACATAAACCAGCTAATACACCACTTGCCCAGCACAGGGATTGCTGGTCTAGAAGCACATGCCAAAGATTATTCTTTTCTGCAAGAAAGGCACGTCAATCTCCCAGCAGATACAGAAAACGACGCAGCAAATGGTAGAGGTAGCAGAAGTCAGTGTCTTCTGCTCTTTCCAAAACACACACCCAGTGAATAAAGAGAAATGATTCTTCCTTCTCACTACCAAAATACTCTCAACACTCCTGCAATGAAAACTCGTTGTTGCCTAATATGCCCCATCCTCCTTGAACCTTGAGGAATAAACACTCAAAAAAATTTTGCCACCCTTTTACTAGTTTAAAAATGGTCGCTTTAAGATTTCCAAATAATTTTTACAGAAAACACAAAAACATGCCATAATCAATTAACATAAAGGAAATGCAATTTAAAGGCTGGTGAACTGTTCCAATGAGTCTTTTGTTCGCTTAACGCCAACTAAAATTTCCTTGAGACATTTAATAAGTACACTTATAAAAGCTCACAAAGCAGAGTTCAAAAGTCTTCTCACTAGTAAAATATGAGCCTTAATTAACCAACAGTTTCACATTTTCTAAATTTCAATAAACCTGTAGGCGTTTCAGCATAGCTAGATAAATACCTGCATGAATACTGCAAGGATTTTCTCCAAAAACTAATTAACAGTCCTTCCAATAGCTGACTTCAACTAAATCTGTTTGACAAGGGAGCTTCATGCCGTAAATCCTGCATGAGAGAGTTACTTCCAGCAGATAACAGATTTCACAGGAAGGTCTATCAGTCAGGACTGTTAACTACTGGTAAAACAATGAACAAGATCTCCAGCTATAAAACATTTCCCAAAAGGGACAGACTGCAGCCAAGGTCTTATGCCAGCAGGGGAATGCATCGAGATTGCATCCTGCCATCCAATTATAATATTCACATGTCACCATTCAAGATTCCTCCGGGGACAAAAGGGCCAAGATACATTGGTTACATACACAATATCTAGCCCTAACATGGCAAGGTCACCATACATATCCAGAATACTAAACCCAAATTGGCTTTGGACTTTCCTACAAACACCAGTGGGCCCAATTCTTCATTTGTTGTCAGCTGAGAAGGCTGTCAAGCAACTTTACTTTCCATTTGAGAGCCCAGGAATTCCGTGGGATGAATCTGTATGGGGAAACAAACCCAAGCTGTGCAGCCAAGTCACTCAAGAGGAAAAGTGTTACATTATCAGAGCCATCTTCAAAACTTAGTATTTTCCTCCTTTTTTCAAGGTCTCCACCGTTTGTCTTGAAAGAAGACAGAAAATGCTTAACAGAAATACTGTCTATAAAGGCTGTGGGGGTGTCTTTTCAAACAAGCTTTATAGTCTTTTTCATGACATCTTTTTTTCCACGTCTCTAAGTGCCAAAGCCACTTGGATTTGTCAGCACCTAAACTGTTCATGAGACTAAAATGTTCTTATCTAAGGAGCTATACCCCTACCAAATGTATTACATTTATATGGAGTAAGATATTTTATTTCCTGTCAGCCTTATCCCTCAGGAATTAAGCAGAGTACTCAGATTTATCAGCTAAAAGGAAAACCATTTTCCATGACATTTGTCAACTCAACACCTTCCAAGCCAGTGTATATTTATGCTTAAAAACACAACCTCACAAATAATCTCCATCAGCAGCGAGGCTGATTCCTTCATTGCTTAACTACCAGCAGAAAGGTTTCCCCTGGCAGGAGGCTATGCCAGGGGAATCAAACACTGCACCAAGTCAGCTTTTACTTAGGCAAATCCTACTGCACAAAGCACCTACATTTACCACTTGACATACTAAAAGGGAACAGGGTGAAGACTGCATAGGTGAACAGAGAAAACAGTCAAGGAAACACAGCAACCTTCAATTATCTACTTATAACCATGGTATCAACTATCCTGAAGACTTCCATCCCCTCCCCCTTTCAAATACAAAGTAAATTATAAGAAATACCTTTAATGGGTGTGTAGCTTAGAATAAGCATTTTACACTTTGCTTTGATGAAGTGCTGTATAATCCCTTATTTTATTTCTATATACAGTACAGGCTTAAAAATATAATGAAAACATTTATCACCAGCTTCTGTTACTCTGAATATCAAAATAGAATACAAGCCAATGTTCTTGTCAACTTCAATGCTCCATTTCCCTGAGCTCAAAAAATGAGAAGCAATGAATTCTCACCATTTTCTAAAAGTTCCTCTGTAAAGCAATGTTTGGCTCGCACCAAACAAGAATGAATACTCATTCAATGAATATCAACCATCACCATTAGACATACACATTTTGGTTCAAGTCATTAATACCACTCCAATTTAGGTGAAGCTAATCTCTATTGTTACTTTAGACTTGAGTTTTCACAATGAGCCAAGTGACCAGAGAGGAACATGCTATACTTAAAATGCCCAGCTGTAATTTAGGTTTTTTATGTAACAAATACACAAGGGATATTTATTGACAAAAAACAAGGCTCTTTTCTCTGCATCCTGCTCACCAGAGAAATCACACTTGTCATGCTTTCTTATTTTTTAAAACAAGTCACAACACTGCACAGTCCAAGATTTCCAGCCTCAAGATTTGGATGCCATCTGCTCCCTTTTGTCACATACGCACTAGAGGTGCTGCAGGAAAGAAACACCAGTGCTGGGAAGGCTGGAGGTTCTCACTCATGGGTTGGTGATTACTTACCCAGAAGATCACACACCTGTACCACTGACAACCTACAAACGAGCTCCTGGCACCATAATCAGTCTTTGAGCTTTGTCTTACAGCTGCCCCTCTCACCCTTACCTCACCTTGCCCTTGATGTTCAAGGGGGACTTACACTTCCCTGTACAAAGTCTGAAGAAAACACTTATAGCACAAAGTTGGCCTAACAATGTAACAGAGACACCACGGTTGTTTGCCCCGACAGTCTCACAGCCAGCCTAAGGAAACTTTTGCACATCTATTGACTCAGCTCTAGTGTTACTACACCACTTGCTTTCTTGCTCAGTCTCTTCTAGTACCATGACATGGCACCAAGCAGCACCCAAAAGCCCAAAAAAAACCCAACTACTACGAAGGGGCTAAAATAAGTGATCCCACAAAATAAGAAATGCACTTCTCCATAGCGCATGCCAACAGCCAAAGCCCTCCCTCCCCACAACAGCTAACTTGTCTCCTACCTGTCGGAGGCCCTTTGGTAATTTCTTCCTCTTCCCAAGGTGCTGACAAAGATTGCGATCATTCTCTCGGTCGGAGCTGTACTGGTGGTGGTGAAGTCTGTTCTTTTTCGGAAGGTACGACAGCCCATTGGTAAGTGCTTCCCGTTTCTTCTTGGCTAGAGGGTTCTGTCGCTTCTCCACGCGTTCCTGAGGCTTCAGAGCTACGTCCTTCTGCAGAGGAGGGAGAGAAGAAAAACACAGCGGTTAAGACACAGCTCTGATTGGGTCAGCCTCTTTGAGCAGCAATTGTAGGCGACCAGCAGAGCATTCCCAAAGCAATGTTACAGTCAGCAGACAAGGAGGAAGCAGTCTGCACTGGTGTCCACCGAGTCAAAAGATAGGGAAATGCAAAATAAAATCTGTGAGATGAAGGGAGTGCACAGAAGCAGACACATGCTCCTCTACATTTTATACCGACAGCCTCATCATTCTCCAACACATCTCATGTATCAAGTAAGCATGCATTTAGAAGACAACATATGTTTATAATGTTTAAATTAATAATTGTCTTTGATTTAAACAAGGCCTGGCTTTGAACATTTATTTATTACTGCTTGGATTTGACAGGACAAGGCAAGAGTTGACCTAAATCCAATTAAAGCTAATGAATCTCAACTGACTTCAGTGGATGTTTCCCTCAAGCCTGACCTAAATGGACAATTTCCAAATCTCAGGGGGGTGGGGAAAGCAAAAGGAGGGGAAAAAAAACGCTTATATTTGAAAACTTTGTTACTGACCTTTCTTTAAACCTCAGAATCAATGTCTGTCTATAAAAAACACTCGAATCTTGTAACAAAAACACAAGTTTTGTCACTTAGCCTACAGCTACTGTATTTCCTACTGACATCCTGCAACACAGAGAACTCATCTTTTTGTTTAAAATAAATGTTACTTCAAAGAAAATATCTCCAGTAACACAAAACTAAAGGCAGAGGAAGAAGAGGCTGGATGGTCATTGGGAGAAACGAATTAGAAGCTAGTGGCAAGGTATAAATTACACTGCATATTATGCATCTAATAAATACAATTTACTACCTCACACCTACTCCAAGAACTGTACTTCCCTACAAGGGGTGTATCACTGAAATAGTGTCATACTTTAAGCATACTCTACTAACATGCCTGGATGCTTTGACCAAAAGCTCTCTATGCCCTACCATCAAATACTGTAAAATCCTGTAAGACATCAAGCCCCTTTCTACTGCCATTTAATATTATAACTGACAGCAGGAAAGAAATCGGGCTGTTGGTCCCTGTGTCACAAAAAGACCCAGATTTAGAAGAATATAATTCAAATTATGGCACCTTTTAATGTAAAAAATACCATGCCTAAAGGCAAAAATCAGTTTGGATTTAATTAAAGAATACTCCCTAAGCTTCACAAAATGCATAACTGGAAACAATGAGAACATTAATTAAACTGAAGACAGTCAACGTTCAAATGTTATATTTCGTAAAAAGAATAATTTTAAAAGCATTAAAGAAGGGAGCACAGAACAGAAGCTGTAAGACACTTCTATCTTTGCTTCACCTAAGACACCATGGGAAATACCCTAAGCTTTTCTTCACCCTGTGTTACTTGTATCAGAAAAGTCAGAAGTTTCATCCAAGCTCATGAAAGAAATCTTGAGCATCCTCAGCTATAAAGCAGGATCAGTATTTTAGGAACATCCTGTTCCTCTTCCCTGGTTCCTTCAGCTATTAAAATAGTCAGTAGTTGCACCGATCGCCATAACATCCTTTGAGGTCCACTTGTGAAAGCTCTGTGTGCAAGCTGAGAGATCCTACAGAGCAAGGCCAAGGAAAAATAAAGCAAGAAGGACCATTTTTTAGAAATGTGCACAAAGGCAAATTCTCCAGTGTCATACATTATAGTTAATATTTCACCAATTCCCATCATTAATAGCTTCAGAAAATAGCTATTCCAGCAACTACAAATACACTTTGAGCTTCTGGATATCAATCACAGAGCACCTCACACAGCCATTCCCACACCCAGCCCTGTTTGGCTTCACTTTGAAATAAACTGGAAAACCAACTAACACTGGGATTCCCACAGATAACCCCAACACAGCAGAGAAGCACCAGAATTACAACTTGTTCAATGTTCTCTATTGAAACAAGGAGATATTTTATCATAGAACAGATTTGTGCTTTAAGATTATTATAATAACATACATCTTAGTTTTTTTAGATCAGGATAAAAAAAATCTAGTGCTCTTTGGACAGCACATTATACCAGCAGAGGACTTCTGTTAAAACACAGAGCTCTTATTTGTAGATAGAAATGCTATTAAGAGGATTCACTCTAAATGTGAAAGGTTGAAGGAGTGAAGAAACCTTCTGCAGAAAAAAAGAACAAAACAATCTCCTAATGACTAAATAGCTTTTGTGGATTTATTTTTTTCTTTTTATCTCAGTGAGGGATCTAACTGAAAGAGTGGCAGGCTTCCAGAAACTTATAAAATGTCTAATGGGGCTAGCACTGCCATCAAGAAATTACTAGCTCCCATTAGCTTTAAAGAGTGTGTAAGATGGGTCAAATTTTTCAGATCACTATGGCCATAACTGGGATAACCTCCTCCATAAGAATCCCAGGTTCTAGCCAATTGCATAAAGTTTCATGAATTGTCAAGATACACCTAAAGCAAAGTTTAGCTCCTGTCAGAATTTGGATGAAGGAAACTGTGTAAATACCATCAAGCAAAGATGAGTGACAGCAGCTTCACAAAAGCCTTCTGCAAACTCTCTGAAGATGGACTTTCCAGGACAGAAGGAACAACTTGCAGAAATCTCCAAAAATAAGGTGCCTCTTTTGCTCATGACCAAGGAAGGAAAGGGAGCTGCACATGTACATAGCTTGCAATTCTGCGAATTGTGAAAGTGGGCCTTAAATCCAGTTTGGTGGGTGGCCTTACTATAAAATTTAGACAAAGATTGGTGTTCAGACAACGTGTTCCTGGAGGAACAGCCATCTGCTTTGCACCAGCTGACACTGCTTCAGAGAAAATTACAGAGTGCTGTGGGTCAAAACCCTGAGTTATTGAATTGTATGGTAGACCCTCCCATTGCTTCCAACAGATATTGATCTGTGCTTAAACTATATATGTATATAGAAATATAGATATTAAATCCTTAATCTGTAGACTGGACTGCAACAGAACATGTTAAAAGAATAAAAGCTTAGACACAGGTGGAGAGGATGCACTAAAACTAGCTTGAATAGAGATCAGGTCAAGGGAGGGGATTCTCCCCTTTTACTTGGCTCTCATGTGACCCCACCTGGAGTACTGTGTCCTATTCAGAAGCCACAAACATAAGAAGAACATGGAGCTCCTGCAGAGAGTCCAGAGAAGTGCCACAAAGAGGATCTGAGGGCTGGAGCCCCTCTGCTATGAAGACAGACTGAGAGAGTTTGGGCTGTTCAGCCTGGAGAAGAGAAGGCTCCAGGGAGACCTTACAGCACCTTCCGGTATCTGAAGGGTCTACAGGAAAGCTGGGGAGGGACATTTGGACAAGGGCTTGTAGCAAGAGGAGAAGGGGTAATGGATCAAAACTGGAAGAGGAAAGATTTAGGTTGGACATTAGGAGGAAATTCTTCA
This sequence comes from Hemiprocne comata, assembly GCA_020745705.1. Taxonomy (NCBI): domain Eukaryota; kingdom Metazoa; phylum Chordata; class Aves; order Apodiformes; family Apodidae; genus Hemiprocne; species Hemiprocne comata. The sequence continues at coordinate 9,804,256 of CM036605.1, read as the reverse complement.
CTATGAGGGTGGTGAGAGACTGGCACAGGTTGCCCAGGGAAGTTGTGGCTGCCCCATCCCTGGAAGTGTTCAGGGGCAGGTTGGATGGGGCTTGGAGCAACCTGGTCTAGTGGGAGGTGTCCCTGCCCATGCAGGAGGATTGGAACTACATGATCTATAAGGTCCCTTCCAACTCAAACCATTCTATGATTCTATGATCACAGGGGGAGTCTACAGACGTTTGAGGGTGCAAACTGCCCAGGACTGTTTTGGACACGCTGTCAGAACAGTGGCAAGCACGAGGCTGTGGAGGACACGCATAGATTCTGTGCTCTTGGAAGCTGTTGGCTTCGGCAGAGGTGGCGCTTGGCTGGGAATCGTGGCCCCACATAAATCACTTCCCCCCTTTCTGCCCTTTCTCCCTCATCCAATTTTTATCTTTCTGTTGTTTAGATAGGACAATAGCTGTACCATGCCGCGTGCTAGTACATTAGCCAGCACAATCTTAATTACAGACTTCAGGCATCATCATGATTAGAGTAATAAGTTGTAATTACTCTAAGGTGACAGGACTGCACAGACCTTATCTACATAGATAAGGAGATGTAGCAATATTTCATGTCGAGACGTATTTTTCAGCAGCTACCCATGGAGTCAATTCAAACTAAGTAGCAGACTCTGTGAACAACACATTCAGACTTTAATGGAGGTTTTTCTCCTCTCCTGCCAGCAAACAAGCCTACACATTATTAAATAAATCCTACAAACATATTAGGCATGGTTTAAAACCATCTTATTCAGAGATATCTACCATCAGTAAAGTGCCTTAAGTGTATCAGGAAGGTGACTTAAATGTATAAATATGTAATTACATGCAGTTCAATACAAAAGTGCATTAATATTTATGAGTGTACTGTATAATCTAAAAAAAAAATCCATTTGTTTTATTTCTATTGAGCACATTAATCAACCCGATGCCACCGTACGTGCCCCGGCGGAGCAGAGCCGCCCATGCTGAACAGCCTCCTGCCGGCAGCAGCGAGCAGGGGGGCTGCTGAAGCCTGATGGGGTGGCACTGCAATCATCTCAGCTCCAATTAACAGTAACAATTTCAATCCAAGCCCTGCATTTGGTGAGGGGAGGAGAAGCAGCCTCTGTGGGTACATCAGGTAACTCTGAGGTATGAGGCTTGAAGGACACCCTGCATTCGCATCAAGTGCTAAGCTTTCAGGGAGCTATGCCCGAGTTATTTCAGGAGAGTCCATCCACTTGTTATGTAAATGACAGCTCATTAATTATAAATCAGATCCTTAGTGGCAGCCAAGCAGTGCTTCCCACACTGCTCTGTGGGGTCCACATTTCACCCCCATAAATCTCACCCAAGAGGCAGTCCATCGCTCTGCCCTTGCCGTCCAGCCACCTTCCTGCTAACGACAACTTAAGAACTACATATAACCAAGAGGAATTCTGTTCCACACCTTATTACAGGATCTTTCTATGACAACACGTGGTGAAAAGCGACGCTGCAAACACCCTGTGCAGCAGACACGCTGCAGGCACTGACCTGGATGAAACTTTCAGGTGCTGCCCAGGGATTTCAAGACTCGATCTTTCCAAATCTTGCTTGTGGATTATCGTTGTGATTCCAGTGTTGCAAGAACTTTCTTTCTGAATGTGCAGTGAACATGACCCCAGTGAAATGAAACTATTAAAGATTAAAGTAGATTACAATGCAGGGTTAAGTGAAACCAAATAACCGCATCAGTCTACAACTATACTCCAATTACTTACTCCTCAGGTTCTTGCTAAAGTCCATGACAGCTTTGTATCAGAGCCCAACAAATTTATCCTTCACTCCAACAATAAATGAAGTATAAAGAAATAAAGACCCTTTCAAAACCCAAAATTACTAAACAGTCATAATAACAATGTCATGCTGCACTTAGAACTATTTTCTAAGAAATATTTAGAAAAGCAAGCTTGAATCTACCAGTTTGCCCTTGCCCACTGTTCAGACATCCAAGCATCCCTGCCAAATGGAATTCTGAGAAAGGGGCTTCTGGAGCCTTCTATTTTCAAGGTACAAGCAAATCACAGTTGATCAGAAACACTAGTGCAGAAGGAAGAAGTCAATTAAAGGGGGAAAAATAAAATAAAATACATTTTCTCTAGCTACAGAAGTTGATTTGCAAGTCTTTCAAGCTATGGACACACCGTAAGACAGCCCCAGCCCCTGAGCCCTGGCTGTCAGCTGCAGAAGAGCTTCATTTGCCAGGGATGTTATGTGAGGAGAAGCAAGAAGCAGCCAAAGGGCTTTCCAATAGAAAAATGCACAGACAGAAACACTGACAAGACCATCACCTCCATATTCGCTAAGAAAACTTGTGACAAAAGTTTAGCTTGCAAGAAATTCAGATGCCTAGAGGGTACAGCTGAAGGAAATACAGCAGCTTCATTAGCATCATCCAGCAGGTATTGTTAGCTGGGAATCCAGTAGAGCAACACACACACAGCTGCACAAACTGAGGCAAAACCTCCTCAAAAACAGGAAATGGGGCCAGCCTGAGGGTACCAATTTTGCCATTACACCTTGACAGTCTCCATCAACTCATCCTGTGTTTTCTGTTACATCTGGGAAGACTTACAGCTGATAGATGAAAATGCCTTAAAACTTCAATACCTCTCTTGTGTTTCATAAGTTGTTATTTTAGTTCTGGCAGTAACAACCAGATGTAAAGGGCTGAAAACACTGCACTAATACCTGCAACCTTTTAAAATCAGAAAATAAAACATGTTTATAATAGTCATCCATTTCCCTGCAGATTAAGATAGCTAGATGCAGTGTGTGTTCTTCTGAATGCACAATTAGTTCCTCAAAAGCATTTAACTAGGGGGAAAAAAAGCAAATACTCTTAGAACACTGCCAGAATGGAAGGTGGATGTAAAGTGCAATGCAAATGAGAAAAGGATTCTCTAAGTGAAATTATGGTATTTTAGGACACACAAGACTGGTGAAGAGAGCCATGGTGTCAACTCTAGTGGGTGCAGCAGTCTATCCACTAATCCTAGCAATTTAATTCGGTTTTGTTTGCTCTGTTTTCATAAAATCACAATCCATTGCCTCCTGCATCTCTCTGGAATCTGAAAACAAAGTGGTTCAGTGTTGTGCAAAACAGGCTATGCAACAGACTGAAGATGAAATGCTGTACCAGGCTGCAGGACACTGTGTGGTGATCACAGATGAAGGCAAAACAATAGAAAAGCAACTTGCTGTCTGCTTGAGATATGTTCTATAAAAGAGCTTCTGCAACAAAGAGATTGCTTTGATTTTTCACCCCCAAACCATTTGTTAACAATATCATTTTTCTTCTCAGGTGTTGCTGATTTAAATTACACACAAAAGACTACATTAAAGCAACATTATTGAGGTTACCAAGTCAAGGACTTAGAAGTTATGAAAGGCCAGGATTAAGGCTGAAACCACCACCTTAATTCAACCTTCTTGTGCATATGCATCATGATACAATCTTTAATTACATGATGGCATGCTCTTATTTTTCTGTGAAGAATGGAAGGTATTCAGCTAATGAGCAGCCACTCAGGATTTTGTTTTCTCCTCTTTGTCCAACATGTGGACTCCAAACTTGTTTACTTACACTCCATTCACACCCTCCTCTGAATGTGCAATTATTAATTTCCTCGAGGGCTTTTGTATGCAGCTTCTCACTATAGTATCAGAGGCTCAACAAATATCAATGACTTATTTTACAGCTGTTTAGCCAGATGAAGCTATTTCACTATTCCCATTTTATAGGGGGCAACAACACTCCTGACATGTTCAGGTCAAAAATGTCTGCTAATTTTAAGCACCCACTAGGAAGCACCTAAGATTTGATTTTTCAGAGAACGGAGCTCTGCAGAGCCCTTGATCTAACGAAGCACAAGCTTCACTGATTCCAGCAGCTGCTGGGAGTGCTGAGCACTCCTCAAATCAGGCTGTAGTATGCACCACCTATTAGGACACAGACAATGACTTTTTCTAAAATATGTAGTACAATGGCTTCCCTTGATGCCACATACTGAATAGGAGATGGAGGCAGAGGAGAACTGGATTTTAAGTACACTCAACTCATACTAGGAAGAGGAAACCCTCCTGCAATCCTCTCCCTCACTGTATATCTTCCAACTTTGTGAGCAAGTGGAAAGGGGCTCAACAAGGGAAGAGTCCTCAATTCCAGAGAAAGTTGAACCTGTTTGTGTTAACTACTTCAGAATCTTCAAGAAATATATAATTAACAACAGCATCACAATTCATGATGGGCCGAAATAAAAAAGGGCCAAATAAAAACAAACAAAACAAAACCCACACACGCAGAGACAAAAAAACCAACAAACAAACCAAACCCACAAACTACAAACTTGGAGGCACTTGAATACATAGCAACCTACTCTATGGACACATTAGGCAAACAGAAACAAGGGATCCTGTACACATAGTACTCCTCAACTCAGCCATGGTTATACACTTCAAACTGTGTTCTACCTGGCATTATTTAAACAATATATGACTGTCAACTTTTTTCTACTTAGAGTTTACACTGTTTATTGCTGTAGTGGGATAGCAGTCACTCTTCAGCCCAAGTGAACTGTGGCTGATTTCTACTAACACACTAGACTTAAGGAAGTAACCTAAAAGAAGTATTTTACTCAACAAAATAACTGCCCTTCCCTATTCTAATGTTCAGCCAAGAGACTGTGCCTCTCTTCAGCATGCTGCATGGTTGGTTGCAGACACTATTTCTCAACTATTTCTTATACCTGATAGCAACAATGCAGATCCCATTTGAGGTTTGTGATCATTCACACAGACTTCACAGTATTGTTTCTGGACCATACTTTCTCACTTTTAATTACATGTACATCATGTGTTTAAGTCTCACTGCATCCAATGAGATTTTAGCAAAATCTCTGAAGTTGCTCTTACTGGTTTTGAGATTGCTGAATATGAGCATACACTCAAATTTTTACCTTGACATGAAAGAAAGAAGTGTTTAAAAAGAAGTTTTATTCAAGTATCTGAATAGAGAAGATTAAAATTATTCAAGATTTTAAAAGCACCCAGTTCCACAAAACAGCTGTAGCACATGGCAAAGGCAAAATGGATGGTCTTGGACTAGATGATCTCTAGAGGTCCCTTCCAACCCCAACGATTCTATCTTACACAACATTTTTCACAGTATTCACTAAGCCTACAGATGCTATACAAATGTTTAGCTGACAACTAAGACTCCAATGCCAGCTGTTGAGCTGAAAAAGCTGACTGAAATCAAAGCTGGCAAAAAATGTCATACCTGGAGATGTATCAGAGCAATTGATTGCCATTCCTTTATTTCATCTTTTTCAAACATGACATGCTATTCTCAACCTTATCCTCTCCTCTCCCTTCTCAATTTTGTCACTCAAAATACCACACTGTACCATACTAGAGTTGTGATAAAGAGTGATCCAAATTGCTGGAGTCCGTGCAACTGGAGTAATGAAAAAACCTACTCTTGAAGCTAGTGTCTAGAAAGTGCTGAGCAATGCCAGCACTAGTGAGCCTCTGAACTGCCTCCCCTGAAGCTGCCTGTTTTGTAGAAGGCAAAGTACACACAACTGATGCTGCTCAGACTGATGTGGCCAGAAACCTGTGTACTCCTGCCAGAAGACACCCTGCAGCTGGCAAAGTCCAAGGTTATCTCTTTCTTGCATGTTTGAGTAAATCATCCTCATTACACCTGGAACTCAGCCTTTTTTGAGTGTCTGAAATACCAACAAGAACTGGCCTCTATCAGCAGGAATCAGTCCCCTCTACTGGCATCCACTCAGCCACGTTCTCTCCAACATGTGCAGTCTTTCAAACTTTTCAAATCATCTTCAACAAGTACCTTTCATACACCTGAAACATTTTTACCTGGTAAAGCACCCAGGGCAGATCTCAGGGCAGAGGGCTGTGCCTGCCCATGCTGGCTGCCCTTTCAGCCCACCACGGCTCCATGAGCATGAGCTCCAGCAGAATTCAGGGCACGACTCTGAGCACTTCTAATGCAACAGGCTTGTTACCAGTAACAAAACACTGCATCCCAGTCATGCTTTACATAACTTACATCCCACAGACTGCTCACACTGTGTGCAGCCCTTGCAGCCAAGGGAAATCTATTCCCACTGGCTCTGGGTTTATTTCACAGTGCTGGGCCTTAAATAAATGTTCATGATATACTCCATGAGCAGCACAGCCACATTAGCATGAAGTGTTTATTTTCTTTGTTTGAGGAATGAAAAGAACTAGAAAAGGGGTGTGGAGAGAAAAAGAGTCCCTAGGGATGCTTGCTTTGAATCTTCAGGCCAACAAAGGTGGCTTCATGGCTCTCCCACTGCTCAGTTACAATTAGAAATCAGCAAGAGAGACAGGAACACAAAGCCAGCTCCTACAAGCAAGGTGAGTTTGTTTTGTTCCCTGTGCTACAACATCCTAGTTGCACATTTACTGTCCTGATCCCATATTTGCATACAACCCTGCTATTCTATATAGCCAAGCCAGGCACAGCAACACCTCAGTCTGATGCAGCAATGCATTTGGCTGCAGGCAGGGGCTGGGATTGTCCATGTTTCACACAGATTCCTGTGCCTGAGTTTGAGGGTCAGCTTCATGTCACAACAGGGCCAAAAAGTTTCCTCCATGGAAAATGAGCTTTTCATGGTGGAGAGGATCCAACTAAACAATTATCGTGTACCACACTGACTAATGGGAAACACAAATCATTTCAGTTTGTCTAAATAATTGAGAAACTCTTCAGTTCTACACTGAAATGTCTGGAATTTCTTTTCTTTCATATAGTGTTGAGGGGTTTTTTATTTGCATTTTTAAATTCTAATTTGGAATAGAAATACTTCTCAAAATTTCAAACTTTTTAAATTTTCTATGTTCTTATCTGTAGTTATACAAGTTCTGCATATACTGACCAAAACACACATGCTATCTTAGGACCAAATTACATTGCTTTCTCAGCATTAAGAGTATGTCCCCTTTTAACCTTATTCATTTCATGTCCTAAAGCATCAGTCCTTTATTTTTGCCCAATGTCCTGCTGACTTTACCGGGAGACTTCTGCAGTGGAATCATATTTCCCTTCAGCAGAGCTTCTGGCACTAAGTTGCCTATGGGCTCCTCCACTCTGCAGATCCATGAGTGTTTGCTGAATAATTCAAATGCCACTTCACTGGCAGGCCACCGACCGAGGCCAAGGAGTTAGGGGGCCAATAAATCTTACCTATAAAAGGTATCCCCCCCCTTACTGCTAGGGTTAGATTAAATGGATGTGGGCTTAGATGGCTCTCATCCCTGCTATTCCTGCACTAAGGCTAAACAGATGACTTCAGCCTTCAGGCTCTCACAGTGGCACCATTCATTAGCACTCAGCGTTCATAAAAAATGTATTATGGTTTGTAAATCAAAGCAACAGCATCTCTGTATTCCTTGGCTTACAGAAAGATGGTACAGCACCAGGAAAGTCCCATGGATTCTAAAGGTCTCATAATGCCCACTAAAATATCATGGCCACAGGAAAGAACCGAGTTGGGACACACAGAAGAGGTTAGTTTTGCTGCCATGTTAGCCACGAGACTAGACCAGAAAATCTGGTCTCCAGGAGTCAAGACAAAGAAACCACCTTGAGACAACATAGGTAAAAACAACTAGGAAACTCTACTATACAGGGAGAAAACAGGGAGAAATGGAAGCATCAGAGTAATTTATTTCTGTATCACAAATGAAGCCTCACAAGCACACAGGGAAACCAGAGGCATCCCTCTGCACACGCAAGCAAGCAGGAAAACCTAGGCCTTTAGACAGCCAACACAGAAACAAGCATGGAAAAGGACAGAATTAGAAGAACTACTCATGGATTATGCCAGATGGTAAATGCACCAAACTGCAGATTTCTTTAACCAAACCAAAAACCTCCACATAATAACAAGTTACAGTTATTGAGCTTTTCAAAATAAAAATCTATTTCAAAACAACTCTTTTCCATCTTGTGGGTCAAGAAGCTGAACTAATTGACACACTAGCTTTTCTGTCTTCTAAGTTCCTACTGTCCCATATTCCTCTTGATTTTCTCTCTCCTTCTCTGGGAACCACTTAACTGTACCACTGGCTCTTGGCATATGGCATACAACCTCACATGAAAGACCAATGAAGGCAGATTTTAAAATGAAAGAACAGTGATTAGAAAATAAGGAGAGAGGGCACGCTCAGATAGGACATGGAGACTCCATCACTTAAGGCAAACTTGGTAATATTCTTCATTAGGAAAAGGATCAGAACCTTTGTGCAATTAAAGGGGAGAAAACCCAACAGTTCAAATTGCCATCTGCAAAAGAAACCTTCTTCTAGCATTCAGGCTGAAAAAAACAGTAAAGAACAAAAGTTTAAGGAATAGCGCAATACGTAACCTTTCCATTTGCTGCTTATTCTTCCCCTAGGAAAGAGATACAGAGAAGATAAATTTGATGATCAAAAAACCAGAGGGATTACATTCTTGTACAGTGCTGATCATTGGCAAATCCTCCTCTCTGCAGTTCAGAAGCACAGCTTAGCATAACAGACAAGATTTATCATTGCCTTGTCCTTCGCACCACTTACAAAGTAGATGTAAGTTGCTCCTATCTCAAGAGTCCTCATTCACATTCACAGATGAAAAAAACACCAGAACGATTTTGTTGGTGCTTTACAGAGGTATAAGCCACTGTTCCAAATGCAGAGAATCAGACCCACTGGATAACAGCCACACATGTTCTCCATCTTTATTTCTCTACTTCCACTAATATATCAAAGCCTTTGTTTCAGCTTTAGGTCTGTAGATGCTCCAAGGTCTATGTGGCATCACCCAAAAACCATCAGGTATATTCAGCAGTTCCTAGGAGGGTAAACTCAAGTTCTACACTTTTGTCCTGTATGTAGAATATGAAGTTTCCAGTTAAATGGTCACAGAAGATAGCATGAATAAATAGAAAGGGAAAAACAGAGATTACTACTTTCTTCAGTTTTAAAACAGGGCACAGACTCTGTAAAGCTACCTCATACACCAGAGATTAAAAAATTTCCTTTTCAGCTGTGGTGTGGCTGAAAATATGAAGCCTTCTGTAAATATTCAACTTTTTAAAGCTACTCTGTGGATAGATCTTTTAAAACTGAAGTGTCATCTGATACTCAGGGCTACTCAGTGGCTGGAAAAGCAATTTCTGTAATATTTCTTGTTTATAGCCACCTAGAAGCTACACATTTAACTTGGTAGAGATGCACAGTCAGGGGATCTGGTTCCAAAACAGAACATCTCAAGTCAAAAGCTTTGCTAATGCCTCCAGCAAACTTGCGATGAGTTACAAAAACTGTGAATCACATCGCTTGAGCAATACTTATATTCAAACCACACTTTTTATACCCGGCTGTCTCAACTGAACTTGTAACCATTTCTTCTGTAGAAAGCATCTGAACTGCTGTCTCTCGGTAAAAAAACTTGCCTCGAGCAGAAAGCAGATAAAGCTCTGCAATGCATCTCTCGAGAGCTATGGAATATGTTGAAGAGAATTAGAACCGTAAGCAGGAATCCATCTGCACTTGGAAGGAAACCTTTCCTACTAAAGATTTGTTTTCTAAGCTGCTTGCTGGTCCTGGTATCCAAATTACTCCCTGTCTGATCTTATCACAACTTGTACCCTCCCAGGCACAGGATTAGAGCTGGCCAGACTTAAGTTATTAATGTGGGTACTTGGAGACACATGTTGAAATTCCTGATCTTCCACCACCTGTCTTTGTGACCTGCAGCAGTAAGCTAAGCCCCAATCCTCAAAGCAAGTATTCAGGGGCCTAAAACTATTTAATTCCCATTGACTGGTTTTCCAAAGGAAATAAATGGCTCTGAATTTGGGCCTTTAGCCCTTCCATACAGCAGCGTTCATCTGTAAACTGGAAGTAAAACCACATCCTATTTCATCTGTGCCTCATAATGCTAAATACTTAGAGGTAAATGGATCAGGCACCACAGAACAAAGTGGCTGCACGTAGGCTTGAAAAGAACAAGACACTGCAAAGGTGATGTGGGTTCATGGAGCCACTGGCACATCTCCCTCCAGAGTCAGACCTAGATCAAGGCAGCCATCTTCTGAAGAAGTGTAAGCATCCAACTGCTATACGCCATAAAACATCTCAGGGCTTGTGCTATCCTGCAATTTATTTTGGAAACAGTAGCAAAGCCAGTCACATCTTCCAAGCCTCTGCAACCCTTCAGCTTCCTCAGGCCCAACACTCATAGCCAGTGTGTCCCTGAGGCAGGCCCTGTGGGGGGCTGCAGCTCACTTCCCTGCCTCTTGCCCCTCCTCGTCTCCACACCCAGGGGCTTCCTTCAAGCCTCCTTCCAAGAAGGTACTTCTTGCATCTCCAGGTTCTCCTCCTATTGATGACTGAAATAGGTAATCCAAGTCTTTCATCTCTTCTCCATCATCCATACTGGAAGATGATAGCACCTACACCTCCCTTTCTCTGCCCTTCATGCAGGACAGTCTCACTGCTATCACTCAGCTGCAAGCATTTGGTTCTTCTTTCCCATATCTTCCCTCTCACACCCATAGGCTCCCTTGCATGCCCTGCTCCCCTTCCTAACAGAGGAGTCACAGTGTTTACCCTTCCCTGTTCTTCATCCTAATGCCAGAACACCTTCAATCTCTATCCCTTTGCACGAGGATCAGTCTTGTCCCAGTGTCCCTCACCATCAGCTCCCCGCATCCTACTCCTCTGTCCCAAGCCAGTTCCTCAGCTTCCCGAGGAGGACTCTTCTGCTATCCATCCCCCTACCAATGACCCACTCCAGTGAGGAGTGGTGGAAACAGGTCTTAGAAGAAGAAATCTGAGGTCATCCCTTTTTTTCAATTCCATCACCTGTCCCCCATCCCCTAGGCTATTTTACCTCTCATTTAACTAGGGCACTCCTTATAAAAGGAGTTCAGGACAGAAAATCCAAACCAACACTTCAAAAAAGACACCCAAACTCTCACAAATGCTTCTATTATGAGGCAAAAATGACCTCAAAAAACCTGGACTAAACAAAGTGACAAAGATGGCATAAATTAAAGGATATAATTACGGCTGGGAAAAGAGGGAAGGAGGTCACTCAATAGGATGAAAGACTGATTTAGGAAATAAGAAATGAAAGGAGGTGTCAGCTTGAATCAGCCAGCCTGAAAACTGCTGCTGATTTTGACTGACATACTGAGACTTTCTGATTGCAAACTCACTTCTTTAAATAAGCTGCAAATTCACCTCTACACTTTTACTTTGCTCTTAATGCAAATGTTTTACAATGGACAGATTTAATGATGTTCAGGTGCTCACTGGTTCCATCGGACTTGATACTGGAATCAATCTCTCCCTTTGGAAAGCTTGGGTTAATGACAAAGTTTATTAAACTGCATGCAGTCATTCAGAAAAGATCAATAGAGACATGATTACAGAGCAACCAGAGGATTAAACATGAGATTTATCACAAAATTAAACTGAATTAAATGTTCTCTGATAGCACTTGAAATGCTGTCGATACTCTTAACTGATAATCTATGCTTTCTGTGTTTACTTAACAGGCAAGCAGGGATGTCTGACTTCAGAAAATTACTATAATATAAAAACATAAGCTGCAAAGATTTGCTGAGACCATTAAACCTCACCTAGAAAGCCACCATTTCTTTCTCTTAGAAGAGCATTTTACTTTTTTTCCTATTTCCTATGTAAGGGTGAGGAGGAATACAGTTCTCTCATGTACTACATTTCTTCACTCTCCACCTCAGGACTGTCACAGGATGCACAGGTCCCCCAAAGACACTACACAGGGTTTCAAGAAGATGTTTTCTGGTTTCCTCCCATTTTTTCCTCTTTTCTTGCATTCTTAATGACCTTACTAAAACTTATGCCACACCCTGAGAAATCTGCTAGCCTTCCCACTTGTCTTCTCCCTCTAGCTTAGCCCAGCTACCTCCCCAGATTCAGACACTCAGACCTCTCCTTAATTAGGCTGGTATAGCACTGTGCAAACTTCTCTGATGTTCCCTTACAAAAAAATTCAGTTCCAAGCATAAAAAACCAGAAGCACAGGCAACACAGTACCAATGGCCTAAGAAACAGCAAAGGAAGTCCAGAAAAAAAATTCAGGCCAGTTTTACAGAAACAGAATCTAAATTCAGACACTATTCTTCTGGGATGTGAACACAGCCTGCAACAGAGCTGGAATTTCCCAAACCCTGCTGCGTCCTGAGATCTGTTATCAGAATCACACACAGAGATTATTGCCATCTGCATTATAATCATGTGGTTGGCCTGGTTTTGAGGACCAAAACCTCAAGTCACAGCAGGAGAGAAGAGGGAGGGAGAGAGGGGAGGAGCTGGAGCTCCTGACTACACAAAATACCAGATGCAAAGTAATAACCAATCGTAACCTCAACTTTGATAAATTTTCAGTGTCTTCATGTTTCTGTGGCTTTCTGAAACAGTCACAACATATAAATTCAGCTGAAGAGCTCCTATAAGAATTAAAGTTTGTCTTCAACAAGCAAGCACGCCAAGAGACATCAGCTTCCAGGATGTTTTTTTTTCCATCCTATTTTTGAAAGACTGTTGTGTCCCACCATCCCCTCCACCAAAACCTTAATAAACCTTGATAAAGCACCTCGAAGGAAATATGACCATCCAACAGCAACTAAACCACCCAAAACAAAAACCACCAAAAAATCCCTCATCAACTATCATGAATTGATTTTTTACTGCCTTAGAGACGCTTAGCTGCTTTCTAAACAGGCTCAGCTATCCCTAGTGTACTTTGCAAAATTCAATCCAGTAATCCAATCCCAGATGCATTACATAAAATCTTATTTCTCCAAGCTCTAGAAAAGAACAAGCAAAAGGAAGTCTTTAAGAACACTAATTTGTCAATAAATACTGACTGAGTCAATTTTGCTTTTGCTGCTTTTTTGGGGAGAGGGAAAAAAAAAGCTGCTGTGTATTACATCCCCTCATTAAAACTTCACTTGTGGATAGAAAGGATACCATGGAACACAAACCTGAAAATTAGCCCAGCATGTGCTGCCCAAATAAACAAATCCTCAGAAACTAGTCATTCCCAATAGGTTTCCACTGCAGAAATCATTACCAGTTCTGTCCAGAAAAGGAGAATCTCTGTAATATCTAATAAATGGACCAAAACAGCTAAATGAATAGCAGGGCAATCGCACAGCATGTTCTAGCAGCAACCAATGAAGCTATAGTCAATACACACAGTGGCTGTTAAATTTTACATCAATACCATCACGCAATTAAGTCACTGAATGCCTGAGCAGAGTAGTAAAGCACTCTGCCTTATGTGAGCTGTGAGACTGTGTGTGTGAGGAAGGGAAGCAAAGATTCACCAAGGTACTTCAGCATTAGGAGAAAGCCAGTGTTTACAGCTTTCTCTCCATGCTTTATAGGCTGCTCTGCAGATGACACAGATGGCATTAGTAATACACAAGCGCTGATGATCACTCAGCTCCATGACTCTGACATTAACTCAAAATGGCAGCTGTTTGTCAAGAGAGTGAGGACCAGCCAGGTTGGAAGCTGCACGTGACATTAAACATCCAGCTCTAACAACACCCTTCTGTCTTGACACTCTCCTGCAGAACCCCAAAGTCTCTCCATCCAAGCACGTGGTTGGCCTGCCTTACAGGCTCTCCCTGCGGATCCATGAGCCAGGCTGCCCAGCATCAAGGAGACACACTGCCCCTATACATCAGGATTTTTTGTTTCTTGATGCTTACATATGGAAAAAAGGGAAGCAAAGCCCACGTGAATGCAGTTGCTTATCTCAATGTACCACCTAAAAGGCAGGCTGAAGCCAAGCAAGCAACAAGCAAACACAGTGTCAAACAATGTGATTCACCAGGCAGCTGTTTCCCTGCAACTGCTGTTCTCTCAGAGACAAAGGCCATTACTACAGCTCTTGCTTATGTTTACAAGCAGGATGTTGGTGCTGATACCAAAACACACCAGCAGCCAAGAGGCAGCTCCTGTTTGCATGATGGGCCAAAGAGGTTCATCTTTCTGTCCTGGGCAGAAGCAGCCTGCTCCAGGCAGCGCTAGAAACTACAGCTGGACAAGGTGCACAAAGGCAAGCTCATCCCTGCCAAACATCCTCCTCCTCTCCTGTCCCATAGTTAAGAGATGCTGGACTTACTTTTTTCCACCTCCCCTGGACATGAGCCATGGAGATCCAGGGCAGTAGGCAGATGACAACTCAGGACATGGAGCTGGAGGGGTTTCTGTGGCACCAAAAAAAGCACTTGCCTCAAAAAGCTGTTGCTGTGTGCTCTATATTCTATTAATTTAATGGCAAGGATAATAAATTTGTCAGTAATGACAAAGAAATTCCCTAGAAACTGGAGTGCTCAAGTGTCATTGAAACTACATCTATTTAGCAAACAGATGAATGCCTCTCACTGAAGAACCTCGTGTCATTAAGCATCTGTCACTGCCTCACACAACGGCAGCTCCTACTTCAGCAGCACCAGTAGCTTCATGGCTCTTTTACACGGACGTAAAGATGATCTTGATGTGAAAGGAGATCAGCAACTGAAAACCCAAATATTGAACTGACAAGTAAGTCGTGGGTCACTCCTACAGTTTCCACTCCTGGTGACTTGCTCAGGTTTTTATAATCAGACTCCTTTAAGTTTTACAAACAAAAGAGAACAGAATTTGCTTTCTGATTTACTGAATTTGACTTGAATGGGCTCATACCTTCACCATAGGGTCTCAGTGTTTTTAAAAGGGATTTTTCTTTGATTTTGAGGTATGTTTAAGTTCTTTCAAGAACTGAGATGCTAATCTATGTTAGCAAATTGATTTATTAAAAATTTGGAGCAATAAACCAGTCAACTGTTCCATTTCTGTTACATTTAGCCTTCTAACTGAGTAGCAGTACTTTTCACATCCATGCCCTGCTCAACAGCCACCGAAACAGGAGGAAGTTTTCCAAGGAATTTCCATGGATTCTGTTTCCCATCGCATACTCCAAAAGGTTAAGAACAGAGAATACACAACTCTCTGCTCTATTTTCATTCATGGGAAGTCCCAGGGAAAACATGACTGAATGACAGAGGTTAGAGAGCTGCCTGTCCAGGGGTAGAAGATACCAGCATAGAACTTGGTCCACTGGAGAGGGGAGGGGAAGAAAAGTGTCATGAAGGTCTTTCAAAAGAGAGAGAATCAGTAGAAAACTGCACAGAACAAGGCTACACCTCCAACAAATGGTTTGAAAGCCTTTCCCCACAATACAAGAAAAAGGAAATGGTCCGTGGGACAGACATTCAACCTGGAGACACACAAGTGCAGTTATTCTAATTTACAGCATCTGAGAAATTGCTCTAATTAGGAGAAATATTTCTACACAGAAGAAAATGAAGTGTGAGATGCTCAACCTAAGGCCAAGCAAGTGTCAACAGAATATTAGCTGCTGAGGCTAACAATTAAAGTGACTACTAAATATCAGGTGGCAGGGCACAAACAGATCACCTAAGGGACAACCAGCAATAACTTCCTCCTAACTAAATGATTGCATTTAAGCCCACACACAGCTTACAGTTTATTAGAAAAAGCTTAGAGCTGTATGAGACAAAATATCAGAAATTCTTCCATTATGGATCCTAAATGTTTAGACCAAAATGTTTGAAAGTCTGCACTGCTGAAAGCCATCATAAAATCAGACAATTTCCAAGCGAAGCAGAACAGTGGTGGAGGAAGACATGGGGGAGGGGAGATGCTCCTCAGCACACTCCCAGCTGAGCACAAGCACACACTGTACCATTTGGGAGGCAACTTTATGTGCTCTTAGTAGTAGATTAATGAATGTAATTACCTAACATTGTGGCTGTGAATGCCGCAAAACTGTAATTTATAGCATGCTGTAAAGTTCTAATGTGTTTTTATGTCCATAAGCTGCTTAACCATAATCTAATGCATTTGTACACGAACACCCTCCTAAGTGCTTCTCAGCTAAGCAACGAGCACGAACCCCCTTTGCCTGTATGCTTCTGCTTTATGTCTTGATAAACCAACCTTTCATGTTGGGCATCTGAGGAGAAGCAGCTGCTAATGATATGAATAATTTTAAGTTCAGTGGCAAGAATGTCTTTCCCTACTTGAATTAAGTTCCTGGCTGGCCAAAGCTGCAGTACTGATTAAAAAAAAAGCACCAGTCTTACAGGGCAGAAACAGAGCAGTGCAGACATCCTGGGTGAATGAAGGGATGAAACACAGAACCTTGGCCACGTGGAGAGCCAGGACACACCCTCACTTGCTCCCACATGTTGGGCTCTCAGGCCCTTTCTGCCCCTCAACCAAGGTGAATATGCACTGTGTATCTCAACAACCCCGTGATAATACAATCAATCTACAGCATCCTGCTGTTTCCAGAGGGTACTCCCAGTGAACTACCTGAAACAGAACACGTCACCTTCTTTCAGCTGCTGTGCCCTTCTGCTCACTGCTGGCAAGATCCTATGGTCACTTGATACCTTCTCTGTTAGAGAGATGTGGTCGGGACTCCTGAAGTACATGCTTATTGTTGCCACTAACTCATTTAGGCAAACCATTTAACTTCTTTATGCCCTTGCTTAACCATCTGTAAAATGGGACTAATAATAAACCTCAGAGGAATTTAGTAAAGCTTAATTAAATGGTTTGTAAAGTGCTTTGAGATCCTCAGGAGAAATGTGCTGTGCAAGTGCAAATTATTATTATTGTTACAGTGCTTTCTATTTTCAACACAGTGAAATATTAATGATCCAGTTCTCCTAATGCCCAGTGATACAACTTTCCTGAATAGTAATTTTCTCAGCTAAAAAGACACTGGAACTAGTGGCAGGACATCAAAATTTTTTCTTCCTTGCTCATTCACAAGTAGTCTGAAACAGCAGGTAAGAGTCAGTACGTATTGAATTACAGATGTGGATCCCAAATGCAGGTGTTCTACACGCAGTCAGTTCAGAGTCAAAACATAATGCCAATTACAATCACCAAATCACACAATGTTCATATTACACAGTACCAGAAACCCTTTCAGGAAAAGTCAGGATCATAGCTAATTTATAATAAATGCTCTTCCCAGTTAAAAATGAACCACTTTACAGAGATCACGGCATGAGTGACATGCTTAACATTCAAGTAAAAGCTTCATCTTGTCAGAAGGAAAATCAACACCCTGTTAGTGAGACTGCTGTGGCTTTGGGGGGCTAGGGTGAAGTACATCTTGGATTTTAAATAAGGGATGTCTATTGTGAGCCAGCAAAAAAACGATCTGTAAATTGCCTACAGGCAAAAAACAAGCAGCCACAATTCCTCCTCTTTTGTCAGCCTCTTTCAAGCCAACCTAAAAAGAAGAAAAATGAGAAAACTGGGCTTATGACTTCATGTCATAGCAGCTGAGTGAATGCGACCTAGTTTGCAATGGATTGCTGCTTGCTTACCCTTTCAACCCCTTGGGGTGCATGTCACCAACTGCAGCCAAAGGTACAGCAAGTTCTTTCCCAAACAATGAAATCTTACCTCCTTTGAATACAATCTTATAAAACAGAAGCCCAGGCATCACCGACAAGTATTTTCTTAATATTTCTGCATATTTAGTTAAAATACACAATCATATATTAGAAACCAAGTGAAACATTAAAAAAAAGCAATGCCAAACTTGAAGGTATTAAGGTCACCTGTGCAACGTCTGTTGGTCTCTGCTTTGGAATTGTGGTATGATGCTATTTTTAATTACATCGTGAACTGTGATTTTTCTATTTGATCTTCAATAATAGTACATAGCATATGACCAAGATATGCAAACTATTGATAATTAAGTGCAAACATTTTTTCCCATCTTTATGCACTACAAAGTGAGCCTATCTAAAGAAAAAAGTGATTAAAAATGACTTCTGATTTACTTATTATATTATAGGTCCACATCCGATTAAAAAAGCAAAGAAAAAAGCCAAAGAAAAAAACAACAAATACAAAAATAGAAAAAACCTCACTGTCCCCAAGTGAAAAATCCCCTTTGCACTGAAGCACAAGATCCCAGAGCAGCAACAACACACCAGCTAGAAATGTAGCAAATGGAAACGCATGAAGTTTGCATGCTCAGAATTATGAAGCTTTTATTTCATCTACCACGGGTTCACCTAGCTAGTTCATGCGACAGAAGATGACACACCTAAGACATAGAAAGCTTTCATCATCATGAAGTATTACTTCTATTTTATAGACCTTGATTCTCCTCACTGAACTGAGATGGATGCTCATGTCCTGCTCCTCTGTAGGCAATGGAGAGACAGGACCAACTCTAGAGACACTTCCAGGTGAGGGCACTGCCCGAGGCTGTAGAGGTGTCCACCTCCTCTCTATAAATTGTAGAGGACCAGTGATCAGGTTCCCAAAACTTTGGCACCTTGCTTCAGTGGGATATGAATTACAAAGGATCTTATTATTTAAGGATCTTGAGATGTTTTCCAAGAAGTCAATTCTCATACACCCTGTGGAGTTGGTAACAACTCTCTCTGCTAACATCAGCTCTCTGCTAAACAAAGTACAGAGATGAAGTAACTTTTCCAGGTCCTGTACAAAGGCAGGGAGAGAGCACCAGGACTGAAACCCTGCAAACTCTCCTCCTTTCTTCCTGCCTCATGAAGCAAAAAACATTCTCACTCACTTCGGTTTTCTCTACCTCAACTTATGTGACCAGGCTGTTTATTACCTATTCATGCAGCAGTGCTGAGTACATGTCTTCCAATCTATCTGGAATTTCAGACTTCATATATACAAAAATCCATTGTTCAGAGCCTAAATACCCTTTGACACAGGATCAGTTAACCGTCAATACTCACACAATGCTAAGTTTCCAGAAAAACATCCCTGAGGAACTATTTTCCCAGCAAACAACCTCAAGGTGACCTGTGTAAATCTTTGATGCTTTCAAACCCAGCCAGAAGAGTCATTACCATAGAGCGAGATCCATTAGATGATGTCCACTGGCTCTACAACAGATTGGCTCAGCCAGGACTGAACAAGAACCTGCCCTTATGAATAACCCTTTAGAATACCAGCCTGTAAACACCAACCAGGCAACTCCACAGCCTGTGAACACGAGGGTGCAGTCACTTCTGAGCAAATACGAAGCACTGGGTATTGCTATGGGGTGACAGGAGTTGCTGTCACAAAGGCACAATGCTTCTCAAGAGCTGAAGTCAGTGGAAAGTCAGTCATTCCCCCCACTTTATAAAC
Source organism: Hemiprocne comata (assembly GCA_020745705.1). Classification (NCBI taxonomy): domain Eukaryota; kingdom Metazoa; phylum Chordata; class Aves; order Apodiformes; family Apodidae; genus Hemiprocne; species Hemiprocne comata. The sequence goes on along the minus strand of CM036605.1, from coordinate 9,784,896 downwards.
TCTCTCAACTTAAGCACATTTCACACAGGCAATCCTACATCCACATATTAAAGAAAAGATGATTTGTGACAATTTTATGTTAGTAATAATTTCAAATCCATCAACTTCAGCGTAAGAACTTCTGTGTATTTCAGTATTTAATTTATTTAGCATTCTAGTCTTCTTAAATTAAGATGACATTTTATTGCTCTTGTTGACATCTTTATGACAACTGAAACTTGGTGTCATTTTTAAACTGGAATTTCTGCACCTGAAAAGCTCATTAGTGTTTGTGCCCATCCTACAAATCCATGGACAAAAATACAGACAAGAGCTATGCATACATGGTTTGCCTAGGTGGAAAGATGAATATCCTTTTGAGAACTTAGATAAATATACTATGTCTTTGCCACTAAAATAAATATCTAAGATCCCAATCTTTTCCTACTACTCCACCATTCAAACCTGGATCTGTGACTGTACACCACAACCACTGAATTTGCATTTTCTCCTAAACAAGGATTTAAGAGTTATTTTACTACACAGACTGACTGACAATTATTATATTAATATACTCTGTCTTTCCAGACTCTGGTTTTAAACTGTAAAGGAGAAGTGCTCTGGCAGCCTTGAGCTCCATCCTTTTTGCCTTCACCAGCTGATTATTTTCAGAACAGAAACGTTGGCCTCAGTCGGTACCTGCAAACAGCCTGACTGCACTTAATGATGATATACCTGTGTGCCTGCACCAGGCCACCTGCTCGCAGCCTCCCAGGAAGCTTTACAGATAGATAAAAAGCTTCCAATATTTTCTCCACATAAACCACAAGCCATCCATCAAGTTGTTTACATCACACTGAGCTATATGCACCTTTATCATTAGAAGAGCTGTCTACAGAAATGGGATGAACACAGACATCATAAATCTCTCCTTTTAAAAGGACTTCCTAGATTGCATTATTTTTGTTAACAGGAAACCCACCCACCAGCATCCCAAGGGCAGCCGTTAAGGGAGAGAGTGCAACAGGAGAAGGGCAGAAAAGCAGAAGGGTTTTTAAAACACAATCATGTTCAACAGAGGACATGGTACAGTCTGCAGTGGTGGTGTTTTGCTTGGCTGAAAAGCTGTCGTTCCACGAGCACTCTTGAGGCCAAGTAGTTTCTGCCAAGATTTTCAACTACCTACAAATCTCCCTGCCTGGCCCTCAAATGTTTATTATCAACACAGCCAGAGCATTGCAGTCTCACAGCATTTAACATTCTTCTGCTGTTTGAGTAAGCACAGTATGTCACACATGAAACGTGCTCCAGCTCTGAAGGCATCATGCAGAACACCCGAGCAGCACTTGTCCCCAGCCACCAGAGACTTCACACCTTCAGCCAGCTACTGTCACCTGTCCTCACCGATGCCACCGCAGAGACACCACTTGCTCTTCCAGCACAAGAACAGACACTACTGAGACCAAGTCCTGGGCTGCATCCACTGAGAGGGGAAAATGTTCATCTCTAACACAGAGGAATGAATGACCACAGTTCCCACACCATAGTACTACCTCCTTAAAACCATAAAGCACTGGATGATGTGTCATGGTTATAACTGGTTATCCTTTCGACTTAGAGACTAATTGGCTTTGCAGCTCTTCTTTTAAGCATCCCCTAAGGAAATTAAGTGGCAGAGAGGAATCTGGGAGAAGATAATCAGCAGTGCCTCAGACAACTACCCAGAAAGGAAGGAGCAAGTGTGGGGGGAGTGAAGGAAAGCTCAAGTCTGCATCAAGTCTGCATTGATACCTCAAACCCCAAAAGAATTTTCACTTTGCTCACACTTAAGTCTCCCATCAGTGAGCCAGGGGAGTTCGACAAGTATCCAGAATGGACCTACCATCCAGCTTTGAAAACTGCTTTCCTGTTTATCTGCTAAAATAATTCAGGAAACTAGATTTTGCTCTTGTCTTTCCTTTTCTTGAGACAAGTTCTCTCACAGACTAGTAGTTTCTTTTTAATCACAGTATTTAGACTAAATAAACAACTTGAGAATAACAGGAACATGCAAAAATAAAACAGATTTTTTAAGTCTAGACCTTAACATGAGTTACACAGAGAATTAAACAAAAGCAGTTAGAATTTGTATGGGAACTGGCAAAATGCCTTTACTAGGGAGGCACATGAAATTATCAAGATGACCAGAACACAACCTGCTGCCTCCCTAAGGTGTCCCTTTGTTGTGATCCATCCTGAGCTGTGGCCAGGGGAGCTAGAATCCATCTCTTTTTCACACCCAGGACCTTGCAACAAACACCTGCAGATCACAAACATTCCACCATAGCAGAACTCTGTTGGTTTTGCCACTATGGGGTGCAGTTGCTGGTCCTAGAAGTCTGAAATATATAATAAGTCTGAAATACAAATCCCTGTTCAGCTCACTGAAAATAAAAACACAAGTTAATTTTCTTTTTTCCTTTTTTAAATGCAACTACATATAAAACTACAGTTTGCATTTGCTATTTCAGTAGGAATGTTTTTAGCCATGACAAGCTGAAGAGACAAGAAAGGAAGGATTTCAGGGAGAAGTAATAGCTTTTATGAGACCCATTGATATTAGCGGAAGGAGAGAGAGGCTTCTGGGCACCTGTGTCCTCTCTTCTGAGGCTTGGGTGCTGAAAGCCTCCCTAGATTTCCCACGTGTCACTTAACAAGGGGTAAGGATCAGCAAGACATGATGGGAAGAGGCCCTTGAATTTGGAAGAATAAAGAAAAACATTCCCTCCACTTCCATTTTCTTTCCTTGTCAAAAACAAGCCATCTCCCGAGTAGCTGAGAGAATAAATCTCCCTAGTACATAACACTAACATTCCGAGCATTTTTGGTACCTTCTCAAGTCTTTTACTGGAGCATTGATAAGCAGAATGATAAAGACCAAACAACACAGATGTCAATGAAAGGCAGCTCAATGAAGAGGATAAGGCTTCATGTACTAACCACATTTCCTTTTCTTCTCTTTATCTGGTCTGTGGCTGCAGTTGCTTCCAGTGTGCACCACAGACCACCAGACAGAGTAAGGAACTGTTTCCCTCAGTCGCAAATTAGCAGATCATCACTCTCTACAGCCCGTACAGAAACCAGCTGGAAGAGCTGAAGGAATGGATGTTCCACCTTTGGGGAAGCAGTTTTATTCAGATGGAACAAAGTAGTCACCTCTGATAGCCACATCTGCAGAAATACAAACCCAAACTCAGCTTTGCATTTGCAGGAAAAAGTGAGAAATTCACTTTCACTACTCACTGTTCAGGCCAGTTTATCAAACTCTGGTAACAGCCACGCATTTTATGAAGTCCCTGTGTTTAACAGCTCTGGGTTGTCATCTGAAGTTATAAATTGCCTCTCTTTAATCTACAGGGCTGTGATATTTTTGTGGCATTGACATTTTCCTTTCAGACATATCAGTTCTTCCTTCATTTCAAATGATAGCTGCTCTTTTTATTTGCCCTTTATATGCTTAAAAAGATTCAAACCAGATTTAAAAAACAAACAAACAAACAAAAAACAAAACACAAACCCAAAAGCAAAACCCCACAGTCTTCTCTGGATTTATGTGCTTTTTTGATGTTTTCCATGCTGTAACCAATCAGATAAGCTCCTTAGTTCCCTCCAGTGAGGCATTATTGAGTTTTTATTTACGTTTCTCCTTGTTTAGCCTCCCAAGCACCAATACACTTGTACCAATGTCTCCGCTTCAACTCACATTAAGGAAAGAAAAAAGCCTGCAAATGTGATCAGCCTTGGAGATTTTCCAGGATGAGAGAGCTTCTAAGCCTTCTACTCTGCCCTAAATCATTTGGTCTGGCTTTGCAGGCACAGCACTCTCCTCCCAGCACTGCTGCCCCACATGGGTTCAAAACAGTCTGCAGATGCCTCCCTGCATTTCACACTCACATGCTGACATCTAATAGATAGGAGGGAAATAAGAAAAAAACAAACCTGAGCAATGAAGGCCAAAGTTAATGATCACTAAAGATTATAGCCTCCAGCTTTCAAGACAGACCCAATTTGTGTACAAAGTTTCCCTCCTGATCTACACTTACTAAGATTCCTTCTCCCCTCCCAGGGCAGGGAAACACTTTTAGATTAATGGTCAGCTTCAAATGAACATACTCTGTGCTCCTTTACATGGAATGATTCCAACTCTTAAAGTAAATATTAAAATATTTTTCCATTTTCATTGCTGCAGAGTTGTTCTCAGAAACACTGCATCCCAACAAGCTCACTGTAAAAAGCTTGAAGATATTTGGAGTGCTAACAGAACAACAATCTTCCTTCCAGATAAGGGCCAGTCCCCTTGCCACAAATTTAGCTTTGCAGGAGGGTGGAGAGTTAATCCCTGAAGCAGCTGCTGGCATTAAACCTTGCTTATACCCAGGAACTGCCTGAATTGCCATCAAGCAATCTGCACTGATCCCCAACAAGAACATGCTGAGATTTTCCCTACCTGAAGGGCACATTCCATCAATATAAAGTCTGATTAATTCAACTGGTAATGCTGATTTATCTTCTGAGGTTTTATGCCTGGTACAAGTTGGATCACCTATGGCTGAGTTAGGATTTTTCCCAAGGTCAGACAAGAAAACAGGCTGAGCAACGTCTAGGAAGCAGAACTTTTCATGAGTTGGAAACTATTGGTTTTCTCTGCACAGAAGAAACAGAAAATGCCTACATATCATAATTTCCTGGAATTAAAGGAACAAATCTCACTGCTCTGTACTCCAGGTGGAAAACACATGAATTCCAGCCTAAATATAGAACGTGCCCTATGAAAGCAAGACACCCGCTGCATGCACACACCTGCACTACAAGCTGTGTGTGCCAGTCCTGTCGCTGCATCTGGACTGCCACAAGAATCTGTGCTGCTCTGACCCCTTAGAGGTGAGCCCAGGTTAATAAGAGCTTGCTTCCACCCTGCACAGGCCTGTTCTCTTTGTGCCCCCTCTAATCCTTCATATTCTTTATCGAGCTGGGTTCTATGTATGGTAATATCATTCATCATCCCAGTGTCACTGAGGTCAGCTTGCCACTGACAGGTTCCCAAAAGTAAAGGAACAACTTTACTAGATTTTTACCTGTCACCTGTGCAGTTATATAAAGAATGGGATAACATCACAAAGCTTCATCCTTGGGATTCATCACTACAAGACAGCAGAGACTCCTGACTTAGCTGCTGGCTGTTACGACCTGGAACCCACTAAGACATTTTCAGGAACCTAACACTTGCTGAACTCATTCCAGACACCTTACAAGTTACACAGAAACCATCCTCCAATGTTAATAGCCACTGCTGTGACAAGCCACTTGATTTCTCTAAATTCAGCATGCTTCTAAGTGGCTATTAAATTTGTGGGTAACAAACATAAACAAGATAATACACTGTCAGCAAAAAGTCTATCTCCCCTCCTATATCCAGGCTCCCACTATATGTTTTGAATAATTACTTTACCATATAAGACAGCAAATCAACTATAAACAAAGTTGTTTATATAACCCAGCCTGGACTGAGGGAAGAGCACTCAGTTCCAAATCTTTCAATCATATGCATGCAAGATCAAAGCAAGGCTTTCTGTGGCCTGGGGGCAGAGAAAAGCATGCTGTTCTCTATCCCTGCCCTTATACAAACTGCACATTTATAGTAGAAGAAAAATGAAACAAAGAAGCCCCTCTGATTTTTCGCACTCCTCCTGAAGTCAATCACCTCAGCAGATGCCCACACCAGCTACAGTCACACTGGTTCTGTCTTAGCACACAGGTCAGTGTTGGAGAACTGGACAGATAACATGTAATTTCAGCCCTTTGCCAAGAAAGTAGTGCACATGCAGTGTACAAAACCAGAGTACAGCGACCATCCAGTGCCATTTTACATTGCATTTAATTGTAGTTCTGGTATTTGTTTTCATCCTACAGAGATACTACAGCAATCATGTTCCAAAGCACAACTATGTGTTTAACACTGGGGTACAGGAAAAATAAACCCCACCCCTCTTAACACTGAAGATCTCGGTAATAATTAATGGCAATGCCTGAAAGTCTTCAATTTGGATTCTGGCTCAATCCTTATGATTTTTTGATAGATTAACTCTTGGTTGCAATCTTGGGTCGTCACACAAAAGCAAGGAAAGAAAACTATTACTACCAAAACGATGCAAAACATCTGAGTTCTTCTGACATACAAGAAACACCTTTTCTTGAAAATCCAAGACTACAAGTCTTAATTAACAGATCTGAACACACTGGATGACTGAACTAGAATCTACCTGAAAATCACTCGGATATTGCCAGTAGTTATGATGATGTAGGAAGGCTTGAGATACACATATTTAGTGCTTATAACAGCCAACAAGTAGAGGAGGGATGCCATGAAGAGGGGAGGAGGGACTGGCTGGATGTACAGGGATGTGAGCTAAGTTTGCATTCAGCTGTACCAAGACCCTGAGCACAGCAGAGGGAAGTCAGCTTTTAGGAGCACTATGAATGACGAAAGGTGTCAGGTTGGTCTCTAGTGGCCATAAGGGCCCAGAAATTCCAAGGTGTGAACATGACCTTGTCATCAACAGCTATTCAGCAGCCAAATGCAGCTAAGGGTTTACTGTAACAAAGACATTAGTCTGCACAGTCCCCTGGTAATAGCAGCTGAACTCTCTAAATAACCTTTTGTCAGAGATTTAGGAAAACCTGCTGGTACATTTCATTTTGCATGCTTTAAGTAGGTCTTTTGTTTCAAGTGACACTTCTTGCCTTTCCCATCAGTTGTGAAGAGTCTTTTCAAGGAAGCACAACTGCGTTGAAACATTTTAACAGGGATTGGTGACAGACATTTTTTTAGGGGACACAGGGAGAAGTCAGGTGAGACCAGCTGGAACTGCTGCAGTTATACCACTTGCTACAGCCTGAACCTACACCCTTAGAGACAAGATCAAAACATGATCTGAAGCTAAGAAAAGAAAGCAAAGAGAAAAAGTGGCTTCTACCCTTACACCACCACCAGCTGACACCCACGCTAGTGCACAGCACAGGCTCTAACCAGCCACCCACAGACCCTGAGGCACAGGGACACGACCTACATCAGGTTGTTTAAAGCACTGATCTTTCACCACTTCTCCAGTTACAGGCTCCCAGTGACACTGCGAGAGCCAGAGGTGTGATTCTCATTCAACAGGAAGCAAAAAGCAGCAGCAAAGTTGCTAAGAGAAATGTAAAACAGCATTGCAGATAGATGGCAAGTAGATATCCAGCCCCACCACGTGGGTGCTGCATGAATGGGCTTCCTCTGGCCATCCAACATGTCCAGGATCTGCTTCAGGACCAAGACAACAGTTACAGGCTATCGCAGCTGCTAGGAGACACTGAGGATGGGTAGTCTGCAGAAAACTTCTCCTTTGCTCTTTCTCCAATTTTTAAGTCTTCTCAACAGTCTTTAATGACCTCAAAATGAGATGACAGACAACACAATCCTATTTTCCCTTCCCATGAGCTATGTCCATTTTCCAGTATACCACTATCTGGCTGTTCATTTTCTAATCACAATTGCTGAAGTGTATCAGCAGACTTTAATATAAAGTCAGGCTAGCTTTCATCCTGTAATCTCCATGCAGCAGTTTACACTGGACCGCTGTTAGCTGGGACAAGTGCAGCAGTGGTCAAAAGGGAATCTAGTTTTAGTAACTGAAAGGATTGCCATGTCAGTTCAAAGGAAAGCTTAATCCTGGTATAGTTCTCTGCTTTCCTCCGTTCCTCAACACAACATGCTGATTTGGTAATGCACACGAATCCAATGCATAACTGTTACAAAGCAGATGAACTGCACAGTCCCTCTCTTCCCTCTCCCTTCTGCTTCCATGCAGAAAATTAAAGATCGTGGGTTTCACAGCCCGTACTAAAACCACTGGCTCAGATGATGAGCGAAACACTTCTTTTGGAGGATTAACATAGAGCAGATGGCAAAGGAATGCGATTACATTTTGGTTTTGATGACATTAAGCACGAGGAGCATCCTTAGTTGAGGGAACCTGGCAATATCAAAAACCCAGCTGATGATAAAGATGACTAAGGAAAAGTTAACATTAGCTTACTTTTCACAGAAATCTGTAGCTCTTTGCAAAGGGAGAACTAAAAGCTACTCAGGGGACAGTGATGAGTGCTATCTCAACCCACAAGTGCTGGTACATGCAGCCAGAGCAAGATGTCAAGGGTGGTTTCCTTGAACCACAAAATACAGTGTGATATAAGGGGGTTTCAATCATGAGCTCTGGGAAGAGGTGCAAAGCTGAAGAAAAAGGAGCGTGAGCTGGGTGTCAAGTCTGAACATGCGAATCCTCTCTGAGGAATAGGGGATGTATTAGGGACAGGTAATATTCATAGGAAATGAAAGATGAGCAGAAAAATAAATGACTGGACAAACAAAAAAAATGGAATAAAAATATCTGATGGGCAAAGAGGAACTATAAATCATCTCAGGAGGCTGAAAATGGCCAGGAGAGGTTGAAGGAAGGAACTACAAAGCTCTAGAAAGCCTTAAGATTTGGAACTGGCACACAGGAGCTTTAGGAGAAGTCTTAAACACCCTAGAGCAAACAGATCAGCCTTAGGGAGCCCTAGGGCAGCACAGGGTCTGGGGAGCTAAAAAAAGAAGCTGTAGAAGATAGCAGGAGGAAGGGAATGGGGAAACAGCACAAATTTCTGCAGAGACAGAAATTATTGAAAAGTAAGAACTGAACTAGGAACAGTGGCCGTTGGGAACAAGGTGTAAATAGTCAAAGAGCACATGAAAGGCTAGCACAGCATAGAGAAAGACAAGGAAAGAAGAGATACTAAGTGGTTTCCAGAAAGCATCAAGCACAGGGGCTGCTGTAGCCAAGAAGACAAGTCCATCTTACCTACTGTCCTCCCTCCAACGGTGATGACTGCCAGCTGCTTTCCAAAGGAGGAATTAAAGATACTTTAAGCAGTTTTGCTAGGTAATCCATAGCAGTTCATGGAAAGAGAAATATCTTATTGACTCTTAGCTGCTGTTCACCTTCACGTACCCATGAACACCACAGCAAGGAGACGTCTGCAAATTTTTAATAGTTAGAGCCAATATTCATGGAAGCAAACTGGAGCTAGGAGTCACTCTGTCAGACTGGCAGGTACTGCATCATCTGTGCGTCTCTGAGCATGCAGCGCAGCCCACTCATCAGCAATGGCTCACGTTTCATTTCTCCCCATCTGTTTTGAAGAAAAGTAAAATATTCTAAAAGACAAGCCTCAGCTAAAGACCATTATATGTAAAGGCACAGCATACTCTGCAAACACAAGGCTAAGAAATATGACTAAGATTCAACTGTGGATTTCTTTCTGACTGAACTCCCCAGTAGAGCATATACAATGTAATGACTGTAAGCAAACTGTCACGCAACGTGCTCATGGGATTGTCTCCTAACTTAACAAAACTCCAATTCACAATTTCTATCCGTGCTTCAACAGTAAACTGGAAGAGAAAACACTCCCATTTCTAATGCAAGAGCTCTCCCTCTGTTGTGCATTTGTACTCCATCTGCTGCCATGGGGTCCTGAACCAGCACTGCTGCTCTTAAACTATCACCACCCTGCTGAGATAAATACAAGTGAAAAAACCAGCAAACCACCTGCAAAAGCCAGCAGTCAGGCAAAGGCCACAGATCCCAGTAAAAGGTCAAAAGAGCCAGAAGAAGATTTATTAATTAGTTATGACACTTCTCATTGAGCACAACAGTAGGAGTTAAGAAATGCCGACATACTAATACTTTAGTGGACTCATTTTTTAAAAAAAGACATTGAAAAATATACCAACCAAGCCTAAGTGGTTAGAGGGAGGGGTTTCCGTTTCCTTTTGTTCATTTGCACAGACAGCCTCATCAGGGGCAAAGCCCACTGCATAACTGAAACAGCCTAAACCAGCCACAAGTCCAGCATAATCACCAGCACACAGGAAAAGTTAACTCCTTTTCCAGCAGAAATACGAACAGCTACTTGTTACTAGAGAAATGTCACAACTTTCAGGCAGAGGTGAGGTTCCAAATTGATTCACTGCCCATCTGATGGCCAAAAAGGACACCCTGCTTACACCCAGCAGCCCCTACAGCCCCAGCCAGGCAGCACTGGGGGGGGGAGTCTTGCAACCCCTACATGAACAGAGCAAACCCCTTGAAATATTGCTAACAGGGTTTTTTTTCCTCCTTTTCCCAGAAGTGGGTCATTAATTGCTTTCCTCCTTAGTGAATCCCAAATGGAAGCACACATTCTTGCTCAGTGGAAGTCTCTGCTTTGAGATTTTACCAGCCATGAAATTGCTGTGACTAACATGCTCCCTTCCCACAGGTTGATGTGTCAGTCCAGCAGAAAAAGACTCACTTGTCGCAGTGGTACAAAACTTTATCATCCCTTTTGCCATACAGACTTAATAAAAGGGGAGTACCCAGTTAACATGCTTTCTACTATGCTTTCAGCCCACTCTAAGGAAAAAAAGGCATTTTTAAGCTCTACCACTTGCCAGTTCCTACTTGGCAAACTATTTGCAGGTATGGCAAAATCCATCACTGACAGCAAGGCACCATGACTGTTCTTAAAGATTCACTCTCTAACCCAATATATGAGAAGGAGACCAGCTTTCAAAAATCAGTTTGCTATACCTCTCTGACAGACTGACTAGATTTTCTTTCTTCCCTGCATTTAACTCTGTGAAATATGCAGTACTTTAAAACACCGTCACTACTGTTAAATTTTAAATATACGGTAACTAGAGATGTATAAAAGATAGCTCTAAAGAATCCCTCCAAGACAAAGCACTACACCTTTTGGTGTGCCATCTGATAAGTATCTCAACAATCAAGCATTTAAACCTTGGCTGTAATTTCCGAAGCGCCACATATAAAACCTTATTTACAGCTCTGTCTTTCCCCTCTCTCTCCTCCCCTACTGAGTCAACCTGGTCTATTTCATCCTTAGAGGGGCTGTGCATGAAAGATAGCATTGAAAATAAGCTATTTTTCAAAATACATATATATATATAATATTTAAATGCACAAGCCATAAATCTGTAATTCATTAATACCATGAAGCCTACCAGTGAAAAATAGAAAAAGGTGTTGAAATCAACGTTTCATACAAGTCACTGAACGAGATACCAGAGTCACATCATTACCTAGTGTAGGTTCAGAAAAGCAAAGGGGCTTCATCAGGACTGAGTACTTGATGACATGGAATCATGTGTAAACAGCTAACAACCTTTTCTTTTTAACACTTTTCTATTTACTATGTACTATAGAAACTGTATTCAACTTGCTGCATCTAGTGCACTGTGGGAAGCTACACATCCCACACACACCTTGTCTGATTTCAGCGATCACAGACTTCAACTGCTTTAAGCTGAAATTATACACGTGCCCTTTGTGACTTTCTGAAGTGTAGATGGCCCCCATTTTGATAATCAACAGATAACCCAGCATCAGAGCTACAAACCTGCATCTTAAACTCAAAAAATAACTTTTCAGGCAAGGAACCAGCACACACCCTCCTTCCAGTTGGCCAAAATTAGAAGAGGTCTCCAGAGATGGACCTGTGGAGCACCAGCATCCAGGCTCACTTGCCAGACACTCTGGGATTCAAGTGCTGAGGATGTACAAAGAACATGATCTGTATTTAGATTTTTCTCCTACAACACGGTTCACAGAATAACACTACAGGGGGACTGTCTTCCTGCGAGGCTTTGTTAATGCTGTGCTAGTTGTGTTCAGAGACACTGCTCAGCACACACAGCAGCACAGTGTAAGAGCAGTTTGTTGGTTGGAAAGAGGCACCTCCTGTAAATGTCAGTGGTTTTTTAAAGGTTAAGTAAGCATCTTGAGAAAGGCCTCCATGCTCGTTCGCTTCACCTTACTGCAAGCTGATAAAGGATTATTGAAAGAAAAAAAAAAAGCTTGCAAACAGATAAAAAGCTCACAGGTTGATGTTGAACAATTGAAATTTTCTGCTCCCAAAGTACAGCAGCAGATTACCAATGGCAGATATACCATCATTAATTATCAGAGCAAAGTACTAAAGACTGTTTTCTTTTGCCTAATTAATTACCTCATCCACAACAGAATGTTAATTCATATACATGACTGTTTCTTAAAGCTACAGAAGCTTTTCTCTGAGTGTCCCTCTGAAATATTTGCTCTTAAGATAAGGTACTAGCAACAATAAGGAGGACCCAGCAGCTTGGTGAATCAAGCCTGGCAACAAGCCCCAAAACCTTGCAGGAGCTCTGTGCTGTACCATGAGGTTTGTTAGTGAGGTTACTGGAAGGGAAACAGCTGGAAAAACAAGCACCAAGAAAAAGCCCAGCCCGGGAAAGACATCCCCAGCAGCACACCTCTTCTGAGTTCCCTGCAGAAATACCAACGTCAAGTTTGCTTCCCTCACTGGGGAGCTTGAGATCCGGCCCTAAACACAGCATCCAAGATGAGAAAATTGGCTTCAGAGGGTGGGAGGACACACCTCAACACTGTCTACCTACCTTCTCCCTTTCTCTGGTAGCTCTCCACCCACCTCACTATTAAAGGATTATAAAATTAGAGCAAACTGAACAGATGCCAACTATTGCACTATGAAAAGAGGAAGAGCTTTCTTTTCAATGGGAACAGAAGACAAAAGAAGGAAAATAGAGTCAGAGTGCTAAAATAATCGATACAAGTCACCTCCACTTTCCATCTATGTCTAGAGAGTAGCAGAAGGGACTGAGAATTGAGCGGAGAGGAGGGAACCAGGGATGAAACCTGGATGTGAGGAACACCCTGAGAAAGAAAAAACAGAACAAGGAACAAAAGATGATGAGGAAACAAAATAAGCTGCAGAAAGAAAACCACCAAGAGAATAGAGAAAAACAAAAGAGCAGGAGCAAAACAGAATCAAGGAGGGGAGGCTGGAACAGAAATCACTGAAACAGCTCAGAAAGCTCAGGTATCTCGTGCAAAAAAACCCACCAACCTCCAAACCATAAATAAAAGGAAAAAAGAAGGGTACAACCATACCAAAAGATTAAAGGCAAAGGAGAGATCAACTTTGAAGATTACCCTACAGGAAGCTTGCAAATTCTGTAATAAGAACATAAGGCAGGTTACCACCAAAATGTCAACCTCTACTCAAAGACGAATCATGATGTGCAGACGTCAACCAAAACCATCAGCCCTTACAGCAGCACAGCACCTTTAGCAATGTTAATTAATTTGTTCCCAGCCTGATTTGATCAAATTACAAAACTACTACATATTGAATAACACCAAAAATAAACCTTTACTTCAGAGGTCTTTGATTTTAGCATTAGATGGTACTGGAGATGCTCCTTGAGTGGCAAACTGCAAAATGTCAGCTCTGTCTGGCTCTAAAGGGAACGAAGTTGGACTACAACAGGGTTAAAACAGAGCACTGGCATAACCATTTCACCCAGCTGTTCTGGCTTTCTTCACTGAGCTCTGCAGAAAACACAGACTCTGCCACCGAGATACTGGGAAGGAAAACTGTGATTCCCCAAACGAGGAAACTGCTAACATATGTCCCAAGCCTTTCTGGCTACAGCCACACAGAGAAGCACCTCTGGCATGTACCTGCCAACTACGTGCACTGCAGAGAGGTGCCAGCTCCTGCTGATGCTTGAGTCCTGCTGAGCCTCACCCCCACGCCCTGCCTGAGCTGAGGAAGGCCCACAGCAGCACCCCCACCACAGCCCACTCCTCATTTCTTCTAACATCTCTGCACTCCCTTCACTGTCAGCAGCAAGACCAAGCACAGGAACACAAATATTTCAAAGAACAATTTTAAAAATTGCTTTTTAAAAATACGACAGTTAACAGAATAGCTCTGAGCATACAATCCATAGTATGGTAGATGTGGGAAAAGGCACTTGACATGGCCTGAACTACAGGCAAACAATTTCAAAATCAATGCCAGGTATCCGTGAAGACATAAAAACCCGAGTGTTTTGTGACTTAAAGTATTCATGCCACCAAAGGCTGGCCAAGTGACTTGGAATTACTTTCCTTCGTGCCTTCTCTCCCTTCTGCACCCATCTGAAAGGAAACTGTTCTCATTTGTGCTGGTACTGGGATTCGTGTGCAGTTTGGGGTGGACCAGAATGGCTTAATTCTGCAGCTTCTGCTTGACTTCTCACATGTAAGATGTTTTCAGTCACCTAAACCAGCAAAACATATGAAAAACTCTTAAATTTGATTGCAGTTACTTCCACAGCATTTTGTGGCAATTTTTAGCTGCTCTTGAAACAGTGTCAGCGTAGACACTGTGGTAGGTTCAGCATGAATCTAAACAAAAGACAGTACTACTTTTGGATAAATTTGCTCTCTGCAATTTCTTCTAGCTGCTATTTGTAAGACAACAACAACAAGACATGATTTTTGAAGAAAAACACGCTTGTATAATTGAATGAATAAAATCAAACTATTCAGTCAGATTTTTCAGAGAGGGGTTCACATTCTTTGCATTAGTATAAAATTTCACAAATCCTCTAAAGTGCAGCAGCACACAAGGATGTGGTTTGTTTCTCTTTTAAACAGTCATCTGCAAGCAATTTCATTCAGTTAAATATCAGAATTAAATTTTAACCATAGTAGAGCTTCTGTGCAAAGGAAATGATGTTTTAAATAGGCATGCAGATGTGATCCTGCAGATTAGGGCTTAAAAAAAAAGTAAATAACTAAAGGGGAGAGAGGCTGTCTACACAGGCACTTATTCCTGAGTCGCTACTCCCAACTCATTCCCTGAAGAGACTATTTTACTCCAAAATAAAAGTTCTTTATACTGAGCTAACTAAAACCACTTCAGAAACAGAATCAAACTATTATGGAATAAGCTTTTCTTACTCCCAGAAGATGATGATAGAATCAATAAGAAATACTCTGCTGCAAATTCAAAGGTTGGTGGTGGTGGTGGTGTTTTTTAATTCCTAATTTCTCTGCTTAGATGAGGCCAAATAAAGTTCTGCTAATAAACTATCCTCACCTACTATTTCACAGGCAGAGCAGCAAGGCTTCCAAAATTTGGGTTAGTAGAGATCTAAAGCAGCTATGCAGGATTTCCCCTGAAAAACTGTGTTCAGAAACTCCAGGTGGTAGGTGCCCCCCTGGATGGAGTTGGTTCCGGGCAAGCTCACTGGAACGCACAGGGATGGCTTCAGCTAGAGACAGGACGGGAACATTTCATGCCTAGTTTCTAGCACAATTTTGCATGAAAATGTATTTCCCCATCAGGCTGTCTAAGAGAAAAACACTTTTTTTAATTTTAATCTCTTCCAAGCGAGCACAAGGTGCATCCCTGCTCCCCATGAAGGCTGGAGGTAACCACTTCCCACATGGAAACTCAGAATGTAGGTACAGAAATGTCCAGAGAAAAACAAGTACTTAAATGCCTCCTATAACCACTTCTCAAACCCAAACACAAAAAGTGACTGTCATCCAAGATTTTGGAGCACGAGGTTCAAGTTGGGCAGAAAGCTCAACTGACCCTGTGTTTTTCAGCTCTCATTCAAATCGGTGGTGCTCAGAGTTACAGTGTATTTTGGAGCAGAGGGCTTCTATACTCTTTTTGTCCTCCTGCAGCAGTCTTTCAGATGTGAAAAGACTTTTTAAAAAAATTATTTCAAGATTTTGCTGGGAAAATTCTCTTTTGTCCTAAGGCAGAATGGCAACATCTTGATATGTCAGAAAAAAAACACATTTGCAGAAGCACAAAATCCTTGCTTCTTCATTTCAGTTCTGTATCTGGCTGGAGGGAGAGGAGTTCTGCTTGCCATGGGGGAACAGTTTGGAAAGGAAGAGTCTTCCAGGACAACGTCTGTGTCCCCTGCACCAAGGCTATGCTAACAGGCATGATCTAGCTTGACTCCACCTGGAAAATGAAAAGCTCCATGTAGCTCCTAAATATTTTATTATTGAAAAGGGATCATATCCAACTGAGAGCTTTGTTTACAACTTGGCAGAGTAAATGGAAAATATCACATGTTGATATTTGCATTTATCACCTCTGTGCATTGGGAAATGGGTAACCACATGCACAGAGACTAAACACTGGCAGCAGCCTACAGCCAGCCAACCAACCGCCTCATGCTCAAATCTTTTCAAAGCCATTACATTTCCAAAATTTGAATGCAACGATACCTTTAAATCAGAAACAAACTCAGTAGTGTTCTGGGAATGAAACAGTGCTAAACTATGCAGTAATGCCAAGCAAAGAAATACCTCCCTCTCCATAATAAGCCCACAGGAGACCACAGCCCCTTACATAACTGCTTGCTACTGTGGGATTATTGCTGAATTATTGCTCAAAAAGAGTCTAATAAAATTTGAGTAAAACCAGAACCATTCCCATTGTTGTTACCAAAAGACTCGTGTATATCTGCATAATAAACTCTGTTACAAGGAATGAAAATGAGAGTATAAAAATCCACTCTGATGAATGTCTTCCTAACACAAGTAAAGTATTTATCACTTAGGAATTCTGACTTATTGACTCTGAGTAAAATATTTTGGCATTAGATGCCTAATGGCTTCAGAATTAAAATGTGTATTTTAGTCAGAACAGTGAAAAATGAAGAGTTTTTTGATTTAAATTATGGATCAAGCTAAAACAAGCCTTGGGACAATGAACAGCATGTCTGTGGTCCACTAATTCAAAACACTGCTTGACTTTTAGACAGACCAAATCAACCTATGCTAAGGGCTAAATATATAGGCCATTTTCATACTTTTTTAAAAAGTATTTGTATTAAAGCAACACATGAAATTAGTACTATTCTGTATTGCTAAAACATGCGTGAATGCTCTAACTGCAGGTGATTTCAAAAAACCTGGAGAAATTGTCATTTAATTGTGGTTCGACAACTTTGTAACTTGGAGCCCTCAGAACTTGTCACCAGAAAGGTGGAGAGGAAAAAAAAGAAAAAAAAAAAACAACAAAAAAACAACAAAAGGGACTTCAGTCTATTTCACAGAAGACAAACAAAGGCATACAGAGAACAAGTGGCATATCCAGTGTCATGTGGTTATTAGGAAAAGAGCCAGGAAAGGAATTTAAGGGTTGATCCACTCTTAACTCCCAGGTTTTCTGGTCCATAACCATTTTTCATCTTCCCCTAAGTCCCTGCCATCCCCCAAACACATTACTTACAGCAGTCCTGAATTCCAGTTTATTGATTAAAGCAATGGGCAGAGAGTTAGTATGAAGTCTGGGCTCCTTCACCAGCTCAGGGGCTGACCTCTGACATGGGTGTTAACCTCAGCACTCCGAAGTCCTGTGTTAAAGGTGCTCTGAACGATAATTTTCATCATCTGTTGAGCACCCACGCTTCCCCTCAACATCAAAAGCAGCTATGGGTGCTGCACTTCTCTACCAGTCAGGCCATAAGTTCAAAATATAATGATCACTGCAGAATGGTACCATGCTAAGTGAAGTTGTAGCTGCTAAATGAGAGCTGTTACAGTTGACGAGGTCAATGTCATTTGACTGCTGTGCTGTGGCACCGAGAAAACTTGCACTCAGATGCTTGCAGTGCTCCCTGGGAGTTAAAAGTGGATTTTACAGTCTTCCTTTGCTTTGTTTAGGATCACAATTAGGGAATGAGAGAATGAGGCTTCTCTCCTAAGGATGATTGGGAGGCAGGGAGCTGGGGGGGTAGACAGAAATTCCTTGGTCTCATTACTTGTGTTTCATTAAAAATAAATAACCTACTTAAGGGGAAAAACAGTATTACCAAAGGTAAACATTGCAGGAGTTTAAACTAATGTTGACACAGCACAAAACACATGTCAAATATTTGTCAGTGAACTTTTTAATGCCATTTACAAGAACTTTTGTTTGGTTTGGAGTGGGGTGGGGGGTTTAATATTTTGACACTATCATTATTTATTCCTTTTCCAAGGCAAGCTTTGCTTTTAGCTGATGTGGGGTGTTGTTGGTTTTTTTTAAGCTGTACTATTCATGTACTAAATTTCAAAAAACATTTCTGAAAGCATGTTATCCCCAGCATTTAACCACCAGCCTGTCATACAGCTGAGCCCTCTAACCTCAGCACTTCAATAATAGACTTTACAGCAACCAGTTGCTTCAAAGAAGAGGGGAAAAAGGGCAGAATTTTTTATGACAGAAAGATGGCATTTTTACACTGACAGAAAGATTTATGATATTTAAATTATTCAACCAAACTACCATAATGTAATTATTGAAGTTCAGATGGCTATCCTGTATTTAAATGCACAGATACACTCCACTGCAGCTACTTGTAGATAGCTTTGATGGGCTAATTTGCAATAAAAAGTAAGATTACAAGGAAGAACCTTGAGAAGTCAAGTTGACTGATGTGGTGTTTAAAATACAACTTTGATTTCTCTGCCAGCTATATTGATTGTGCTAGCTGGTCATCATACCAGGCCAGTTTCCACACCTCCAGCAAAGCTACTCTGCTCCTGTGATGCTCCATGAAATCTCTCCTAAATTTTCTTAGTGACATTCAGGCTTAACATCACACTAACAAACACCAACTAAAATGACCTTATTTTTCTAGGCCAAGAAGCCCAAGGAATACCCACATAACCTATTCTGAAGTCATGTGAATGTGTTACAGGGACAGCCATTGTCAAAATCTGCTTTTAGGCTTCTTGAAAGCTGGTGGGAATTTTGAACTTTAATCAAAGTGCCCAACTCATGTCACTCTTAACTGGGTTGGGAATCTTGCTAGAAAACAACCTACGCTAAATGGAACAGTTTTAGTTCCAGCTTGCAGTGTAACTGAAAAATTCCTCTGACACCAGAAGACATCCTTCCTGTGCTTCAACATTTGGTGGAAATTGACCTCAAAGGTACACAAAATTTAGAGCATTAACCACCTTTTCTGGAAACACAGCAAGTAAAGTTTGGTTTTAGCTTAAGTTTTGGGCCAGGATTCAGCTATTCCAACAGACCTGTCCTGTCCGTGCTCAAAGCTGAGGAACAGAAACCACCACCATCCAGCATAGCCAATTTCTGTCAGTCAGCTCTGAGATTATGCAGGACTTAGTTTTCCACTAAGTCTTACTGCAACAAATAGAAACACCATAAATATCCAAACTAAATGCTCCAGCCACAACAGAGATCTCCATATGAGAAAAAGTTCAGCCAAGTTCCCAGGGGGAAGGGAAAAAACCCAAAACCCTACAAAGAGAATAGAGTTGTCTGTAACAGCTGACAGAAGTTCAGATAAAGCTAGTCAAGTGCAGCCAGTTATGATTCAGTTGTATAATAGCATTTGCACTGACAGACAAGACAATCTTTCTTACCACTGTCTGTAGCTTTTTGGCTTGAAGAATCTTGATGCTCTTATAAATTGCAATTTCCCATCACATTCAAAATGTCTATATATTTTTACAGGACACGAGGCATGTGTATGGCATCTGTTACAAAATATCTATTTCTACAGCCTAGAAAATGCATTTCAAGTCTTCATACATTAAGTCTGATTTATTCAAGCTCATGGAAAAACTATTTCCAGCAATCTGTCTTGAACAGAGGATGCACAGCAATAGGAAGAACTGGGGTGCCAGAGACTGGCTTCTGATTCTCTGCCCTTCGGCAACAGGATAGTAAAGAGTTACCTTGACCTGAAATTAATGTAAATTGAAATTGCTGCAACCTAAACTACTCCAAGAATGTAATTCTAATCCCATTTACCTGACATCATTAATCTGCAAAGCACTGATCAGTCAGTTATCTCAGAGTTCATTGCTGTTGTCAGAGAGCTTCCCTGTTTACGGAGACATTACTCTTTTAAGCAGAGAGATTGAGTTTTTACTCAGATCACTTAGAGATACTATTTGCAGATAATCTGCAGCTGACAGAGGCAGACTCCAGCACTGCAGGTCGCAGGGCTGGACAAGTACATCCACACACCCAGTAACACATGTTGTTTATTCAAGCATTTCCCATGACAGCTCTTGACCACCCTGCACTGCTGTCAGGCACTATACACTGAGAAACAGGACCTCCAAATTCAGAGATTGTGACAGAACTACCAAAGCCCACAGATGCATTTACCTTGAAGAACTTTTGCAGCTTGATATTCCTCATATCTCATGGTCTCCAGTGACAGCCCAGCACTGTCAGAGCTGGTACTTCCCTGCTGGGCCTCGAAGCCCAGTCAAGAGCATCAGTGGATGGAGCCAGATCAGCACAAGTCAGCAGCAGAGGGTAACAGCTACGCTGAGAAATCCAAGCATGACAAGGGCATATCAAAGACAAGAGATAGAAACATGGCACTGCACTGGACATGTTCCCTGAACGCTCTCTCCTGAGCACAGTCTCACTAGGTGACTACAGAGTGTCCTGGAGATGGCGTAGAGGGGACATGCCGTGCCCGTGCTGCCACCTCGCCTGCTGCCCCTTTGCATCCCTCACCCAGAGGCTTTACACACCTCTTACAAACACCTAAGAGAGACAAGTGAGAACTTTTACTTCTCAGTTGAGAAATTTCATGCTTACTTACGGATTATTATCACCATCATTATTATTAATACAGATGCTCATGTAGCTTCCCACTTTGGTTCATTTATTCCCTTTGCACCCTACTTGTGACCCCTCCTTCCAGAACACTGAGCAAACCTAAGTCTGCAAAAACCATACACAAACTGTGGGAGAGGGAACAGGTGACACCCTGCTGTGAGACCAGGGACTGCTACTGCACATGCCTTCATTCAAACAAGTTTATGCTGCTGGTCATTTGATCCAGCACACAATAGAATCATTTAGGCACATACACTGTCCCTACTTCACTCAATACAACAGCAGGAAAAGGCAAAACAACAACCTCCACACCTTAAACAAGAGAAAAAGCTTCACCATGACACCAGTTTTGGAAGAGATTCACAAGACTGTCTCAGCAGCAGCTCTTTACAGGAGGGGGATAAGAGCCAGCAGAGGCTGCCTTTTGTTCACAGCTCAAGTGGGCAGGCACTCCAGGGTAAGTACAGAATAATGTATAAAGAGAAACTGCCTGTGAAGGTAGCAGAACAAAGCAAATATTCAGTCTCAGTTCACTGTCTTTATCACAGCACATGTGGGCAGGAATCGTGCTGCAGACTCGTAGCTTCTTCGTAGTGGGTGTCAGAAACAAAGAAGCCCAAGCTGGAGCACTCCTTCCTTCCAGCACACGGGATCCCTCTGGAGCCTGAGCAGAGGCAGCCAGACACGCAGCGCACAGCACTTGGCGTGTCACTGTCCCAGTGAACTGATTTAATCTAGAAACCCTGGTTCAGGCTTTTCTCCTCAGAAACCACAGCCCACACTCATTTGGTTTTTAAATAGAAAACACCAGTCCACAGAAGTATGAAATACAGACATTTTAGTTCAGCCTTCTAAATTTCTGGCAGAGCTCATGAAGTGTCTGGAGAACATCAGCAAATCAGCCAAACCGCATGGGAGCTTGCACAGGGAGAGTGACCTGCTCCCCTGGATACTTCACCGAGACAATGTGTTTTACAGAAGGAAAGGGGATGTGCTTCACATTATCAGTAACGATTAACTGAGGCTGCATATTGGACAAAAGCCTTCCATAAAATCTCTCTAGGTTTTAGACTTAAAACTCACTGCAGCCTGCCTTCAAGGGACTTCCACATAACAATATCTTTTTACAATACAGTAAAAGCTGGAAATCATCTCAGCTCACCAGAGTGTGCAAATTGCAAGTCTCATTACAAGACGAAGCCCACAGTCTGATTTCAGCAAAGCAGTTTTAGATGAAATGATGCAGAGCCAAGCTGATCAGCAAAAAGAAAACAAACTTCTGCCACGAGATTGGTTCCATACAACTGACGTGTGCAGGATTTCAGCCATTGACTTCAGCAGGGAAACAAAGATGGCCCATCAGAGCTACACAGAAATATTTGCCCCTTTCAAATTCAATTGCTAGTCATAAATCATTCTTAAAAACTCAAAAGTAATAAATAACTGGCATATAAGTATTCTTATAATTCACAGTCTTCAATATAACAGGAACATGTGCTTAAGTGTGCTATTGATTTGGGCTTGTCTTTGATTTTTGAGTTACAGGAATACATTCATCCTTAAAACAGAATATTTTAAACAAAAACCCCACAAACCAACCACCATTACAATGTACATTTAAGTGGTCACTCTATCAAACATTCAGAGCATTTATCTGTTAGGCAGTATCACCTTCCCCAACACCTACATCTGGGAGCTGACAAAAAGGAGTCCTACTAATATAACAAGGTTTATTTCTCCAAATCAGATCTCAAATGTAAGTCAAAGTGCAACCTTGCAAGGCAGTCACCCCAGAAAATAGAGAGTTTTGACAGACCACAAGACATAAACAAAAGCACTAATAATCAGTCTCCAAGGAACAGCATAGTATCTACATCAACTAGTGCAATTATTTCTACTTTCAAATATTAATAAAGGACAAGGCTGTATAGATCTGTGATGTTATCCTTGGATTGCACACACTTCCCACTGCACAGATTGTGAGAGCAAAGTTAGTAGTCACCTGCAGAAATACATCCTGCACAGTTCCTTCCTAGAGCCTTTAAAATGAGAAAGGACAAATCAACCACTCCACTTAAACTACAGCTGTGCACTGAAGCATTATCTCCAGCTGCATGTGGTCACTGGGAACTTGCTTGAACTTCAAGACCGAAGGGAAGTCTAGGGAAGCCCTTCTTTGCCAGATCATTTTAATTAATGCAAACAACTCCAGAAGGATGTAGCAGCTTTCTGCTCAGCACTACACATTGGCACACCAGGAAATGTAGCTGCTGTTGCAAGCTAGGGAAAAAATTCAGAAAACACAGAAGCCAGCTTCTATGTTGCAGTTTAATTGCATTATTTGGCAAACCTGATGTCATTTTGGTTCTGGATACATGAATTATTACACAGTTGCAATGAGAGACAGAAGAAACAATGACTACTGTCTGGGTTTAGTGGTCTGGGCAAACCAAAACCTAGAGAACAGAATTGCTCTGTTACTCCTCTCACCCTCCCGAGGGAAAATAAAAGGGGAATTAAGAAGAGGGACTTCAGGGTTGGAAGTTAAAGCTAGAACAGGCTTGCTAGAACAGGGAAGGGACAGTAGCAGGTGGAATAATAATGAAAGAATATACGAATATGTACAAAACCCGATTTCAGTGGTCGCTGACAGAAGTGTTCGACAGTGCCTCATGGCAGAGCCGCCTCTGGAAAAGGCCCCAGGGCTCTTCCCAGCGCCCGATGCAGCCGGATGCTGCAGAGGACCCGGCGAGCCCAGGACAAAGCACACGAGCCCAAGATGGCGCCGGGCGAGGAAAGGGGGGAAGCAGGAAGGGGCGGGTTTCCCGCCCTCCCGGCTTATAGAGGACATGGCAGGAGATTGGGAGGGAATCCTGACCCCTCTCTGCTCTGCACCTGGATCCCTTGGGGTCCAAAACAACGACCTTTCTCTAGGGCTTCCTATTGATACCACAAAATTAGCCTGTGCCTCCTCAAACAGAACAACGCACATTACAGTATGGAAACATCGTATGATCTAAAGAGCACAGCCAAACCCTCCTCCACCAAACAAAGTAATCACAAGTTTTTAATAGAATTCCAGGAGCTACTGTAACTAATTCAGGATAACTTTCTGCATTTATGTGTTTATCTAGCAAAAACCATAGCAATGAATGATGAGATTAATTTTGCAATAATTAAATTTGAAACATCCCATGCAACTCCTTCATGAGAGGATGGAGCAAAGGGCTGTGGCACAGAGGGTGGCTGCAACTGTTCGATAACCTTTTGGTGGACAAGTGCTTAGGAAAAGCCTCAAAGCCATGACAAGAAGCTTCTCTGCAGTCTGGTGCTTTCTTCAACTCAGCCAGCTACTAGCAGAGAACTCACTAAAACAATCACACACATACACATTATCTTGACCTACTGGGGCTATAAGCACTTGGTCTGATCACAACCTTTAAAGGAAACTGAAACACATAATTAATTTTGACTGACACATCTGTAACACCAGATATATAATCAGCCCCGAGTCCATTCCAAACAGCACTGAAATGTAAAAAAGCCTCAGGTCAGGCAAGTGTATCAGGCTGGCTCAGTGCATGGCTGGTCCAAACACAAAACCTGCCTATTGTAACTGCCCAGCAAGGAAGTTACTTCTTCAGCTCAGCTCCTCAAGGTCTGTGCTATAGGTCCCAGGATCAAATGCTGCTGACAACCCATGAGAGAAATCGTTACCCAAGCAAAATCAAATGCAACAACCATTACTTTGGAAGATACACACAGAGCAATGCTGGCATACAGAGCTGACACATTGTAATGACTCGAATCTCCTTGGGAATGCTTTCCCGACCACCCCAGTCAGGTGTAAAAAGAGCAAAGAGGACACCTAGCAAAGAACAGGGGCTTGTGCACAATTCTGATGCTCTAAAAAAAAAAAAAACGAGAGGGAGGGAGAAGCAGCAAGAGAATAAACATTTAATTCCCTTGTAAAACAGATGACTGCATTGTAATTTACTAGCAGCTGCTGGCAACAAACACCACACTCTCATATTCCTATTAACCAAGCTGCAGCTGATTTATTAAAGGCTCAGATACATCAAAACAAATGACTGTAACATCATTTATATTACTATTTACAGCTCTTTAATAGGGTTACATGAAGGGGCAATGCAGCACAAACTGGAATCTGGTTTCAAGTCTGTCAAGCAGCAGCAGCAGCATCTCTCTCCATTGCAGCAGGCTCAGCACTGAGCTCCTCTGTATCACTTCCAACAACAACCCACGTGCCCGTGAGGCTCAGGTGTGCTGGAAATCAAGGGTGGCAAAGCAAGCAAGTCTTCCCAAATTGCACAAATACTCCACGATCTGCTGCCAGTCAGTATACATGCTGTTTTTAAAAATACTCAACAACAACAAAAAACTCCACCCAACACTACAAGAAAACAACCCAGCCCTTTGCCCAGCACTGGGACTCGATCAAATACTGTTGCACCAGTAAGGAATCAATGTTGTCAGTTCTCTCTGCAGAGCATCCCCTCCTAGAGCTGCTGCCGAAGCCCAAGGCAGCAGACTCGGAAACCGGCTCTGTCAGAAGAAGCCAGGGATCAACACCATCCCTGGGACAGAAGTTGTTCAGAGCTCTCTCTCCCAGAGATTCCTAAACTCAGGTGCCCCATGACAGGCAGGGAACAATGTGCCCATTACTATAAGGCACCCGCAGGACCTGCAGCAGCTCCTGGCTCTGTGCAGGGCCCTGCACTGGCACAGCGATGCCATCCAGCCTAGCCCTGGTGAATGCAGGGTGCAGGCATGAGCAGTTCTCTGCTGGGCAGATGATAAATTGAAGGGGGTTTCCCCCATCTTATTAGGAAAATGCAGCCTACTGGGCTTTTTACTTCCTTTGCTCATGCTGGTTTGAGTTAGCATACCTAAGGTTAGTGGCACAAGTGCCACAGGATGGGAATCTTGGCCCCGAGTCACTGCTGTTAAACCCAAAACTACCTAGGACTGGAAAGTGAGGGCATGAGAAACCAGCCCGAGGGGAAGGCAGGAACCATTCATGCCACTTCATATCCCGACTTCAGCCATCTACAGGGTCCCCTCTGTGCAGACAGGTTTCACTCCCAAAATCCCACAGATATTCCCATACACCAAATGGAATCTGTATTAGGTATCTAAGGAGACCACAACTCCAGACAGGTTGAGAGGTGCTGGGGATCCCTGCTCCCTCACACCAGGTGCAGGGCAGGCTGCCTCAAAAGCCCAGTCCATCTCCCCGTTCCTTGGAGAAATAACACTGCGTTGTCACAAGCCACTGATCGCTCTACCAACCAGATAATATTCTAAACAGTGACAGATTATCTAAAGACTCTTTTCTAGCTGACACGACATACTTTAAAAGATTTTTAAATGAAAAGTGAGCTCTGTATTAAGAATATAAACCCTTTATCAGAGGTGTCCATGAAGGCAAATGGAGAACTCCTTTCCTGTATAAATTTCACAATGAATTCCCAGGCCACCCCACAAATTTTGAACCAACGTGTTCAAGCCTCTGGTTTTCTCAACCCATAAAAGCTCCAGATAGTCAAATATTATGCTTCTGCTTTTTAAATATTTCCATTTAAATGTAGATTTTGACCTTCTTCCCAATGAAATATTAATAAGAGAATAAAATATATATTACTCTTCTTCTGAGGGAGAGGTCTCTAACTCTCTGTCATCTTCCCCAACGTTTTTTTGAAGAGGATTTCTTCAAACCACGGTGAATTTATTTCTCATTCCTACTTTTTTTAGGCCATGGCAGCTGAAAGCAGAAAGGTGATCCCTTTATTTTTAACATCCTGTGGGGGAAAGGGGGAGAAATTCTGTTTTTCTAGATCAATGAAAAATAAACAAGGACATCAAAGAAACTGTATCATTTCCAGCAAGTTCCAATAGGCTAATTTGATTTGAAGTAACGGTGTTCCTAAACAAGGAGACAGTATAAAGATTAACTGAGACTTCCATTCCTTCATATAACTGCAGCCCATTAAGTGGGATAGAGAATAAAACTCACAAATTGCCTTGCTTATCCATCTTTATCTTCATCATTGTTCAAAGACAAATATTCCCTTCCCACAACATTCTTTATCTTTCTCGCTCCTCCTCTGTCATTAACGGAAGGGAAAACAACAAAATACATCACAGTGCTGCAGCACAAATGCAGTAGGTGTTTGAAGGGGATCACTTCTGCTCCTGCTGACTTAATGAGAGCCAGGATGGACCCCAAGGATGCTCTACAGTCCTAATTACAGCTGCATCCACAGAAATGTTTCATCAATGCATAACAAAGCCCTCTTTTAAAAGACCATAGTAGG
Source organism: Hemiprocne comata (assembly GCA_020745705.1). Lineage (NCBI taxonomy): Eukaryota > Metazoa > Chordata > Aves > Apodiformes > Apodidae > Hemiprocne > Hemiprocne comata. The sequence continues at coordinate 9,757,999 of CM036605.1, read as the reverse complement.
ATGCACTCTAAAAACATTGGTGTAAATAGGTATCCAACACAATGTCCTTGAGTCCCTGTTGTTCTGGGTATTTTCACTTCAAGTCCTGCCTTAGGTAACACTGCAAAGCTACCACAGGAGTGGTGGGGCGGGGGACAGAAATCATCTAGTAAACTATGGAAAGATACACGACAGCTAAAAAAATCTAAACCAGGATGGACTGAGACCTTGGGAACCTGCAACTGCCAGATAAGAAATATGTCATGTGATGAAGGAGACCCTGGAAGGGTTCTCAATCACTGCCGAGTGCTGCCCTGTGCTGAATGCTTTCTGGAGAGAGCCATAAAACAGAGATTAGCAATTCCTCAAACTTCACTTACCAGCTTTCACTGTTAATTCTCATGCTGGTGCCTCTCTAACCTAACTCATGGAAAGGATCAATCCTGACTTTTCAAGTATATCGCTCTTATCATTTGGCTAAATTACAGCCCTGTGCCATCAGTCCAGATACTCTCACCACCCCCAGAGCAGGGTATAATGTATAGAGGGTGGGATTCTGAAAGGCATCTATGAGGGTTAAATGCCCAACTCCAGGTAAATTTCTATAAGCACTGGATATCTAATTCCATTAGGCTCTTTTCAAATTCTAGCGCCTTTATTTTTTCCTGTCTTTTTCCAAGATGCTAGCAAAGAAAGGTCAACCTAATTTGTCACAGCAGCAAGTGAAGGCAAAAGATCAGCACATGCTGACAGTCTGTCTGAGAGGTTTCATTATAGAGCTGTTTACAGCATTTATTTCTCCTGTTGTTGCTGCTGTTTTCAGGGTCAAGGAACTGAGATCCCATTTCAGTAGCAGAGATCACTGGCCAGGGAATGACATACTTGAATTTTACCCTCCTCCCTCACAGGCCACTTGACTCATGTGCCACAAACTGCAGAGATTTTTCTAATGACCACATGGCTGTTGAAGTTTATACTAACACATGTAGCAACACTAAGCCTAAATAATTGTCCTAACATTACCAATTAGCACTAATACAACTGGAAGTCTTAAATGGAGCGTAACACCAGTGCTAATTCACAATAGCACATCAGCCAATCAAGTCAATTCATTGGAAGTTTATTTCCTTTGGAACATAAATTCTTTTTGTGAAGGAGAATGCATGAATGCATGATAATCTCTGAAGCAGTCTTTCTTCACAGCTTTTTATATTCTACAGTTCACAGAAATATGGCCTAAAGGTCTACACTGTCCCAAATACAAACACTTAAGCACTATATTCAACATGTATTACCAGCTAAGTAAGGAAACTCCAATACACAGATTCAACTGCCATTTATGTTCTCCCCAGCTGCTGCCTCCACAAGAAGGCCAGGTACAGGGTCTGGCAAGTTCATATAAGATAGAGGACACTTAGGGCTGTCCCAGAGTCAGAAGATGGAGCTGCCCACTGACCTGAGGACCCATGAAGTGGGCACAACAGGCCCCAGGAAAAAACCGCCCTGGCAAATGCTCTTTGGCCATTTTACAGACTTGATTATAGATAGCACAAGGAATTGAGAAGCAGCTTTGGCAAGGTTGCTGCTAAATTTCTCACAATTCAAAGAGGACAACTGACAGTCAAAGCAAGCAAAGCGAGTGCAACCGCATGGCCAAGAGCCAAGCCTCAGGGATAAAAGACAGTAATGGAAGACCTTCAGCCACAGCCAAAAGTTCAGCTGACAACAGAATTTCTCTCCCAGTAGCAGGAAAAGAGGAACCTTTAGGTCAAGTAAACCACATCTCCTGACTGTGCCTCAGAAGACTGCTGAAAAGGTCAAGAGATTTTGTACTTCCCAGCTATGTGATGAAAGACTGGGACACGTACCCATTTATTTCATATTGTTTTTGTCAGGTGATGGCAATATTCACCTGTGATGAATGGATCTGCAGGCAATGGAATCACACATTTGTGTCTTGCATCTCCACATAATTTTGCTTATACACTGAAGCCAAACATATCAGTATCTTCACTTGATCTGTTTAGCTGATGAAGATCTGGAAAGAGACAGGAAAGTTTCTCAACTCTGAAGGAAATTAAGGGTGAAAATTACTGCAGGAGAGGACTGTGGAAGTTGTGTGACCATTTTTTATTCATCTACATATTCTTTTGCTTGGAGAACACAAATGAGATTTTAGCTGATCCAAAGGCGTTTTGCTGGCCCTCTACATGCCCAAAATCTCTTGCTGCTTCACTTGCACAATCAATATTTATTTGTGTTACCAAAAGTAAAGCAGAGGGGCAAAACCAACAGAAAGAACTTCAAAGTGTGGGCTTTTTTTTCATCTTCCCTTTTTAAAGACTTTCATGATAAGTAGAGAAACATAACTCCCAGGAAAGCATATATACAAACCCACAGATTTAGAAGGCAGACAGAGAAGCTCTTTTTCATGAGTAAACATGCCCATCCACAAGCCCACGATGCTATCACATCAACACACTGCTTCAGCAGCACTCTGCACCAGTACAAAATCGCAAGACAGAAGAGATGCAGTGACAAAGACTAAGCCTTTTCCTCTCACTCTGCACTCAGCCAGGATCCTAGAGAATTCATCTTCAGGTAAGAGTCCACAGAGGCTCCCCTGGCTTTCCATTCTGGATTTCCTTCTCCATTCCAATGGCCAGCAAGAGAAGAAAACTCCCAACCCAATTTATCTAAGTGTCTTCAGCAATATCCTTTACAGAATTTCAAAGAGTTCCTGGCAGTTGTTAAGCTGGTGCTGTTTAACTTGGACATCTGTCCACCCAGGTTTAGATGACCAAGTCACTTTACATCACCGGCTAGCAATCAAATAATAATTACTTTGGGTTACTACAGACTGGAGCTGGATTTGAGTGAATGATTTCAGAGCACTGGAATCCATTACCAATAACCCAAACCATCTGGATTCTCGTCTCTGTTACAAAGAAAGCAGCAACAATTCCACACATTAATTCAGACACTAAGCACTAACTGGATCCCCAGTCCATGGGAGCAGTGGCATATATTTTGATATAATTACCTCAAGATGGAAGCTACATAGACATCCTACAGAGAGCAGTTCAGAGTTTACATTCTGTGCCACATTTAACTCTTGGAGTTATGTGGAAAAGGTTTGTATTAAATAAAAAGCTCCATTTAACATTATTTCCTTTGCAAAAGCAAGCTAGATAACACTGGTGGAAAGCAAGGATTTTGCAAATGCAGCATGCAGCCTCCCAGCAAAAGGGAAACCAGCTGATGAGCAGTAACTGTGATTTCTGTAACCAGTGAGTTAGACTGTGCAACAAATTGGTACATCCAAATCAACAAATCCCTGAATCCCCTCCGTTTGCCTTTATGAAACAAATGAGTCAGTGCTGACTAATCGTATTATAATACTGGGAAGCTTGTAATAGGCTTACAAACCCTGTGTTTACAGGCTCATTATTGTTCAGGGCTTGCTGAGATAATAAGGAAGCTATGGGAGAAACACTTTGGAGTCAAAAATCTTATCAGATATGTTTTGGAACTGCAAACAGTTTGCAATTCAGACCAAGACTGGGTAGGAAGAAACAGGACGGAGGAGACTGAAAAGGAACAATATTTCCCTGTTTGCACCAGAGTTGGACCAGAGATCTCATCTTCAAAACTACATCTAACCAAGACAGGCAGGGAAGCAAAGACAAGAACAAAACAGATTCTCTCAATTTCTACTGGAGAAACTAGGGCTGAGCACTCTCCAGAAACAACCCCTCCTCAGAGAAACCACCTTCAGAAAGGGCCAATTTCATTGAAAAAAGGAAAACAAAAAGGAGGCATTTCTTCACTACACCTTGGAAAGAACCAAGGTACATTACACCTTGCTTATCTTTTCCATTTGCTATTTAAAAGGACAGCTTTCTGCAAGAATATCTGGAAGAATCACACAAATTCTTATCACAGAATGTGTGAACCAGCCTATGGAGTGGAGCACAAAGATGCTTTAAAAAAGAACCTGTAAAAACAAGATAATTATCTCATTTTCTACAGATTTTTATTGTAAAAATCAGCAGAACTCTACAAGTTCTCTCTTATAAAAGCCACAAGCCTGTTTTATCATGGCTGTGTCCATTTCATTCTTAAAATTACTTCACCACCAAAAAAAAAAAGCCTCTCTTTTCTGACTGCTCATACAAATTAGAGATGCTTTTCCCCGAAACACATTCGTGTGCAAACCCTGAGGGCCATCATTCTGGCTGTGACAAGAGAGCTGATATGCAGCAGTGTTACAAACACTCCAGGAGGTATTCTCTCCTGACTTCAGTAGCCTCTGTATGAATTCAGTAGTCCAAAACACTCAGAGAGGGAACTCAGCAGTTTCTCCAAATACACAGGACAACATGCCATGCTCTTAGCTTCAAGAGATCAGGTTCCTCTACCTGCAGCAAGTCATGAAACTTGCTTACCTTGAGATTAACAACTCAAAGGGCTAATGAACACCTTCAAAGTCTCAGTAAGAGAACTCCTCTTTGGTGGCCATCCTCTTCTATCTCCAGGGACAGCTGGAATATATGACAAGCTGACACACTCTATAGGGAAATCCAGGAATCCCAAAAGAGTTTTTGTGTCAAAATTTTGTAAGAGACAGTGCAGAGCGGGCAGCAAATGCCATAAAAATTATCTTAAAAACCCAGTTTCATGTCCTTGAGGACCAATTATTGCCTTTTTATTTAAATGCATTTAACACATCAACCCTATAGTGGGACAGGATCTTCATTGTTGTGGCCAGCTCAGCCCTGTTGGTCTGCTAATGGGATGGGTCAGCACAATGCCACCATCATGAAGGACAAAGACAGCCCGAGGATAAATCCCTTCTGACCCTGCTGTCACTTAGGTCACAATAAAGGCCAGTATTACGTTTATGCAGCACCATTAACCTCAACTTGTCCCTTACACAACTAAACCCAGCTGGAGCAAGGCAGCTCAGCCAGAACCACTATCAGAGATGGACCCAAGGCAGGTCTCAGCAGGAGCTGCAACAATGCCCTTGTCTCCTCCACTGATCTGTTGATGGTACTGACCAAGCTCAGCACACCTGGTCAGACAGGGCTGGGATGCTGTGTCAGCACAGCATGGGGCTGCACCAGCATGTTGAGGGGAAGATGTCTGGAGTAGCATAAAGCTGGTGAGAACAAGGACACCCACATTCTCATCTCTGATCTGCCAGGGCAGAGGCCCTTGGCACAGGTGCTGGGGAAGCTCTGTCCTTGGGGGTTTTCAAGTCTTGGCCAAACAAGGCTGTGAGCAACCTCCTGAGCTAGCCCTGCTCACAGTCCTTTGTTTTCAAGAATATGGCACCTCCTGCTTCAGGTTTCCATGCACACCAGCTGTCTTTCCTCTGACATGAGGACTTCACAACAAGCCAGTTTAAAGAGGGTCTGAGGACAAACCTCTGCCTTCCCAACATCCAGCCATGCAGCCTTCCAGCGGGTTGCACCTCTGTTCCCTGGAGGCTGCCAAGCCTCACAGTACCACCATTCTACATTTTGCTCCATTCACAGTTACTACCTCAACCCTCTGTGGCAGCCCCAACCCTGGCAGGAGCATCCTTGACTGTCTAAAGAAATCTGCAGGACTGCACAAAGCTGGTAAGCTTCCCATTTCTTCAGCAAACCTAGGCAAAGTTTTGCCTTAAGCAGCAGGCATAATGTTGTGAAACTTTCTGATTATGCAGCTGGGGAAGTCCTCTCCCTCTGAAATTCCCAAATAATAAAAAGAGAGCAAGAGAGAGCTTGAGAAAGAACAGGGATGGGGTGGAGCAGAGTGGGAATATCTATGGCCTTCTGCACCCAATTCCATCACTCTGACATTTCTTTCAAATACAATTATTTAAAGCCTCCTGATGGCAAAGCTGAGCAAATGGACTAATGCTAGCTCGTACGGTACCTCTCCATCAGGCAGTTCAATAAATCCTGGCAGTGCTGTGATTTGTGTTAGGAGAATGAGCTTTTCAAGAGCAGAACTATCACTTTACACCGTCAATAATCTCTCTGTCAAAAACCCCCCAAGTAACCCGACCAACACTTCAGATGCTTAATTTATAGATGCGCTATTTGCCTTCAAGGTATTTTATGCAGCTAAATAATGGAAGTGGATATTATCCCAAACTACTCTGCAGCTTTCGCAAGTGGAGTCCGAGAACATGCAGGAGGACAAATTTTCTATTAGCTTAGGGCTAATTTTTTCCCTCTGTGACACCTGTTTAATATCATCTACCGCTAGCGGAGTTGCTTCCAAATTACAAAAGCTGAATGAAGCTCTCACACTTCCAGAGGACAGTTAGCATTTGAGGAGCAAAGCAGTGCATGGAGAAACACCACAGGGTCTTCTGTTTGCTGTGGACCACTTGTAGCAGGTTTGCAGAAAGGAGCTCCACCCACCACTACTTCTCAACCAGGACTCTCTCAAGCTGCAGTGGGATTGCAGCAAGCTGAAGTATTTGCCCAAAATTTCAGGACTGGGATACTCATGACTACACAGAACTTGCAAGGATCAACATCGATAAGTAAATGAATTGCCTAAGAAGATCAGTGTCTACTGCTGATTTTCATGTTTATGGATATATCCATAGAATCACTCCAAAAAACTGGAAAAGCAGTTCCCTGATGGAACTGGGGATGCACTTTTTTCTCTCCACCCTAACCCACAATGCTATTTAATGGAAGAGGCTGGATTTCATTTATTCCTGGCTCTTAATGCTGATCAGGCAAGAATCAGTTCCTTTAATGGGAAAGCATTTGTGCAACTGTAACAAAGAATACCAGGGAGAGCTTCTGGGTCTGCACCAAACATGACAGTGCCATTGTATCCCACCCATCTGAGAACTCCAAGCTGTTTCAACCAAGAACAATAAAAATTAGCTTGCTGCAGAGCTTTACACAACACACCAGCAGCAAAAGTGTGGAAGTCACAAGCATTTGCGTATGTTTTTGGTTCAAATGAGTCACACAGAAAACGCAAGGTGATAATAACCCCAACCCAGGGAAAAACACAGATCTACACCCAAATTCTGTAGCTTGGATTCAAGCTTATTTTTTTAGTGACATATGCACATTCCAGACTGCAGAACAGCCCCAGTACTTTTCTTGGTCAATACCTAATTAGACTGCTCCTTCTTTACAGCTCACAACTGAGCCACTGTAACGGGTTTTGCCTTTAAAGCTGGGCTTGTGCCCTTGCTCTGACAAAGGAGAGCTCTTCATTCATGCTATTCATTGGTTCAGTTTAAACAACAGCATTTCCTTGACTAATAAGTCACATGCCAACAAATCAAGGTAATTATCCAAAAGTCAATACATCAACAACATCCCTTTTTGCATATTCCTGTGACTCAGAAGCTGGCTATCTGCACAGTCAGCCTCTGACACCCTTCTGACAAGGATGGCAAAGTCAGCTAAAAGCTAGTAGGAATGAAGAAACCCCTCCAGTGCCCATATATACACCGAATAGAATTGTGGTCCCACTTAGACTGGAATAAGACCCCAAATACCAAACCAAGTGCGAAGGGTTTGAAACTCCAAATGTCCTTGTCTCAGCACACCAAAGTAAGCTTGACATCTGGTACTGTCCCCCATAATTCACTGAAACCAACTGAGTTCACCAGAGCCTGCCAAAGCCACAGAATAAATTAATCTCAGCAAGCACACATGACCTCTCCTGGATGGAACTGGAGCAGCTTAGCTATATAACACAGAACCTATGCCCACTGCTAGCAGCTAATAAAACACAACTCAATTGGTAGGATTCCTTCCCCCTTACCCTTTCTTTTAGCAACATAAAACTCAGGATAACTTCTGCACAGTTCCAAAAGCAGCCTAGCAACAGCAGTGGGAAGCACAGCTGCCTTGTCCTTACTACAGTGTATCATGGTGATCAAGATTTGAAGTCCCCACCCCCAAGCAGTTCGAAGCCATCAAGCAGTCCAGTTCACCCACCCAGTGACTCCAGTTTAGCAGCTTTACACTGCTTCACTCTGGTTCTTCTAACAAAAGCCATCTGATGACTCTGAACTTGGCAGTGCAGACGCTGACTTCTGACATTGGGAATAAGCAAACGCACAGCCTGCTTGATGGGCCAGAGAACAGTTGGGCTTCTCCCCTCCCACTTCATTTTTATGCTAGTGGTAAAAATTATTTTTGGCCTAGATCCATTCTGCATAAGACAGAATGATCACCTGGTATTTACCTCAAAATCTCTCTCTTTTTAATACACAAACTGCTGTAGATTAAAGTCAGTGCCATGCAGCAGGCAAAGCTCTTCACTAAGCCTCGGTTGCACAAAGATCTCTGTGGGAATATTGACAAAATTGACTTCTGCATGTTTAAACCAAGTGTCAAAAAATATTTATGCAAGCTTTTTTCCACCCTTTCTGTCCTCACTCCTTAATCCTGGCACAGTTGGAAAAGCAACTCATGACAAGTCTACAAGCAACGCAGTCCAGGGGAAATATTTACACTCTGCTCAGATTCAGATATCCCTGAGGCTGGGAAAGGGCTCCTGGAACAGGCAGCTTCAGTCTTGCTGCTTTGTCAGTGCTTCTTGATGCCTGTGGCACCAGGCTCAGTGGGAATGAAGCAGGGAAGTGCTTGGCTCCCCTCTGCTCCGCTCCCCCTTGCTCTCTTTGATCTCTACTTTGCCACCCATCCCACAGCGCAGTAAGTCTGAGTGATTGCACGTTGCAGTATGTATTTACTGTTAAATTTGAAGTTTGGGGCTTCTTTTCCCCTTATACCAGCAGTGGGTGCCTAAAGGCAGGGGTTGATCTTTGGTTGTTAGTTCAAGGACTAAAGTCTGCCCACAGCCACAGCTGAACCACCGAGGCTGAAGTACAAACCAGTGGCCTTGTTGGCAGCTATGTGCAGCCCTGCTGGCACATAACTTAGCCAATGGAAAACCTGCAAATTCATCTGCAGGCTTCATGCATCAGTGGAAAAAATTCTCTGGAATAATGAAAGATGCCATACAGTTGGGTTAACATAAAAATGCCTGGGCAAGGCAGCCTCAAGATGAAGTTTCCCTTTCTTCACTAGGACAGTTCAAATGAAGGCAACAGGAGGGACTCTGAAGTCAGGAGGAAAAACCTTACCAAGATGTGTTCTTTACCCCAGCCAGGAGGCACCAGCCAAGCCCCACCTGCTTCCAGACACACAGAGATGTCTTAACTTACTGCTTTTTATCTCTTACTCTCTTGTCACTTCACTTTGCTATTGTTCCTCATCTCTTTTCCCATGGCAGTGCATGTTGCTCTGCTTTGCTGCAAACAGCAGCAGTGTTCAACGCTCTCCTACCCACAAAACCATCACATGCACACACACAAATATATGCACATCCCAGAGCTCACATGCCATTTGCATACTACAGCAATATATTTTGTGGAACCTTGTAGATGCTAATCACTCCTGCCACAATATTTACTTTCTGCTGCTCCTCCTGCGTATCATTCATTTAGACTCTCTCTCCTTTAAGGTATGCATACATCGTCTCCCTGAGCAGGACGCTGCTCTCAGGGGGGTCCCCAGCCAGCAGAAGCAATCTATGAAAGAATCACCCTTTTGGGAGCCAAGGCTCTTAAATCAGACACCTTGACTTTCTGGATTTTTGGCAATAAGGAAACAAGAGCATCTGATCACACAAAGATGTCTGAGGGAGCGTGTTACTAGAGCAACAGTGTCGTAAGTGGCCTCTGCTCTCTAACCACCATTGTCTCAGTAACCCCAGGAGGCAGCAGCTAGTTGGGGGGTAAAGCCAAGCATCTCCGATCCAGCAGGTGAGTGACAAGACAGTCTCATGCCTAAACAGCACCAAACACTTTTGCTGCTGAAACCCCAGCCTTCCCAGAGGACAGGAAACAGAGGTTTTGACACAAATCTGTACCCGAGCAGTAAATGGTAAACTGCCTTCCCCGACAACGTGCGATGAAGCAAATGAAAGTGAACAAAGCCAATGAATGACACATGAGAGAAAGAAACCTTGTGTTCTCTCCCTGTCATAAAGCAGAACAGCAAACTTGCAAAGTGCAGCTTCTTGTAGGGAATGGACCTGAATAATAGATTTTAAAATATTTCTCAGACACCACCCCAAAAAAGGAGTCTATGAAAACTAAGGACCTCAATCTTCTGAGGTCACCTCCCAAAAATCTTAACTGAGTACAAGAGTACCACTATAACACCTCCAAGTTATTTTTATTTAAAATACATCTTTAATTCCAAATCATCTTTAATCTGACAAACCTACTTGAATCCCAGAATACAAAATTGCAAGTAGGTTGATCCTGTGCTTGTTAACTAGCTCGTAGAGGAAAATGTGTGTTTGAATCCTTTGTTTCCAGTGCACAAGGATTCAAAAGGGCAAATTCAGTTTGGATAGATACAAGTTAAGTTCAGCTCATTATCACATTAAATAATTTACACTTCATCTATTGGACATGAAAGGTGAGTTTTGACCCAGATTCATGTGCTCTGCTCCACAGGTCTACAATTTAGTTCAATGAAGTACAACGAAGCCTTAAATCTGTAGAGTCAATATCAAGGCTTCCATGACTAACATTTTACTGAAATTAAATTCAGACTGGATCTTGAAATAGTTATGTTTAATATCTGATCTTAGAAGAATAAGGCTGATGTCATCCTAGAACTGACATTCAGTTTAACGATGCTTGGCAACCAGCAAATATAAAGAAACAGGGTGCACCCAATGCTGTACAGGGTAAGCAGTGCAGTTCCAAGTCTTTTTTGTTGTTGTTAATGAAGTAGCTATGTACATGCATTGCTGCTGCTACACCACAAATGAAGTATCTTCAAAATTTTCATTCCATGAATAACACTTTTCTCGGCCAGCTTAGTGTATGAGCTAAGACTCTGCAAATGAATTTAGTCACCAAGCATCACCAAGATGTGTCTCAATGTACAAAGCACCACAGTCCAAATGAGGAGCCTTTGGATTATAGAGACAAATGAGATGTGGTTTCTTTCTTCTTAAAGCTTTTACCTGTGAATACTTCAGCTGTGGCTACCAAACACTTAAATCCTGTTTTTGCAGCACAAAGAATGGAGCAGGGAGGGGGGCTGACTGTAACCCTCTCACACACCACTCTCCCTTCACCAATATCGTGCTGTGACGCAGCCTTAATATTTAGTTCGGAGCCGCCCCTTGGCTGAAGAAACCAAAGCTTCCTCACTGGCAATAACTGACTAGTCATTTAATACACTGTTCAGAGCAATGATTGTTGTTGTTGTTTGATTCTGGTATTTTTAGGAAGAGGTAATCCTGGAGATTTGCATCTCATTTCCCAGAATGCCCTAGGGCTTTTCCAGCAGTTGGAACCTTACAGGATAAACATCTTTCCCCTGATTGTAATTGCATTATTAAATGTGATTGCTCTTCTCTTCCTTGAAATTTTTTTAAAAGCAGCAGCAAAGAACACTGCAAGAAAGCATCCTGCTGACAGCATGGAGGAAACTCACACAATAGAGAGACAGCAGTATTTCACCTTTTACTTCCAGATGCAAAAGATGACTTTTCTAAGCCAGGGAGAACCACGACACCATACAGAAGATCAGTCTTCTAAATCACTGCAACCATAGGAAACCTTCAACCATCAAAATTGAGGCTACCACAAACAACTGTCTTCACTATGAATCATATTGCAACAGCTCCAAGACAACCCATCAACAATCAGGGTTCTCTTCCTGTAAATCCTTTAGACACAAATAAGTGTAATCACAGAAAAGTGACACACTGTAGGAAGTGAAAGGGGGGGTTATGGAGGTAAATAACATGATCCTGACCAACATGAATGTGCCACTCAGTTTCAAAGTTACACTAACCAGCTTCTTACACCTAACATGGAGCAATTAACTCAGACCCTGCACAACCCACTGATTTGGCTGGTTAAATTCCTTTTCCTCTAGAAAGTTCCTTTTCTCCACAATGGCTCACAGCACCTTTTACAGCCAAGGCCCCCAGTTTCTTCAAAACTGCAAGAACAGAACTATGGATGCTGAGTATCTACTCCCAGTGATAACTGCTACTATTCCAGCCTTCCTACATTGAAAAAAAAAAAATCAAAATATATTTAAAGTGTGCATGAAGATTGATTCACTGTAACTCCCATATATTTGAAAAATATGAATGCATATAAAATGTGCTAAGTTACACAACCATAACAAAGTATACACAGATTATGTGTTTCTGCCTTACTTGCATAATTTTGGAAACCAAAATAGACTGATGCACGATGGAGCAGTTTCAGCACTTTCAAAGAAGAAAAACAGCTCCTCCTGTACATGAGACATTTCCAGGTCCAGAGGAGAGCTTGGTTCATGGATACTTTTAGTCTTGACTTAGAGAGCCCTACTTCTATGTAGCCTAATCTATTTTGCAACACTTTGCCACTGTACCCTCCATATTTATATTGATATTTCATGAATATTTACACTTACACACAGACATATACACAAAACATAGACATTCCCAATGTACTATACACAAAATCTTGTGCTTAGGCATGCATGTGTCTTACCATACAGTGTTATGATAATTCCCCACAGAAACCCAGATGGGTTGGGGGTAGGTGGAGAACGTGCTGTAGCAAACTGCACACTCTAAGTAGTGGTTAAACTGCTTGAGACCACTTTGCTGCTTTCAAGAGCCTCATCTCAAGTGTTTTCACTAAGCTTTCCATATCCAACAGCTTCATGGCATGGGAATCAGTAATGCTTCTTCAGTGTGCTTTTAAAAAAAACGTTAAACATCTCTAAAGCAAGGCCTACTATACAACAGATGGTCTAACCTCTTGAATGTCAAAATCCATCTGTGTCAGGCAGCCCCATTAAAGTGACATTTTTAGCAACATGCCTCTCTCCACTGTGCCCTCCCTCCCACTTTAGTCTGACTGTCCCAACGGGTAATCGCCCACCACACAATTACAAACATCAGTTTATTGTAGTTCTTTCTCCTCAGTCTCTAATTGGAAGATCTATGATGATGGCTAATCTAAGTCCTGGGTCTCAACGAAGAAAATGTTGAGAAAGAGCAGACCTTAGAGAAAACATTAATATCTTCAGCTAACCAGCATAGCTGCAGATCTCCTGACTAGGAACATTTTGGTTTAGCCCCTTCAGCTACAGCAAAGGTCTTTGTCATTCACCTTGTCTTTCCAAAATACTGAAAAGTAGGCACGGCTACTAACTAGGAAAGAGGTGAAAGGAGGAAAAAAAAGGAAAAATAAAGGAGAAAAAGCACTTGAAACCATTGTATTCTAGTGGCTTGCTGTCATCCAAGTAGGATGTGCTTCAGTGTAAAGGAAATGCCTTGGCCTCTCCTAACCTTTAAAACAACACCGTCCTCATGAAATGCATCAGCAGTTCCATGTCCCAACACCAGCAGCAGCCACAGCCAGCCTGACAGGAATGACAGGTCACCAGTAAACTGTGCCTGAGCTGGGCCAGACAGGGGTCAATGCTGGCACAGGAGCTGCCAGATGATCTGAATCGGGTGCAGGGGACAGGGACCAGCAGGAGCTGCTGAGGCTGAAAACAGCAGGCCCATAGGCTTCTGTGCAGCCCTGGCCTGCCCCAGGCCTCCCTAAGGAACAAGGGACATCTCCTCATGGGTTGCTCCTAAGGCTCTCCACCCTGCAGAGCACATGTGGTCACTCCAGCTATACAACGGTTTTGACATGTGGTCTGTGAAGCCAGAAAGGTTGGTCATCCCAATTTCCCAGCTTGTCCAATGTCTCCAGCCTACAGGAAATGACATGGAGATACTTCTGAGACTGATTTACAGATGGCAAACAGTAGTACAGGGTTTAAAACATACGTAGGAACTTTGCAGCAAGTGTTACAGTCTTGAACTCAATGCCTTGACACCCTCCTAAGTGAGAACACCCCGGTAGCTCAGTTCTGGGTCTGTTTCTGTCGGTGGAAGCTGACAGCTTTGATGCTTCCATAATACAAGGATGGCCAGCCCAATACTGAACAAGCTTGAGGTACAAACCAAACCAGCTTCTTCCCATCCACCATGGAGCAGCCCCAGGAACTACAGTGTTTGCAAGGAGACATAGCTTTAATGGGAGCTATGCCTGAGAAAGGATTGCTGAAAAGGCCATCAGATACTAACAAAAACATAATCCTGTTCATCCCCAAGTGTTTCTCAGATGATTTACTGTGTTATGATAAAGTGAAGCTCACATTCATAGACTGCAGGCTGGAAGACAGGGCATTACACACACGACAGCTCTTTTGACGCTGCTTCAGAATGAAGAGGCTGTTTCTCCCTGCTGTTTAGAGGAAACACTGGCAGCACAGGCAGATTCTCAAGACATCGCCTCGTTCTGCAGGGCTGCAAGATCTAGCAAGGCAACATATAAAGCAGATAATGAAAAGGGATGATTATTTTAAACTGGCTGCAACCTAAACTCAAGGAAGGAAATCGACTGATGAAAGAGCTTACTCCTACGCATTTGTAGTGTTGCTGGAGGTTTATACTTGCTACTGAGACAGAACCAGAGATACCTTGTGGGTGGAGAGACAGGAACACTTGGAGACTAGGATAAAAGACTGCACACCCCTCATGACACAAGTCTCATTCCCAGCTCAACATCAATGTATTCTACTAGAAAAAAAAAAGTAACTGATTAAATTTAGAGTGTATTCTTCATCAAAAGCACAATTTATGACTACAAGCTTTACTACTATCAGTTTTCTGGTTTCCATGTACATAAAATCCCTGTTAAATACACAGTGCCAGTGCATTGACTGCAAGTTTCTTAAGTACTTTGGAAACCACAAATTCCATTTAAGTGCAAAGTTGTTTTACTCACTACCAAAGTTGAAGCATTAATGTGTGGGATATGCTAAAAAGGAGTGACAAGTGATTGCTGCCTGTCAGAAAAGATAAAGGGAAAGGATAACATTCTCCTAATCAGAGGGATTAAATAAACTATGCCACCATGCCAGGTATCAGCTATTTTTTGGCCACTTACAAAGCAGGGAAGCTTATTGTGTGTCTATAAACCCTGCCTGTTTGAATCAGCATTATATTCCTCAGTTTCACTTCAACATCTCCTAAAAAGCTGGCAAGAGTAGGTTTAAAACAAGGCTTTGAAAATGTGCAAAAGTCAACCCACTTCCACAGTGATTTTGCTCTTTTGACCATGTTGGTAAGCATGACAGCATTTAATATCACAGTCCCGAGCTTGTGAGAAAACCATACAGCTGGAACTTAGTTCTGCACGTTCAGTCTCCTCTGAAAGCATTTACACTGCATGAAGCTTTTAATAATTTCTAAAACCTTCAACTTACACAGGAGGATCAAAAGACAAAGAAAATCTAGTCTCCACTATCCTGCCTTCCTTTCCTCTAGACAGATGAGGTCCACCCAACGTATCTTTTATGGGGGACGCAGGAAAAAGAAATAGGTTATATTTTAATCAGCAGGGATGCATGAAAGTTTTCAGGAGATGCATTTCCAACAGATTTCTTGACTTCCATCTGCTTGTCTGAACAGAAGCAGCCTTCCTGAAATCTGCACGACTGAGGCAAACCTCACGAGAGAAAATTTCCCTTGGGAGATCCACCACCTCCAGCTATGCTCTGAGCCACACACACTGCAGGAACAATTCCCCACAGGATTGAGCATTTCTTCTTCCCTGCTGGAAAGCACAAGTGCAGACGCACAAAAAGGAGTGAGGCAGGGAAAGGATGGGGGACAGAGCCCAAACTTTTTCAGCCTTGAAGACAGACACACATTTCCATGTTTGAAAGGAGTGGTGGGAGAAGGCGGGAAGGAGTCTAATTGCATCCAGATTGTTTTGTCCTTCCCCACTCACTTCATCTCACTGGCAGGTTTGACTGTCAGTACCCGCAGCGTTTCTGAGCCCAGCACCAGCTAATTGTGGTCCTTATATACATACCCCCAGATCTAACTTGACACAATGCTGGATAATTGGCAGCTCCAGAGAATGAGGAGAGATGGGCATTGAATCTGAATTACCTCTCACACCTAAAGGAGGAAGATCCTCTGAGACAGAGGCTGAAGTCCCTGGCAGGGAGCTTGCCCTGTGCCCGTGGACACACTGGCAGGTTTGCAGACAAAATGACGACTTAATTTTCCAGTGCTGCCAGTCTTAAAAGTCCTAAAACCAAATATTGTCTGACAGGCAAATGAAGAAGAAAATGGAAGGAGAGCAGTAGGCTTGGGCAAGGGAAAAGGCTGGGAGTGGGGAGAGGAGGGCACTGGAAGGAGATGCTTAGTAGTGGAGTTTAGACTGGAATTAAAAAAGAATCACAAATTCTCTCTCTGCCTCCTCGAAGGAGCTCATGGTATGTCTGTGCATTTCTGGTGGTTGTCAAATGGAAGTGGGACATTTTTCTCCTGAATCAACATTTATTCAACAAGGTCAGTGCCACCTAAACAGGTTTCAGTCTCAGGTGTAGGAAGAGACTCTGTAAAGCTGCATACAAACACTGGCAGCACATCTGCACCTTCCCACTTCCCACCCCTCCCCAGCCCTCCCTGCAGACAGAGGCTGTCAGCTCCATCACCTTCCTGCACAGTTCAGGTAGGGGGTTAGGAAGGGCTCCCTGCTCACTACTTAGCTAATTGCTACAACAGACTCTTGCACAAGAGAGTGCAGTTTCTTGTTTACTCAGAAATATTTGCTTTAAGTGCAAGATTAATCAGCACAGCCCAGAGCATGACAGCTTTAGGCTTTTTTGTCTCTAGCCTCCACATCTTCATATTAACATCTGGCTCCAACTCCCTGGGCTCCATCTCCTACTCCTTTTCCCTTCATGCCTTTAAAGAAACCAGACCTTTTTAAATAATCAGATGCAGTATGTGAACCATAACAAAGTAAAAACCTTGAAAACAGCCTAAAATGAGGTGTATGCTTAAGAGGGGAGGCTCAAACCCCTCATTCTCCCTGGGGAGGCTGCAGTGGTGACACAGCTCTGAACACCAGAGCATTCACAGAGCCAGTTAAAAAGTGCCTGGCTGTGATTTTTTTGGTGCTGCTTTAAGATATTTGCCTGTAAGACAGAGATGAAGTTGCTGGATTGTGGAGGACTAACTGGAATTAGTCACACTAACTGGAATTACTTCATTTTACAGACAAAATAGGTCTGGGTTTCAGAGAAATGTCCTCAGGATAAGACAAGACAAGAAAGCAGCAGAGGACAAGAGTTCTAACATGGGAAGCAAAACAAAACACAAACAGAGCAGGAGAGACAGTACATGAAAGAGAAACAAGGTCAGAATTGGTGCTGGTCAAACAAGGAGCAAATTTTCCCTTTGAATGTGACAATATGGCTCTGAACAAATGATAAGGACATAGTTACTGCATAAAGGCCCTGATCTCTGTGCAAACCTCCTGCTGTCATCAGGAAGAGACCTGCTACAGACAGACTTCAGGAACACTGAGGTTTATACCCTGGCCTACAAGCAGGAACTTTATAAAATTTGGTTCTTTCCTTCAGCCTCTGGTTTTGGCACTTTGTCCAAACTAATACTTGTTAGTGTTTTTTGTTTGGTTTTTTTTTACATTCCCTCAATCCTTATGGGAAGTTCCCTATTCCTAAAATTATGCTGCCAGTAACAGTAATTCCCTGAAAAGCAATGGCAAACACTTGCTTTCAAAGAAAAGAGATCACATTTTTACATTATAAAAGTAAAAAAGTCTCAGAGGCAGCCAGCAAGAGATGGCACTAGGAGAGAATATATCAGAGGTACTATCATCTGTGTTGTAAAGTCGGTGGAATTTTTATTATTAAGGGCCAGGCTCCATGAAAAAATGTAACCTGGGCACATTTGTAAATTTTAGCCATGGTCTTCAATGACACATTTGTCAGATCTATATTGAAATCTTTGGAGAAGCTCAGAAGCAACCACTTAGAATCAAAGCTGTTAACAGAAGACAGGATTTAAACGCAGGTTGCACTGAACCATCACACTGAATTTGTTCCCTATTCTTTGTTACTCCAGTGCTTTTTGGAGAAAGATTTTTCAAAGCAGACACCTGAACCAGCCCAAAGATGAAATCTGCATCTTAAACTCTGGCAAGAGGAGAACCCCACCACTAGAAACAGCATAGTACATTTTACTGGTATTAACATTTACTATTTAGTGTCGCTACCTCAAGCTATTACTTGCTTACAACCAGTGCCACCTGACTTCTGAGAACTCCAGCAAATTCCATAAAATGCAAGAGCAATTAACCATGCTGGGCAGGAAAATAATATTAATGTCAAATCAGTCTGCTGATAGATATGGCTCACATACATCTCAGAAGCTGATTCATGACTCTGCTATAACAAACCTCACCAGAAAGGCCTGGTATTGAGTGACTCCTCTGAGTATGCACCAGCTGCTGAACACATCCTGAGCTGGACAGCCAATAAATTACACCATGAGCATATGCTGGCCTGGATGGACTCTGTTGTTTGCATTAGTAATAATTCATCAAGAGCAAGATGTAAAGTGATGAAGCCTTTGGTATTTACAAGAGGAACATCTAAGGAAGAAAAAAAAAACGAAACGAGAGACAACAATCTCCTCCCCTGCATTTCACCAAAGTTTTTGGTACATTTCTTGTTATTTTTTCTCAGTTCTGACAATCAAAAAAGCCCTTCTCCTCTTTACATGGGTAGAATGAAAAATATTTAGTCCTCAAAGAGATTCTACGGTCATTTGCAGCTACCTTGGAAGCCAAGAGGACACACTACCACATACATTGGATTTCAGCAGTGCACGGGGTGCCCATCAATGCTCCAGCCACACCGAGGCTTCCATCAGTCTAACAGGAGCAAAACTCCTGATAGCTCATCCCTGATTTTTGACACTCCAAAAGACATCCAAAAAGATACTCCCGTAGTCACAGTCAGGAGGTTTTATGTTGTTAAATCATCCCCTTAAGGAGAGATGCTCAGACATAAAAAGCCAAAAGAATCAAAAGCCACCTCTGTCACAAGAAAGGCAGTGTCTGCTTCACCCCCACCCCATGTTCAGGTACTTGTGGTGAGGACGAGCAGGTAAAGAACACTTCAGGTTTTCAAACATTCCTCTAGGACAAAATACAGTTCCACATGTGCTCACAAACTCAGCTTCACAAAGCTCCATGGGGTAGGTAAGGGTTATGGTAACTGTTTTACAGATGGAGAACTAGTACAGCAAGACAACATAATTTCCCTGCTGTCACACAGAAAGGCTGTGGTGAAGGAGGGAGCTGAGCACATCTGGCTAACATCAGCTTAAGAAGTCAGGATGGGGAAGGTAACAAGAGGCCTCCATGCCAGGAGCCAAGTTTCATGAAGCAAACATCACACAATAGTTGGAAAAATCACTGCAGTGAATCACACTTAGTATTCAGAAACATGCTCACGTTACAACCACAAGCACTTATTTAATTAGAAAGATGATCTAATTGAGATGCATCCAAAATTGCCTCCCATACGACATAAGCAATACTACACGTAGGTAAGAAAATATGTTGGCTAGGAAGGTGGGTGCATTAGTGCACGTGAGGAAAACAAGGGTAATTGTCAGACTTGCTCTCCATCAAGCACAGCAATAGCTCTGAATAAATTTATTAAACACAATCAAATTTTACAAGGCACTGAAGTGATAACTCTATAGTAGTTGAAAGTGCAAGCAGCAATAAATATCTTGTAAACACAGAGGTCACAGGCCCAGGCACTTACGAGCATGGGAAAGGTGGGATACTGTAAGCAACATGCTTCATTGCCTCAGCAGTTCTTTTTTCATCTTTCTTTCCTTGGAGGAGGAGTAGAACAGGACAGAACAGATTATTATTTAATTTACTGCAATAAATCAGGAGTCAAAGCAATTCAAAGGAATTTGTAGCTTATCACTATGCAAAGAAAAATCAAACCTCTATCAGTTCAGATCTAAATACAATTACAGGAAGAAAATAGCTTGATGTTTAAACCATCAAACTGAGCCTGACAGATGGATACTGTTTATACCCATTTGTATTTATTGAACATATTAAAAGATTGCAGCTGTTCTGTCAACACCTAGGTGCTTCCAGGGTGCTTGGAGCTGTATATAAATATGACAGAATTTTATGGATAAATATATATTCCGTGGAATAAACACGTTGGAGATACTGTGATATAACAAGTATTTACATTAACAACCTTGAACTGGTTTCTATTGATCTTTAAGCACTTCACAAAAGTATGGATAAAGCATCTGCACTCCCACCCTACAGACACAGAATTAAAGCTCAGAGATTAAGTGCTGCTGAAGGATTTTATAACAACTCAGTATGAGCGATGGGATTAGAAGCCAGGCCTATTGCTGCAGGCTTTGTCTTCAGTGCTTTAAATCACACTTCCCCCATCCACATCCACCTCTCTGCCTCTTTGTGCTCAACACCCAGGAGCCCATTTACAATGAAACTTGCATATATTCGCTGCTTAATTTTAATCTCATGCAGCTTTGGGTCAATCAAAGGCAAAACCAAGGAGCTGCACACTCCTAAGGCTGCTGCAGCCTTCCCCCTGCCAGAGGCTGTTCACAACCTGCCCGTCAGCTGAACCCCCAAAATTGGCACTGCTGGTGGGTTATTCCTGCCCTCACATATCCAAGGCAGAGCCGACCTAACCCTCCCCAAACCTCCTCTGACCAGCCAGAGGATCAGGAGGAACATTGTCATTAACGGAAAAATAATCCCACTCTCCTCATCTGAGAGGTTTTGCATAAACATAAGGGAAGATCAGTGAAGAATGATGATTGCTCCTTATGTAAATCACCAGCTCGACAAGGAAAGGCTTTCAAGCATGGATGGCATGTGGGGATGAACACACACAGACCTGTGGGTTTTCTTGGGAGTTTTCTCCTGCCTTCAGCTCTCAAGCACTGCACTTGGGGGGATATCTGACCAAGCACATCTGCTTGCTGCGTGGGTTTTGAACTAAGAGCACCACGGCACATGGTTAAACTTCAAATATTTTTCTTTTTAAATTTCACAAATAATTGTAGATTACACTCCAGCACACTCACAGAATCATTATGGTTGGAAAGGACCTCTGAGATCACCGAGTCCAACCATCTGCACAAAAAAATCCCCAAAACCAAGCACAACCAACCACACACACTCCACCAGAACATCCACAAAAAACCCCACAACCTCAGCCACTAAAGCATGCCTTGAAGTGCCACATCTACACGTTTCCTGAGTATCTCCAAGGATGGTGACTCCACCACCTTCCTGGGCAGCCTGTTCCAGTGCCTGACCACCCCTTTCAGTAAAGAAATACTTCTGACTATCCAGTCTAAACCTCCCCTGCTGCAATTTCAGGCCATTTCCTCTGGTCCTGTTGTTATTCGCTTGGGAAAAGAGGCCAACATCCACCTCCCTACAACCTCCTTTCAGGGAGTTGCAGAGGGTGATGAACTCTCCCCTCAGCCTCCAAACTAAACATCCTCAGTTCCCTCAGCCTCTCCTCATATGACTTGTTTTCTAGACCATTCACCAGCTTGGTTGCCTCTCTCCAAATTTGCTCCAGCCCCTCAATGTCCTTCTTATGGTAAGGGGCCCAGAACTGAACATGGTGCTCGAGCTGCAGCCTCACCAGTGCCCAGCACAGGGACACAATCACTTCCCTACTCATTTGGGTTTGCAGTACTGGATTTCAGCAGGACTGAAAGGCAAGAGAATGACAATGTTGGGAATGAAGGAAGTTTTAAATTAGAAGTTGTATAGGGCTGGGAGATGAAACAATCTAAAGATAAAACCAGACTTTTGTGGGAGTCCTCTGTAGGCAGCTATTTTGGGTTGCTGAGGATCCCAAGAAGAATTGTAGGAGATGAAGTATTTTTCCTGATAAAAATTTCTCCTTCACCTTCATAGCTCCTGCACCACAGGCTGTCAAAAACACTAGGTTACCTGCTTTAATGCTTTTCAGAACATCAGAAGAAAAAAATTTTATGGCGCTCTCTGGAAAGGGGGAATGGAGAGACTTTAATGAGAGGGAAGAACTGTTAACCTGGCAATGGGAAAGGCACTGGACCACACTAGAAAACACAACAGGAACAAAATGATTTATCCAAACACAAGCATACAGATAGAAATGGGGAGATGGGAGAGAAGAGCCATTTCCCAGGGGGGCAGGGGGTGGAAATCAAACTTCCTTTCTGACTAAATAGCTGAACTCTGTCATTCCTAAGCAGCGAGAACCACATTCTCATTTTAAAACCATCCACTGATAGCCAAAATATTTTTTATTGAAAAAGGATGTCCTCGTCTCCACTCTGCCTGTGAAAGAGGCAGCACAGGGAGACAAAAACGGAGGGAAAAGGAGAGCTGGCCTGTTAATACTGTGTGGCAAACACAGGAGCTGAGCACAG
The DNA here is from genome assembly GCA_020745705.1 of Hemiprocne comata. Lineage (NCBI taxonomy): Eukaryota > Metazoa > Chordata > Aves > Apodiformes > Apodidae > Hemiprocne > Hemiprocne comata. Next base: position 9,735,607 of record CM036605.1, on the reverse strand, counting down.
GCTCCCTGATTCCCAGACAACAGCCATATCCCCACTGAACCACCATCATTTTTCATCGGCAAATGCGCACGTGTGCACGCACAGACACGCAGGCAATAGCAGCATAATCATCTCTATCCTGCCCTGCCACTGAGCCCTGAACTCTGAAATGAGAGCCATCATCTCAACAACTGAAAGGGCTTATTAATAGTGTTGCCAGTTAAACTCTCCAGAGAGGAGCTGTCTCCTGCATGTTTATACAGAGCCAAGCACAACGGGGCCGCCGGTTGCCTTTAGTGCCACAGAAAGGATCATTATCCCGGTTCTTCCTTGGCTGTGGTCAGCCAACTGCGGCTTTGATAATTACCCTATAGAAACTCAAAGCTGCTACACCAGCATCTTAAACACAAAATCGTACTCTATTGCCTTTTTTCCCAAAAACATTTTTTATAGCAGACAGCAGTTTCTACTTAGGCAGCAGACGGACCAGAAAATACTGCTTAACAGAAATGCTTTTGAAGTGGAGATGGGACCATAACACCAGATTCCTACCCCTCCTTCCAGTGAGTGCAGATGTGGACACAATTCTGGTCCAGAGCTCCAGGATTGGGCCCTTTCTAAACACCCTAAATACTTCTAGTAAGGGCTGAGAGCATTTGGGGTTGCTTTGAACGTGAGAGGAGGGGTTTTAAGCACTACTTTGTCCTGAGCCCAGGACTTACCCCAGAAGACCAATATGCCTCTTAAACCCTGCTCTGAGAGCTTAAGCAAACATCTAGAGAGCACAGAACCTGCAGAGTGGAGATGTGCTTTACAAATGCCAGCAAAACTTCTTTAGCTAGATGAGCAAAGCAGTTCCCTAGTGCCTACGTGCACTCGCACATTCCCGATGCGAGGACTGAGTTTTGAGAAAGAGAAAAGGTGGAACAAGTCCTAGAATACCTTTGAAAAGCAAAATGAAACAAAACAACAAAGATCCTTGAAATTATTTGCTTCTGCTCTAAGTTCTGCAAACAACAAACACGGTGTCTGCACAGAGGTTCCTGCCAAGAGCTGCCATTAACATACAAAAATCTTACGTTCAAAGGAAGCCTGCAGCAGTCAGTTGTTTTATCTTAATTTGATTCTTTTGACTATATCCCCTGTTTTCATCTTCCCTCATTAAAAGGATTTTTTTAAGAAAAGATTTTTTTTTAAATCCAAACATTGCTAATTATTTTAATGAGCTACCAAAAAATATAGTTGCTTTCTTCTACTCCGAATATAAGCAAATGTCAACACTGCTTGGAGAGCAGAGGTAGCACAGTGTCTTAATACTCTACCATCAACTCCTATATTTGATTCAAATTACTCACAGGACTAATTTTACACTGCTTCGTTAAGAGCCTGGGGCAATTAGCATAAAGGTTAGGCTACTACCGTATTAAAGTGTTGGGGGGTTTTTAAAAACAAAATGATTTGCTTCTTTTCCTTTCCCTTTGGAAAAAAACCACACTGGATAGACAAAATGAGCTATTGTCCTTTTCAACTTCACACATAAAGAAACATGAATTGCTACATCTCTCATCAAGGACGGGGCAAAGCAGCTGCCCAGTTCCTACAAAAGGGCAAAGGCAATGCTCTCCTCTAAAGCTAACACAGAGACAAAGAAACTGCCTTTCTGCTCAGAGGACACAGAATGGTGATAAACTTAAAATTCAGCCAGCAACTAAAGGGAGGGAAGAAATTGCTCATTCCAAACTGCATCCATTTCTCACACAACTAAACCTGTCTTGCAAACTTCTCCGAACGATGATCAAAGGCAAAAGCGCAGATATGCAACATTGCAAGAGCTGAAGTGTACATAATAAAAAGCAGAGGCATCTCCTATTCTTTGAGGCTTTTTTGAGAGAACAGAGGAAGAACTGCTTTTGAACTTGCAGGTGAGCAATTCTTTAAAAGCACATCACAGCCTCACTGAGCTGTTGATTCAGCATCGTGATGGACAACACAACAGAGCCAGGCTCAAACCACCTAGACATTTCCCTGCCCTGTTTTCCCTCTCCTTCCCCATACTGAGGGAAGCAGCTCTCAAACACATGCTTTCTCCCAAGCCTCAGGAATGGAAGAAAAACATAAAAAGCAGCAGCAGCCCTAAGGAACAGACTTGATGAAAAAGAAAAGCTAGCTGCCAGACAACGTTTCAGTCTACTTCAGAGCTGGTTTACACGTGGGAGTACTTGCCAAGACTTGCACAAGGCACCTCTCTGCCTTGCAGTGCACGCTGGCACTCAAGGGGTTAAAGCAATATAAGCCAGGCCTGCTGGAGAAGCACTACAGCAGGAAGAAAGAGTTACAAATGATTTTTCTTGGCAAAAGCAGCTCATTGGAATAGTAGGAGGATTGTGCTTACTCCTCGTATATAAATGCCAAAATGAGGCTCACTGACACTTTCCTGGCGTGCCACAGCCCTTCCAGTGGCCCAGGACTTCAGCTGAACTTTTGGAGGGACAGAAGGACACACAAGACATTTCTTCCCCAGCTATCCAAACCCTCCTCTCATGTGGCATTATCCAGTAGCTGTGGAAAGTGCCCCTCCACCAGCACCACCACTGCTTCAGCTCAGCCTCTCCCCTTCCACACCAATGCCTCATTTTTGTGGCCAGTGTTTGGGGCTGGGGTTGTGCAAAGCCACAAGCACACAAGAATTCTGGGGCACGCTGGTGGGGAGGTGGGGGATTAATGAAGACTCACAGGACTAATTTTAGGCAAGACAAAGTTTGCTGAAACATGAGGATTTTGCAACTTGCTTAACCAACAGCCCAGCTTTTCCCTGACCCCATTCTTCAACACCTAACAGTTTTCTAGGCAAGAAACTAGCAGGGAGTTTAAGGTGACCCTTTCCTTGGTCCTCCTTCCTGGGTTCTAGAGACCAGCAATTTATGGACCTTGAGAGCTGGAAGCTGCATCCAAGATCATCATGCTTCATAGACACTAATCTTCCTAAAGGTCTAATCCCTTTGTACTGCTTCTTTAGACTTACACTTTTGGCTTCCACAAAATCCTTTCAAATGAGTTTTGTGATTTCATTTTGCCCTGCTAAAAGAATAAAAAAGAAAAGAAGAAAAAAAAAAAAGAAAGGCTTATCAATCCCTACTCCTATCAGGCTTACCCAAACTGTTATGATTTAATTACTTAGTGTTTCATCACACAGAAACTGGCTCCACAGCCATTCAAGAGGTTCATGGTAGGGCTTTAAGATGATGAAGGTCAAATGGCTATTTTGGGAGTGATTAGCTTGTTCAAAGGCACAGGGCACCACATGTGATGCAACTTTGGCTTTAGCCTAGGGGCTGCTCTAGTGCTGTGCAGAGCAATGGCTGAACACTCTTTGCAGCTGAGGAAAGAAGTTGATCCCTTCCAGTGACAGAGCAACTTCACTGTCTTCACACCAGGATCACTGAGGCTTTATGGTAGGTGACTGGTTTTATCACCTTCTATCAGGTCTCTCCACATGTATCTGCTCCCTTGTACATTGATATCTAACAGCAACCACTATCTAGGTTTTTTGTTCTTCCTTTAACTCTCCCGTTTCCTCTTATAGAAATGGCTCATTTTTGTTCCCCGCAACCTTCAGCTCAATCATCTTCTCTGGTTTTCCAACAGTAATGAAAATATATGCTTAGAACCCAAAACAAGAATCTCCCCTTCTCCAAATGTCACTGTAGGTGACATTAAGATGATTATTCTTACAAAGGCTACTGAGAACAACTTCTTACCAGTGGATTTATGTTAGGCTCCCCAACCCCAGGGGGAAAATTTACACGTTTGAAAACTGAAAGGCAGAAATCAGTTAAGACATCATCATCCACTGCAGCATTTCACGAAGAGAGGCAACTCTCCCCCAGTTAGCTTGCTGCTTCTAGAGCCCCCCAGCCAAAGATGAAATCCCAAAACCTGACAGCTCTCCACATCCCTTTAAGAAAATAAAATGGGCTGAAGCATGGTACATGAGACTGTAATAAATTTTAGCAGTAAAACTAGGAAAACTTTACCTGTTTAACTTTTTACACCAGACTTTAATGGATTTCTACATTAGGATTATTAGGAGCAACTCCAACTAGCTGTGATTTTTCTTTCTGCATTCACACGTTTCTCAGAAATCCATACTGCCTTCAGCAATGTCCACTCAGGCTGAAATGATTTCTCATGAGAAATTCATGTTGCTTACTTGGCCCACAAGGAGTCTCGTTAGTTTGACCCACCAGATCATAACTGCAGAGGGAGTTTCAATGGAAACGTCTGCAAGGCAGTTAACTTTTTTCTGCAAATACACACATACAGCATGGGGCTTCCAGGACTGTCAGATTGTTTTACAAAAGAAAGAGACATTTTCCTTGTTCACCGTCTGGGGAGGCAGAGAGCCACATTCTCAAAACATCACAAGGCAAGATACTGTGCAGCAAGTGAGAACTCAGCTTGGACCTGCTACATCCAAGATGAGAATCACATTAGCAGGAACTCGGGGGAAAAAAGTAAGGACTGAAAAAGATTCACCGTGCTGCTGTTGCAGAAAAGAGAAATCCAATGGCCTAGGTTATGAGAAGATGGCACATTAGCACAGCAGAGAGAAAACTACCAGAGAAATTAACAGCACTTGTGGAAATGTCACCCCCCCACTGAAGAACACCCCAAATTGCCCTGATCTAACTTGGCTCTTTTTAAAACTCATTTCCTGGGGCTGGAGGCTCAGTAAGCAGTCTTGTAAATGTTCAGTTTTCAAATCTAGGCAGTGGGTTTGTATTTCCTGAGCCATGTGCCAATGCTATTTCATGCTGTACAGCTTCCAGTATTTTCTTAAGTGCCTTGAGAGGCTTGGCACCAAGGGCACTATGGAAATGGAGTTTTAACTGATAGTTAATACAGGTGCTCCTTTCCCTGCCTGCAAGAACTGCACTCCCCACAGCACACACAGTCAAGTGTATTTCAGCTGAATGTGGAGTGTGAGGTGAGCAATGTCCTGTCAGGACAGTGACCAACATCTCCATTAATCTATCACCACAAATGGCACAAATTTAAAACAAAACCCTCACCCTTCTCTATGACCAAATTACAAGACATGTCAGATATTTCTCTTTCAGCCAGCCAGCTAACTCCAAGAACTCACAACATCCCTCCCCTCACAAAAATATCACAGAATCATGAAATGGTTTGGGTTGGAAGAGACCTTATAGATCATCTAGTTCCAACCCCCCTGCATGGGCAGGGACACCTCCCACCAGACCAGGTTGCTCCAAGCCCCATCCAACCTGCCCTTGAACACTTCCAGGGATGGGGCAGCCACAGCTTCCCTGGGCAACCTGTTCCAGTGTCTCACCACCCTCACAGCAAAGAATTTTCTCATGATGTCTAACCTAAATCTCCCCTCTTCCAGTTTTAATCCATTCACCCCTTGCCCTCTTGGTACAAGCCCCGAAAAAAAGTCCCTTCCCAAACTGGGGAAGAACTATTCCAGTTACCCACAGAGGTCATCCACAATCACAACTTCAAATTCATTAAGAAATTAACGTACTAGAGCTCACTGAAATGGGCTAAATTAAGCTGAGAATTTGTGGGATGACTAATTAAAGGCTAGCTATGGCCAGGCAAACTCTACTTGCAAATCTAAGTGCATTATCCCCAGCTGCCATCTGACCTGCAGGTCATATTCACAGCACCATCAGGAGCAAGGAGCATGGATAAAGGGAAACCAGGATAATACTTTCCCCCATTAACACTTGACTTTGCACACAGAACATCACATTGTTCTTTGTCCAGCCTTTTTCAAGATTTTTTGAAAGAATATCCTAATTAATCTGCAGGGGAATTCAGGCAAGCTTGCTCTAAGTATTTTTAGCTTAAATATGCAGTGTTGTCAAGTATTTTCCCTTTTCCTATTTTCACAACATTCTCATGTGTTTGAGGCTATTAGAGAGGGCCATAAAGCACCTACAATCCCCAAGATTATACAACTGCATTAAAATACATAATATTTTGGGGGCTTCAGAGGATTATTATTTAATTATGTTAATTGGCCTGCCTTCCATCCAGAAGGATCCCCCTAAATAACAGTTTTCCCAAAATAGAAGTGCAGCTGCCTGAGAGACAGGACAAGGCAAAAACCTCAGCAGTGATTCATCAGGGCAGGGGAGGAGAAGACAGCTCTTCTTCACAGAAGAGACTACTGAAGTTCTGCTAAATTGAGTGAATTGGGAATTCACCTTAAAAAAGAAGTGCCCGAGATTTTAACTTATCAAAATTCTCCTGCTGATCCACAGACATAAAGATACTACTTATAATAATAATACAAGCCTTCTGGGCATATTTGCCTTGTCATTTCCAAGGTACTCTCATTGCTGAACCTCAGTGCTAGCCCTACCCACTTCAGAGCAACTTCCACTCAATTGTGTCAACATGTTTTACAAACATTACTTAAGCCACAGGACAATTTTGAATGGTAAGATCACAAATATTATTCTCCTTTCACATCATGATTAAAGTCTGTTCAGTTGTACGAGAAACTGGATGAATTATTTATTGCTCAAAAACACCAAAAACCAACGACAAAGAACAAAAAAAAAGAAAAAGTTAAAGCCATGCAAGGTCGTCTATGAATGACTTGATTCTTGGTTCTAAGAAACCAGATTAGTCTCTCATCTAGGAGAAAATTAGAAGCAGCAATAAGTATTTCTGCTCACACAGAGGCACAACATGCTTCCCTGAAGGGACACAAGCTCTGCAGCAGCACACAGAGCTGTGGAGGGGGTGGCTGAGGGATGTGGAGCTCCCAGCTGTACAGAGTGTCACTTAGGAGAGCAGCCCAAAGCAGGTATATTGCCCTCTGTTTGATGACAGAACAAAAACACCTGCCAAGAAATGGCACTTAATTTGTACACATAAATATACCCACAAGCAGTCAGGGAAGGGGAAGCCTTCTCCCTGCTTCCCTCCTTTTGCTTATTTTCATTTTAGTCACAGCACAAATCAAACTGCCAAGCTGGCAAGGCCTCCAAACAAGTCAGCAATTCTGTGGGTGTACAGACAAGCTCCCTGGCAACACCAGCCAAACAAGGTCTTCAGGGTGCCAGCCCCCCTTCTGCAGGCAGACCCACCAACTGCAGCTCCTCCCTTGTCAGAAGCAGCTCCTGCACCCACAGCCAGGCTCCTCCACTGGGGATGGCCTCCAAACACTGCCAACACCTCTGCTGGCTCAGGTTCACAAAAAGCATCATCCCAGCCCAACTAACCTACTGGTGTTATACTGAACAACCAAAGTCTGTAAAGTCCAGAAGTTATCAGGCACTTGAAAAACTGGATTTTTGACATTAAATTGTGATTAATTACAAAATTGAAAGCATAAAGCTATCAGACATTAACATTTTACTCATTGCTTTGGATGTGGTACAGCACTGGTATTTGCTTTAGAATTTAACAGCTAGATAGAAATAATCGGGCCTTCAATGAAGAGCTTGACTCTTCCCTTTGAGAAAACTACTGAAGTTAGATCTCAGTACTGTATTATTTCCTTGAATCCAGAAGAGGAAGATTCAGTTTCATAAGAAATAAAATCAAGAGACTAAACTTGCAAGTATTTGGGCTTTACTCTCATCTTATGCTGCAATTAATTTTATCAAATAAATAGACATAGATCTCTCACTCCTTATTAACTCCTAAGAGGTAAAAGATAATCTTGAAACTACTACTGAAGAGTAACCTTAACATCATTTTTTATCTCTAAAGATAAGGAGCTCAGAAGCTGTATTAAACCATGTGATAGTTAATGCATTTCATCTTAAGGGAAAATAATTACTGCCTAAACTAACTTATAATAAGATGAGTTTGTAAAATATGCTTAGAAATGGAGGGGGAAGAGTCTTGCATACCCTGTATACAGCTGTTGGGAGTTTACATCTGGGCATTTGCACTTTTCAGCTGCTCCATTAATATCAGAATCTCTGAGTTTCCCCAAATCCTACCCACAGACATCCTCAGTTACCCAGCCTGTCAAAAGAGGTCAAAGATGACAAGATCAGCAGTTTTCTCCCGATATGAACTTGTCCTGCTGCTTCCCCCTCAGTCTCAAAAACAGTGGCTTCTGCACACCAAATCACCTCATTGCAAACTAACTGAAAAACTTTGAGCATTTTCTTAAACTGATCCAATTTATACAAGGCAAATCCAAACCATTCATCAGTGCTAACTCGGGAAGTTCACTGAGGCTCACCTCCCCCAGGTACTCTTTACTTCTGGAAACAAAGCATTGTTTAGGGAAGACATTACAACCTGGGTGGAAAGAGCACTGGACTGGGAGAGGACTCCTCTCAGTTGTCCACAGCCAGGCCAGTGAACTCTCCAATCTTGTTTCAGTCTGTACCTCAGCTTCCCCAAGTACAGAACATCAGCTAATAATCATGTCCTTCCCTGAAGCACTATGAGACCTACCAGCAAGAGTCCCACAAGAAATAGAAGAATTAGTAAAAGGATACTGATAGACTGAACCACTCCTGAATATATTTTTTTATTTGAAAACAAATTTTTTCACAGACCTGATTATTTAAGAGAATGAGAGCTCTTCCCCCTTTATAGGCACACCAAAAGCTGTAGCAGTTTAAATAAGCTTTTATGCATACAGTAAAATTGCACTGATGTGATAGAATTGATTTAGAAAAGGATTTCATTAAATTGGCGCAGTTCCCTCATGTAGGAAATATTCTTTTGAATTGATATCTTACATCAATTTAGGATAAGTCAGTAATAAATCTATTTAAGATTTAGGTAAATCACCGTGGTTTTCTTGTCTAGGAAAGAGTGTAAGAGAATACAATTGAAAATATCATTAGGGAGAAACAAAAGAATCTAGCAAGAGCCATGTAGGAACTATTTCCAATTATTAACTCTGCTAAAGTAACAACAGCTCTGTCTAGTGTAGCCACAAATGAACAATCCCAAGCCACTGGAAAGCATGTGACTGAGGCAGGATATTAAAGCATACAAGAGATCAGTTATACCAAGATAGCATTGATGAGATAAAAGTATTTTTTACCTAACTTACACAGGGAAAGTAGTTTCTTTCTCCAAGCTACCTGGTCTGAGTGCAATAATTCTGCCTTATTACTAGCCAAGGAACTTTCTCTCCAAGGAACAAGGCTGCACACTAGTCTTCAGTGGAGTCTGGGCCAGTTTCAGGAGAGGTGGTTTTGAGGGAACCTGGAAACAATAACACTAAGAACCTCCTTTCCTGTGCCATTCTTAATTATTATGAGACCTCTCCAAAAATTTATTTCTATAAAACAGACAACAAAAGGCAAAAGGAACATGAACAAAGATGAGTAGATGAGTGCCCAGGTAAGCTAGTCCTGCTGCAGACCTACACAAGTCTGTGGGATCTGGTAAAATGAGTTCTTGCTAGGCAGCAAAGTTAGCAGAAGCAGGTTGGAACTGGAAGCACTTGTTGCTGCAACTGCATCCTATTAAACCAGACTAGGGGTGGGCAGAGCAGTTCTCTAGAGTCTAAAGACACTAGAGTCTAAAGAAATAACCATTAGACCAGTCAAAGCCCAGAGGAAGACTCAGTATGGTCCAGAGGAGCCCTGCTTTCTGTTTACTTCTCCCTAAGAAGGTATTATAAGCCTTAACAAAATAGCTACATCTGATTAATTTGGCCACAGACTTTCTTGCTCTGTTGCCCTTGTACGTGTGTGCAGAATATGGGCACCCTGATACCACATAAAATTATACCACGAGCTCCAGAGATAAGAATTTAATGTGGCTACAGAAATGTGTTTCTAAGAAAGTGGATTTCCTTCTTCCACTGGTCTCCAAGAGATTCCCCCATCAAACATTGTGTAACTGCGTGGGGGTGCAGCCTGTGCTAACACTGAGAGCACTAACAGCTCGAGCCCCTTTCTGCTTTCATCTGGTTTAGCTCAGTGTTGCTGGTGTATGAAATTTAAAGAGCTCTGAAAAAAGATGTTAACGAGCCCTAAAGAGGAGAGTGCTCTTGCGCTAGTGATTCCCAGGAACACCTGTGAACTATTGAGTTTAATTAGTCTACAGCTGCCACTGAGTGTGTGTGGGAAGGCAGGGGATTTATTATCCGATCACTACGCCTTAGACTGTCTCTTCCAGTGCAGTTTTTTTTCTGTTTGTTTGTTTTGTGCTAAAGGACACACAGAGAGCAAGTGCAATTGTTTAGCTAACAGGGAAATGCTTTCTTGGAAAGGGTGCCAGACATGGTAGCACTTGGGCAATGCCACTGCAGGAAGTGCCTCAGCAAGCAGAGCTGGGCACCCCAGACCTATTTACTGTGAGCACAATTTACCACAAAATCCATACCCTACAACTACAGAACAGCTACGAGCCCAAATTTTAATTTCAGTAAACCATTACACTTCTTTTGGTTACTCCTCAGGACTCCACTCACCTCTACAGGCATCCTAAAACAGAACTAAGAGGAGGGAACAGCCTCTGCCACCACTTTATTCTGCCATCTACAACATAGCGACTTTCAACACAGCTAGCTGTTTTGGCACCAATTATTTCACCAATACCACACATAGACACATTTATTTTCATTAGTGGCAGAGAATTACAATTGTTCATCCTCAAATACCTCCAGCTCACCTGTCTAAATTAATAGCTGCACTCCCACATGATACCAGTTTTCTCCCCTGCTCCATCATTAGCCCTCGTATTCACTGGGCAGAGTTTTAGAAAGAGAAATGAAATTGTGGCTCCCAGAAGCCAAATGGAGACACAATTCAGATCACCTGAGGCCTTGACTATAGCCAGTGTACAGTCCCCAGGGCAGCCAGGGGACCCTGACTCACAGCAGCAGACTCACCGTCTGGTGTTGAAACTCCTGCCATTCTCATGGAAAGCAGACACAATTTGGAGGCTTTTATCTTCCAAGGAGCATTCCCCTACCTTGTGCTAAATTCAAATTACCTCAACAGAAACAATGGCCTACTTAAACCACAATGTGCAAAATAATTACCATCCTGACATCATCTGTACTGACAGTAGCTGGTCTCTGCAGTCAGAGTATGAGATGCTTCCCAAGTTGATCGGACTTCATTCTGCCATCACCTTGACATTGCCAAGTCAGTTGTGCTGACATTTCTTCTAGTTGACATTGGAAAGCCTTCAGTAAATCTGTACTGACAGTTTAAATTCTTTTTCCCCCCCCTCATACTTTCCTCCTGTCATGTCATCTCCATAAAATTGCCCTGCCCTTGTTTCACTTCTTTTTGACATCCTATTGTTATCTCCACAGATCCTCTTTAGCACGGCACGCTCCTGTCACAAAGGCACATCATCTCCAAAGACCTGACACGAGAGCACCTGGAGAAGTGCGCCGGGAGTCTCATTAAAATGAATTAAATGGCTTTGCTACTACCTCTACCCCTTCCCATCAAGTTTCTTCTCAAACTATAGTGCTAACAAAGGATGTGTGTAATTTCCTCGCCGTAACACCCATGAGACCCAGATTTGTTGGAGTTTGAACTCCTGCAGAGGCCACACAAGCCTGGCAGGAGGAAAAGCAGGGACTAACTAGACTAAAAACTGTCCAGTAGCTGGTCAGTGTCAAGGTTTAGTAACACTTCAAAACCTTCACACGATGCAAGTCCTGAAAAACACAACAAATCAAACATTGCAGCGAGCCTTTAATTTAGCCCAGGCCAGGCCGCGCTCTGCCCAGCACCAGGGATGATAAGGGATTTAAATAGAAACAAACACAAAACTATTGCATCAGGACTTATTATTTACATGCTCACCTTCAGGTATGCATTTGAGTACCTTCCCAAACCCAAAATGCAAGAGTGGCCCGAACAAAAAGCTTCAATTTGCATAATGAGGACAGAGGGTACGATTTATCATAATCTTATAGGCCCACACCCCTCATGGATTAAACGCTTCTTCCAAAGGAACTTTCTGTTTCCCCTTTACAGACACAGATTTTTATGCTAAAGAGGATTAAAAGCCAGATATTAAGAGCAGATCTATGGATCTCAGCGGGTGCCTCAGGGAATCCCCCCATCCAAGCCCCACGAGGCAGTGCTGCCCACACAGGGGGTCCCAGAGGCTGGGGTCTCCAGAGGTCCCCTGGGGGTACAGCCCTCCTGGGGAGGCACCCACATCCCACACCAACACCAGCTGAATACCTGGGTGCTGCCGGTCACCCTGCACTGAGGAGGCCTCATCCCGGGGCAGGCAGGAAGGGGCTGGGCAGCACCCCGGCCCAGCAGCACCTTTGTTAGCCCAGCCCAGCTGCCCTCATTAGCAGGATCCATTACTCTCGTTAGCAGATCCATTACCCTCATTAGGAGGGCCTATCCCCTCATTAGCACACAGGGGGGGCCCTGCACCTGGCCCCGGGGGCCAAGGGGAGGTCCTTGCCCCTTCAGTCCCACATGCCCAGCTACAGGGAGCCTCTGGCAAAGGGGACACACGGCCAGGGACCAATTTCATGCTGTAGAATTAACAGGCTTTAAAATCCATTTTATGAGGGTACCCCAGGCCTTGAGATCACTTCATGAGACAGCAACAAGACGGATTTATGCCTGGCAGGGTGGGGAAAGCCTTGTGAAACTGAAAGGGAGCTAAAACCCATACATGCTTTGATGGTGTCTAACAGATTTTATGCTAATCTAATTTACACAGAATTTAAAATTAAGCTATATACATGGACTATTTCCTGCAGTTGAGTTATCTATTTTGAGATGTAAATAGATACATGCTCTATAAGTATAATTAAGCTGTCCATGCAATTAAAAAGCACATTGTTTTATTTGTATATGATTCAATGCAGCTTTTTCTTTATGGGTAGACAATGAAATACAGTGCTTTCTGACACCAGATATTTCATCTTTGCTTATTGATCCATATTTCTCTGAGCTGTAAAAATCAGTTGCAACCCAGTAAAGCCCCAAGGGCCAGACCAAGAGCCTGCACCGACCTCCTGAGCTCCAACAATGACGTAGATTTCACATACATCAACATCCAGACCAACAAAAAGAGAAAAATAATTCCTTCCAGCTTTTCTCTGAATCCTGAATCTGTGCCATACCATTCTCTCAGGAAAGCGCCAGGCTAGGAGAAAAATTATAT